>CM035144.1:2686543-2729043 GCA_020205605.1 Panax ginseng | reverse complement strand
TCACTCACCTCCTATCTTTTAGCATCCTATTTTCCTCCTTTTAACACACACAATAGTGTTTGTCGTGTAAACTAGTATATATAAAGGTTTAGTTTAGTAGTAATGACATCAATGAAATTGTGATGGTAAGTAAACTTGAGGGCATTGTGTAATTTTATACGACTAGAGACTCCTTTGGAACCCAAATTTTTTTGGCAAATAGGACTTTTTTTGGGACGGAGGGAGTAATAAGTTGTCAATCCTCTAGAGTGTGAAGAAATCTCCAATCAATGTGCTTAACTGAAGTTTTACCACCTATCAATTAATTATTTTTAAAAACCCAAAATAGTTACAATTTTAGATTAGAAATGTTTAGAGACGCAATCCCCCTAGATTGTGGAGAAATCTCCAATCTATGTGCTTAAGTGAAGTTTTACTACTTATCCATTAATTATTTTTAAAAACCCAAAATAGTTACAATTTTAGAACAGATATGTTTAGAGATGCAAACCTGCTCAGGCGAGGGTGTGGGTGGAAACATGCCATTCACAAGAGCATGAAGGAAGTATATGATTTGTTATACATGGCGGTTCACAACTACCTCACCCTGAGAACTCAAAAGACATCAGCAATAAATATATGAATAATAATATTACACCCTAAAACCTTATCAAATACTATTCTAGACGATTCATGATTACCTTAGGATTAATTATGAAGATTTTTCCTTTTGGGATTCCAACCTTAAGATAGCTAAACTCATCAGTGTCTCTGTTTCCAAAACCAGCATAAAATGGATTTCTATCAGAAGGAAAACATGCCTTGATATCCTGCAAATTTGTACAACCAGAAGAATTCAGAGTCCCATCTATTCAGTATCTTAATCTCGAAAGTGCCACACACAGAGCTCCCATTCAAACATGGTCCCCCACCTAGAGCCCATTGCATATAATAAGAAACTTGGCTATAATTATAAAATTCTTCCGTTGGGGAGTATTATATTATTTATCCATACATAAGTATAGGTGGGTGTGTCTTTTAGTTTACATGCCTAAATTATAAGTTGCACCCTCTTGCACATTATAGTGAATTAATTATTAAACAGAATTTTCAGACCATGTAAATAAGAAGGTTGCATATGCATGACAGTATTTCATTTCATTCCAAAATATAAGATCACTTGCATTTGTATTTTATAAAAGTAAGTGAAGTAATATTTTGGAGGTAGTATAGGATATCATATAAAAGCCCACCGAGTGATTAATTGCAATCTTTCAAAAAATTAATTGTTGAGGACCTTACTGAAGAAATTAGTTTTATCGACTTCGAACTACTGCTACGAACAATGAAATGACACTTTAAAGAATAAAGCGGATTGACATGCTAAACTCAAATAGTTTGCATTGGCTCATTTAAATACTCTTCAAATCAGTAACAAAAGGTAGACATATAGGTTAATGACTAGAAAGAAAGGACAAAAAGTTCAGGTTGGTTAGATGTACTAATGATAGATTATAGGAGTGACAGATTATGAACAAGGAACTAACCTCCAAGCAAGCAATTTTAAATTCATGTGGAGCTCTTCTAATAACTGCAAGAAAAAATAAAATTAGATAGTTCTTTCATGCATAAAAAAGAAAGAGTAAGTTCCATCTCACTTCCATATGAACAATTACATATGTCTGAGGTCAAAGAAACTATATATTTCAATGTATAGACATAATAATGCTATGCTTCAGTATAATTAGAAGGTTATTTGGTTCATAAATTTAAAAAATAGTCAAAAATTATAATTTAAAAAATGAATCTAGAGAAAAGCGTGGAAACAATTGGAACCACCATTAGAAAGATGTAAAATGTGAGAAAGTTTCTTCAAAAAATAATTGCCTCACTCCAAGAAAGACGCTAGTTAACACCTGGGATAGAGGAAAGAGTGAAAGGAGATCATAAATGATTTAATACACCAGGAAGATTGGTAGTTAACATGCATATTCCATAATGTTAAAAGCATACCATGGTTTTCCACATCAACCACAACTAAAGGTGTAAATGAACCGAGTATTGAGTTGCTCATATTTGATTAATAAATTTTTCGAGTATCAAATAAGGTTTAATTGAGACTCATTTAGCTACCGAGTCGAGCACGATCTCCAATTGAGCCTGAACAATTTAGTGAATATGATCTGATAATTTAAAGAGGTTCGAGTAATTTATCGAATTTTAAAATTTGCTCATATTTGAATCATTTATATTTTTTAGTCTAGCTCAAATCAAACTTTTAGTCTAGTATGAATCAAGCTCAAACCGTTTGATTTATTTTACAGCCTTAACCACAAGTAGTCCAAGGACTCGAGAAAGAATAGAAAGAAAAGGAAACTACTGCCATGTTACTTCTACTCAGAATTAATGAGTTAAAATTGAATAATTGGCAAATAATAAATATTTTCTGGAGGACATAAGGACATATGACATCAACTACTCACCTTCTCGAAACAGGGAAGGAAAAAGTCCATCAGGGGAAATAACAACGGGCCCATCTGGTAAACCCTTTCCATCCTGCATAGAAATTCTGTCTGAGGAAAAGGATAGCAAAATATAGACAGAACAGGATGGATTTACAGAGATTGATTTCACAATACTAAATCTAGAAATAAGCATTAACCAAAACTTTGCTTCTAGGCAAAAGAATAGTAAATATGAATTTCATTACCTGCTTAAGATTAAATAAAAACTGTCTAGTGAGGCCAGCTTGAGAAATTGCCCTTGCACTTAGAAAAAGCAATTGGTACCCGTTCTCCTGCAACAGGTATGAAAGAAAAGTTATTACCTTTTTCGGCAAGAACACAAAATGGCACATAAATTTATTAGAAGTTTTCTACATTACCAAACTTTAGAAACATAAAAACATGATGAGAAATAGAAGTACATAGTACACACTGCAAAGCTAATGCAGAAAACTACTTTCAGTAGACCGATAGCTCCATACTTGGTATAATCAGGCCATTCAATTGTATGTTTCTTATCAATCTATTTGGTTCATAATCTAGATCAATTATGAACCGAAAGGGATCTGTGAATCAGCATAAGTCGCAAGAGAACTGATAAAAGCCATACCACTTCAATGTCACAGGAAGTAACCCATTTTTTTGAAGTTTAAGTAAAAGAATTAGAGTGGAAGTTATAGTTTGGACCATTCATTACGAAAAAGTCCAATTGCCCCGTCAAGTTACCAAGCAAACACTTTACTTCCTCAAGTTTTATTTCACTTTTAAAGGTGCTTCTGGAAATTTTTTTGTCGATAATGCTCTTATACATACATGTATTCCTCAGCATAACGTCCTGTACCGGTCCACTGAACCATCTAATCAACCTGGATTTGCACGACATAATGCTCCCTGATCAAATCGATCAAGATTTAAATACTGCTTACCACAATCTCCAGTTCCATTCCACCTGAAATTTTCACTTGGTTCCCCTTTTTAGCAACCCTTGCTTCATTTAATAACAATCTCTCCGGTTCAATTCTTGGTGGTCAGATGGGGAGATCGAAAGAGTGAGAGAAAGAGGAAAAGGAGAGAGAGAGGTGAAAATATCATTCTTTTAACTTGATGGTTCACACTATTATTCACTAGATAAAATACAGACACTATCCCAAATTTGAAAATCTAGCACTTACAATATTTCCAACTTCATCTCTCCTATACACTAATATCCAAATCCAGATACACTAATAGTCTAACTTTATCTGCTTTAAAGTTAGTTATTATGGTTTAAAAGCTCAAAGATTTGCTGGTTTAGGCATATAATCCCATCTTATCAATTCCTTTGTCTTGTTATTCTTCATTAGTTGTTGAATAACACAAATTGTTTTTGGGTAGTTTGAGTCATCTGGACTTTTCAAAGTCGATTTAAAATATTTTCAAATTCCTAATTGATGTGATTTATTTAACTTTTACAAAACAATAAATCATGTAATTAATAGTACCTTTAGATTGTTTACAATTTTCATATTTGTATCATGTGACATTAAATGAATTCATATCAATTTTGAGTTTGAAAATATGTCAAAATTGACCTATATTTTGGAACACAAGAAGTATAACAACTATCAAAAGCACATAAGAGCAGCTAACCTTAATAGCTGAAAAGAGATGTGCAACACCTGTCTGTGACCAATCTTTTCCAACCAAAGGCATGAATTGTCCTAGAACATCAGATCTGTAATAAAAAATAAAAAGTTATAACTTTCAGATAAACAAAGAGAAAACCTCACAAGATATGCTGATGAGCAGCAAGTAAAGCCTAAAGGCTGATCGTGGATAATTCCAGCAATAGAATATTTTTTAAATCTAAGAGTCTGTTTCTCCTGATATTATATAAACATATGTATAGGATATATATTTTGTCCTAATACAATGAATTGAACCCTCTAGATTTCTACTGCATTCGATATCTTTAGAGTTCCCAAACATAAGTCAAAAATCTTCTTAGACTTGGAGATTATCTAAACTACAATGCAATTCCCAGTAATCTGCCTTTAAGAGCAATCATAACACTATAATTACTAATTACCCCTTGAAATACCAAAATGTACAAATATCGGATCTATCCAGAATTTCCACCAAGTTTAGAATGATAGAAATGGCCCAAGCACATTTATTTATCTTAATTGCAAACAAGGTTCAAAATCTGTTTTATTATAGAAGCTGGGCTGCATCAAGAACCATTTTATCTGTGACATATAAGAGTTATTCAATAAATAATGACAGTTATAGCCACCCAAAACAAAATTAAAGATAAAAGCTCCCCCTTTACCTTGCCAAACCCCCCCAGCCCCCAACCAAAAAAAAACACTCTGGTCCGGGCTTTATTTAGCAAATGTAATACTTTAAATTACTCCGTGTTCCAAAGCTTTTAGTTAAAGAGAGTATGGTAAAGATAAACTCAAGAAAACAAACAAAGGAACATGATCCAGTCACGGATTAGATTCATAATAAATACATACTGATTGATGGGCAGAAAAACCTTCTCTTTTGATACATACAGAGAATCAAATTAATCACATACAACGATGGTAAAACATATTCTCATTTTCTTACTTTTGAATAAAGTATTCTCATCACACACAGGGAAAAAAAGGAAAAGAAAAGGCAAAAAGCTGAATTTTTTCATTGCACACATCAATACTACAATCATGGTTTCTCTGTTCTGGAAAGCCTGCTTCACCTAGAGATCCTAACCATCTCGGTGACCACTCTCCTAATACCAATTAACTAAGTTTACAACATAGCAGTGCTTAAAAAAAAACAGGAATGGTGAACCGCTCATGAAATTAATTATCACAACTGTAGTCATAAAATGATATTCTAGAAGAGTTGAGATCATAAACCTCCATACTAAAAAGAAAATACTGAAAACACTAATACTGACAAAGACAAAAACAAATTCTCAGTAAAAACACTGCAAAAGTAAAAAAGCCAAAGGAATCATTTGAGCAAAACAGAATACTGTGGAATGATCCAGCAGAAAAAGGTATTTACTATTTAGACACCATACCTGCTCACGTCCTACATATATCAACGAACTTGTTGCATCATTTGAATTAACAATCAAGATGTATAAATATATAAATGCAACATTAGGGATTAAAAGATGGGACAGCAAAACTAAAATTAAAAATATATATATATATATATATATATATATATATATATATATATATATATTATAAATATTGCAGCCTTACTTGGTGATTGTCCCATCAACATCTGTAATCACAACACGATTGTCCCACCTCCATAAATAAATTCTAGCATCAACCTTTGAAATAAGTACTCCAAGTAAGTATGGAAATACACAAGATAGGTTTATACACACAGAAACCCAATTGAGCAACGCAACAACAAATTACCTGCTGCTTCCCCAGCATTGCAGTTGAAAATGTGAAGGTTACAATGTTCCTCCCTTCCTTAAGATTCAACGATGCCAGCTGCTCAGTCGTTGGAGAGAGTACCCTAATATTCTTCTTATTCACCTTGGATTTAGGTAATTCTTTCTCCCCATCCATGACAATAGTATCCTCCAAAGAAATTTCAGCATCAAGACTTCTTGAAAAACTAAGAGCTGGCTGTGTATCTTTCATACTTCTGGATCTTTTGAAAGCAAAGGGCCAGATACTCCAGCTTCCACTTGAGGTTTCAACAATTTTAGATGAATTTCCTTTAAGAATTTTGTGAACTCAATCGGTAAGTACCATGCTTTTTGGTTTACACGTGTGTTCAATTCTATAAGCAGGTATGCTTTAAAAATAGGCATTGTCTCGTTCCATAAGTGATCACCAATAATACCTCATTAACAAGAGAATCAAATTTGTCCATATCCAAATTTTCCCGTATTAAATTCCAAAGAGGCCATCAGCCCTCAGTCCTTCAAAGAAACAAGAGCTTAAAGCACAGGAAATATATCTAAGCATGCTATAGAGAATTTAATTAACTTTGTTGCTTCTAAGAGTTTCAAGTCTAAAGGAAGGAGACGATTTCTTTTTGGTATCCAGTAGCACCCATACTTAAATGAGTCCAAAGTGAAAGAAGTTACAGATATTCAGCATACAAACATTACAATGAATAGGAGTATAAGAGAAGATCAATTCTAAAATTTACCAAAATAAAAATGGACCCATGGAAACTTTTCCTGACAAAAAAAAATTGGTCATCGGTCCTGTCTCGCAAATTGTACTTTGTGCATACACAACTGTACTCTTTTACATTTTGGGTAACAATATATGCATGATGTACAAGACTGCACACTATTTTGCTTGTCAGGGAATTTTGAGCCTCCTGTTTTCTCAACATAAAATCATACAACTCAAAAACAATCATACGCAAATCTATCTAACACACGCTGAAAACAAGATCAGGCTTCTTTCAGTTACCCAAAAAGAAAACAATATTAATTGTATGTAGAAAAACCAAGTTCCAACTCATAAATAATATGTAAAAGTTAGTTATCTTACCAACTGCAGGGCTGGTATCTACATTTTTCAGCTCCTCCAAATTCAGAGTATCCTCAGTTGTAGGCTGTGAATCTAAATTATGTACCCTCTCTCCATCCGACTTTATGAAGCTTGAAACATTTTCTCTAACCAGCGTCCACTTAGATGACTTGGAATTTGAATCTAGAGAATGGCCTAAAGGACAATGAAGAAAACGTTTATCCAATTCAAAAGAGTGAGACCGCATACTGGGTAAAGACTCGACCATTCCTCCTAGTTCCTGACCTGCAACTTTACTACTTCTAGGAATATTAATTTGACTTGATATTACTTTAGCCTCTTCTCTCGACTCTTCACCATCATTTGGCAGGTTACCTTGAATAAACTTGTCTGGTGAGGCGAAGTCTGAATGAGAAGATTTATTCACTGTTTCGATGCCTTCTGATGTAAGAGAGGAATCATTTTCCTTATCCATGTGATCTAGAGAAATCACCTTTATGCATTCAGCCTCTCTAAGTTTGAAGTCATCAAGATCAGTGAAAAGGAACTGTTCTTCCTCTAAATCTAGTGATGAAGAATTATTTACCCCCTCGGTTTGGACAAAATCACTACTAGCTTCTTCAGAATCACAGAAAGGAAGCCCCTTCATTTCATCTTCTTTCTCAATACATCTCTCATCTTGAACTTCAGCCTTTGATCGACTGACACTAGAAACAGTGAGTGCGCTACATGAATGAACTTCTTTGGCTGGATCATCTATTTGTTCAACAGAAACAGGCTCAGAAGAGCTTTCTGTTAAAACTCTACTTGTTTGTGGAGATGTTATTTCACTTTCATGAATCTTCCCATCACTAACAAAGTTGCAGCAGGTACCATCATCACCTACAATTCCATGAACATTTAAAGTTTCTAGTTCAGAAGTAACCTCAGTAATTAATTCTGGACCAGGAGAAGTTTCTGCCTGCACAGAGACTTCACCAGATTTTACACTAGAAAGAAGCATCGTTTCATCATCTTGTTCATTAAAACCATCTAACTCAATCCTTGAGGTCTCTAAAGCTTCATAATAAACTGTAGCTTGGCGTCTGAATTCTTTATTCTCCATATTGGAGACACTGCTGTCTAACATACCATCATCCTCGTCAACCAGAAAATCCTTACTTGCTACACCATCTAAAATATCTGGAGCAGATAAACGTGAAGCATTATCCTTTTTCTTCCTGACAGAGTTGAGATTGGTAGACCACTTCACTTCCAAAAGATCAGCAGCGATCTCAGCATGCTCCAAGGAGTCCGTCCTAAGACCATCCTCCTTAAATGTATTATCCTTCACTGACCGTCTTCCAAAAACATATCCCAAGAACCGAGACCTACGAGAGCCAGTCCTAGCCAAAACTTTGCCATTGCTTACTTCAAGCTGGGTAACTGAGTCAGACAGATCAACACCATCATTCCAACTATTGGCCTTCATTGGTCTCCTATCCAACCCGTCCATCTCCTCACCTGAAGATGTATGTGATAATATTAAATTTCCTTCTTCTGCATCCACCTCCCTGAGAAAATAGGCTTCCCCTGTATGATCCAAATACATATGAAAGTCTGCATCCGCTCCATTCACATTAATGTCAACAACGTTCTCCTTTGCCTTCAAAACCCCTTGAAATTTCCCAAAGCGAACATACCAAGGCGATGATTTGAAGCTACCATCTTGTTGCTCAACCACCACAATATCCACAGCACCACCAAATGGATGAAATGGGGCAGAGACTGTGTAAACACCCCGTGAAATGTAGCTGCCTAGCCTCCCTACTGCATACATCCTCTTAAAATCAAGTTTCCCCAACAACCCAGATAACCAAAATCTCAAAATTACATCACAAGTTAAAAACCCAAAATCCAATTCCCCACCATAAATTATGCCTTTTTAGCTCATAATCTACATCCATTCCAAATTTTCCACAACAGCACCACCCAAGAATTTGAATCGCAGAGCACCCAAATCACAAAATCTTAATGTAAGATCACACAATTCAAGAGCCCAATTGATTGCTTCACAAATTTAAAAATTTTAAAAAGCTTGTTAGCCCGTTGGCTCGAAAAATTACACAAAATTGGGAATCCTCTGATTGAAAGCCAAATTAAAGAAACCCGCTAAAATTCGAAGGCTGGCTAAACAATAAACAATTCAATTTGGGGAAGATACAACAAAATCTCTAATCTCAACGAGTATTTCCAAAGGGCTAAATTCTAAAGACAACCCATATGAGGAAAACTCATAAAGAACAAACCGCTTACGCAAAGACTGGATTTTTAGAGAATAGGCGGCGTGAAAAGCATATTCCCTTTTACATTATTCGAATGTCCCAGGCAAATAAAAATTGACAGCCTCAACAAAAAGACACCGTATTATATACACACGTAAAATACGTATCCATAAATATCTCAGATATTTACTAGAAAAAAATTAGAAGCAATACAAATTGGGTTTTGAGGAAGCAATTAAGAAGACTAATATAACTGACCTGGAGAAAAGAAAGCCAGTTTTCTGGTGAGAGAAACTGGCAACAGGGTTCTCTCGATATCTAGAGAGAGGAATTTGATTCTTGTTGAGGGAAAAATAAGATGATTACTAGTCAGATGGCCTAAAAGATTTGCTTGATGTGTGGGACACACATCAGCTTCATCGAACGTGGATGTTGGGACTTGGACGGATAATTTTATTATAGGTGGGGACATAAATGTCAGTCCAACGTTTTAATTAAGGGCCTTTCCAGGTGACATTTGTACCGATATTCTAGGCTTTTTTTTTTTTTTTTTTTTTTTTGTAGTACCTCCCAAAAAAATTATAATATTTATTTTAACTAGACTTTTTATAAAAAATAATATTTTAGGTGTCTGTACAACCATATTTCTTGTATATATCTAAATTACACCTAAAACACTGTTTTTTGTAAAAAAATTCAGTTGAAATAAATACGATACATTTTTTGAGAGGTACTACAAAAAAAAAAAATCGCTAAAAATGTCACTAGAACAATGTCCCCTAAATTTGTTGTTTAATTAAAAATCCTCCCTGTTTCCTATAACTAAAACGTAAGCAAGCCCAACACAATTCGAGACTTGACTCGAAAAAATACAAGCGAGACTGAATTCGTTAATAATATGATCCAAATCGAAAGCATTAAAAATAGTTCGAATAAAAATATGAGTAGAATCGAAAGAAAGTTATACTACCGATTGTTTAAGATTCAAACTACTCGAATTTTTGATTGTGATTCGATACATACTCGGTTAATACATATTCAATTAGATGTTCGATACATTCTCTTTATAATATATACAAATTTAAATCAAATTAGGATAATTAGTTATTATTTTATTTTGTTTTTAATTTTAATTGTGATTTTATATTTATAAAGTGTAATAATAAATATATTTTCTCATTTTAAGTAAAATAACAAATTCAATTTATAATTACATTTATTATAAAACTAGTTATTATGTGGTGATTTCGAATTGAAAGCTTAAATTTAAAAGTTTCATGAGTAGTTTGAATAAATATTGAGTTTAGTCGGATCGAATTGAATAATAAATATTCGAGTCGAGTCGAATCTGAGTAGAATTTTTAAATATAATTGAATTGAAGATACAATTTATCATTTCGAATCGAATTCGATAGCTCTTCATTCATTTCCTTGTTCAATTTCGTTTACTCTTTTATCTATAACTATTGCTCTCTCCTTTTCTTTTTTGGTGCAATGCAGAAAAAAAAAATGGACAAAAAATTTGATAGTTTACATAAAATATATAACGCAATAAAATTAATATAAGAGTAAATTAAATGTATTACTTAAAAAATGATCTCTACCTTTTCGTGTCTTCCATATTTCTTACCCTTTCAACGCGTACGCTCAAGGTTGACCATGGATCAAATCCAATGTAAATGATAAAAAAAATGTACAGAGAACAATCATAGCATATTTAATTTGGGGGGAGGGGGGTTTCGGTACCGGTCATTAACGGGTACTGTGTTATTTTATTTTTATTTTTATTGTTTTAACAATAATTATCAGGAAAAAAATAAAAAATAATAGAGCAAATTTGAACAAAAAAATATAAAAAAAATCATATTTTTTATTGAAAAAATACAGTAAACAGTTTACAGTGTTTTTTCAAAAAAAAATATAATTTTTTTTTACAATTTTTTGTTCAAGCTTGCTCTATTATTTTTTTCTTCTGATAATTGTAATTAAAAAAAAACACATATACTGGTCGTTAGTCTGGTACAATATGTACCGGACGCACCCCCAACCCTAGCATATTTGAGTGAGTGTAATTTTATCAACGAAATAAAATATTATTATTTATAAAAATGTTTATTGTCAATGTGCGTTTGACATGTCCCACCAATTAACAAGATAGACAAGACTAGGGCTGTAAATGGTAATCGGAAAATTCGTATTCGTCCGCATCCGTATTCGAAAAAAAATAGATATTATTCGTATTCGGAAAAAATGGATATATCTGTATTCGGTTTAAAGGTATCCGTAAATAAACGGATACGAATACGGATATAGGCGTATTCGTATTCGATTAACATCCATAAAGTAAATATATCCCGTGAATATGAGATATCCAGGATTAGATATCTCAAATCAGTATCCAGAATAACTTATATATATATATATATACACACACACACACACACTTAATATTTACATTAATTAAGTTATTAATTAATGTAAATTATTAATTAATAATTTACCTATATAAGTTTTTAATAATTTAATATATATATAATATATATATATATATATATGTATTTATTAATAACTTACATTCATTGATTAATCACTTACATTTATTTATATAAGTTATTAATATATACGTGTGTGTGTATATATATATATATATTAATAAATCATAACTTAGATTCATTAATTAATCACTTTAACTTATATTCATTAATTAATAACTATATATATATATATATATATATATATATATAAGTTATTATATATATACACACATATATATTAATAACTTGCATTAATTAATTAATAACTTATATATATATATATATATATATATATATATATATATATATATATATATACACACATATATATTAATCACTTACATTCATTTATATAAGCTATTAATATATATTTTATATATATACACACACGTTTAAGGACAATTCATTAGAAAGGGAGCAATGGACAATATAATTTTATTGTTAAAATGTGTTAGGTCTGAATTAATTTAAAATTAATCTAGAAGGGAGAGTTAAATAAATTAATTCACGTTTATGAATTTTTGGGTGGAGAGAGTATTTATCACTTTCATTTGCCTAATTATTTAGAAACTAGAAGTCCAAATATATAAAATAAGTTCAATGTCAATTTTGAATCAAGTTAGATTAACTAGTTGTCACACATACATTATAACTCGCACTCTCCATAAATATAATGAAATCAAATAATTTTTATAACCATGTAATTTATTTATTGAGGATAAATAATAAATAAATCTCCCATAAATATTACTATTCATTTATTAAATATTAATTTATTTCTCTTTTTATTATTTAATAAAATTTGAAAGAATAATATTGAGATTTTAATTTCAATTTGATCCATCAAACAAAGTATTTGTTACATTATTGAATCTTTTATTTTCACCCAAAACGTCAATTAGCATGTTCCTCCCTTTATGATTAGGATGTTTAATTAATATGTATGGTTTAAATATTAAATTGTGTTTAATTAATATGTATGATTTAAACTTTAATTTTTTTTTCGTAAATATTTTGAATGAATTTTATATTAGGTTTCTCGATAAAGCGAATTCGGATATTCGAATATCCAGAATAATTTGTCTATTCGGATAAAATAAGCAGTAGCGGATATTATCCGTATTCGAATATTTTTAGAATATCGGATACGGATAATATTTTTAAAATTCATGGGATCATAGAATACGGATACGGATAGCGAATTAGTTTTCTGGATACGGATACGGATATACCTGTATCCGTATCCGTTTAATACCGTTTACACCCCTAGACAAGACTTAAGAATATAATATATAATATACAATCTATAAGAGAGAAAAAAAAATAGAAAAGAGAGTTAAAAAAAACATTCTTATATTTAATTCAAATTTCTCATGTTCTCATTCCTTTTTCTCTTTTTTGAAATGTAAAAAGAGGAGTATATAAAACTATTTACATATCGCTTATATACATATTGTACATGAACTATACTAATATATATGTGAATTTGTATGACTCACATGACTTAGGTTATGTTTGATAAACCTGAGAATTAAGATCTGAATGATTATGATGTCTTAATAAATTAGATCATCTGAATAATTATAAGGTCTGAATCTAAAAAATTATTTGATAATTAAAAAGTAAGTTGTCTCTTAATGACACTATTTTACCATTTAAAAGGGTAATATTTTATTTAATAATTTTAAATATTCAATTTAATAAAAATGAGTGTATAATATTGTTGAATATATTTATATAAAAAAAATTATCAAAAAAAGTTTTATTAAGAGGTACTTCTTAATTATTAAGATTTTATTTTATATCTTACCGGTTAAGAGGCATTTAGAAGTAAAAAGAAAAAACAAACATGATCATGCCTCTTAACGAATAAGAGGTAGTCCATTAAAAAACAATTAAATATAATAAACAGCATCTTACTCACGCACGTGAAGCTATACCAATATAAATCTGAGTGTACATTAGAAAAACAAAGGACGTAGTATTTGAGTTTTAGGATTTTAGGGAACTGTGTTGCGAAAATAAATGGCAGATTTGAATGGGCAAATTGGCAAACTAGCCTCC
Source organism: Panax ginseng (assembly GCA_020205605.1). Lineage (NCBI taxonomy): Eukaryota > Viridiplantae > Streptophyta > Magnoliopsida > Apiales > Araliaceae > Panax > Panax ginseng. The sequence continues at coordinate 2,715,211 of CM035144.1, read as the reverse complement.
CAACAATGATTGGAGGCTGCAGCCACTTCAAAGATAGCAAATTTAATGAGGGATACTGATGTACCCGACTATTTTTATTAAAGTGAGTGAGGAATAGAATAGTAGTAACTTTTTATATATAAAAATTTGGCCAAAAATCATCCTAAAGGAACTTTTATTATTGCTATTAACCTTTGAATATTGAGTCATGCTATATATATATTATGTCAATAAATGAAATAGCTAGTTCCTTTATAAAATATTAAAATTCAAATTGTGAGGTGACGTGGGTTAATTATTTTAATTTTTTAAATAATAATTTTAAATTCAGTAATACTGTAACACCTTCTTTTCGAAATAAAAAAGAGGTTACATAAAAACATAACAACTTGATGAAATAAATAGAGAATTCTATGCCACAAAAAGAAGATCTCTATAATATCTGATAAATGTCATAAGACAAACTATAATAAATATCAAACCGACTTAAACCATAATCTAAGATAATTATTACAACTTCATATAAACTATATGTATTACAATCTAAACATAATATATCTAAACCGTTGGAAAGAAGGGAACTCTTATCAAACTTGACCTTGATCCCTTTGATTACGCGTCGAAAGAAAAAACACAGTATGAGACAAATGTTTAGTACGAATATAGACTACAATTTAATGAATTGAAATAATTAGCTCAATTTAATGAACTGAGATAAAACAAACAAAACTAACACAACGAAATAATAAGTTGAATCAAATGGATGAGTGTTATTTCACAAGCAATTCAAAATAATGTCACACAAGCATAACATACATTTGACAGGGGCGAATCCAAATGCATGCAAATCAGAAAGCGTGTTTGGCACAACCCATACGCCTCCCACAACAAAATCATCAAATGGCTATCTTCCACCGGAGCAGAGACGTCGTTGACTAATCACACCGCCACAAAAAGTGTCATGCATTGGTGCAAAAAGGACATCCATGTGGTACCCCCACAAGCGGTACGTAGAGTACGGATATAGAGTACAAAATAATGAACTGAAATAAATAGCTCATGTAAGACTCCGAATTTTATGAAATAAAAGTATTCATTTTTTCTATTCAGTAAATGGTTAAATTGATAAATAGTAAAGTTAAGGGTGATATATATAAAATTTTCAAAATAATGCTAAAGTGGTTATAAAATACTCATTTCATTTGGGAATATTCGTTTGGTCGTGGAATATTCTTAGCTTTGTGGAGAATATTATTTACTGACAGGTAGTGACCACTTAATGGGCTGATAATGAGAATAAGCTTCGGATGAAGAAAGCGACAAGTTTGAGTTTTTATAAATAACGACGTAGTTGTTACCAGATTAACTTGTTGGAATACCCTTGGTTAAAATACGATAATACGCGTGGTTTCACAAAGAAGACACCAGTATTACAAAGACATTTTTGAATTATTGATCCTTACATAAGAAGGCACTACTACTCAATAATTGTTACAAGAATTATTGTTCAAAATTTTATTTTATTGATTCAATAATTAATTGCGTTGATATTTTATATTATTGTTGTTTCAATAATTGTTAGTCGTAGTATTTCTTGTGACGCCCTAAAAAATAGGTATACAACACCCATTCCGAGTCGCCAAAATACATGGTATAGAAAGCAAACTACAACTTTGATAATACTGATGTCGTGTAGAATATGACAATACAAGCTGTGAGTTTGAATACAAATATTGTCTTCAGACAATATACACACCCAAATAAGTCCTCATTAATTATTCATACACTATTTTACGAAATAGTGAGGGACCAATTAAAACATCTTCCTAGAACCATCACTCCATACCCAGACTCGATCCTGCTATGTTCTCACCTCACGAGAAGAAAAATGGAACAAAAGGAAAAGGGTGAGCTCAACTAGCCCAATAAAGAATATTATGACTAAGATAATATACAACAAATTATCGTTAGTCTTCAACAGGAAAAATCTAATAGAATACAATAGACAACAAGTTTTAGATCAACAAATGCAAGTGAAGCTAAAGAATCCATTAGAAGAGTCACATAGAGAAAGAATTCTACCGTCTTCTAAGGTTTAAAAGTCCATCATCAATAGTTTATCCTGTAATAACAATCAATATACATCTTTAATCATCTTTGCACTACTGTGCCAAAGATATTCATTCAGTATCACCGGTTGGTCATATTCATCTCAACTCCTGTTCATCTTTGCACTATGGCCAAAGATATTCATCGATTAATCGTTCATCTTTGCACTACGTGCCAAAGATATTCATTTATATCACCATTTAGGACCGAGGATGATGAAAAACATTTTTAAAGAAACGAATCCAAAGTGAAACAAAATGACAAGGATTAAGGATTAAGGATTCAGTACTTTGTTTTACCCATGTCCAAAAAATACTTGAAAATAATCATATTGGTGTAAAATTCAAGAATGATCAAAACATGGATACAATCAAAGCTAGTATCCGAATAGATATTTTGGACAAAAAGAAAAATTTTATTTTTCGATGAATAGGCCGTATTCGTGAATAAAGGTCATATACGTGAATAGTCTTGATATCGTGAATAGTAACCCGACACAACAAGTTCCAAATTTGATAAAAAGTTCACCAATACTTGGCATAATGATATTGAAGAAAAATATCATTTAAGAAGAAAATAATACCCCTTACCTCAAAATAACCGTATCTTATTGAATTTTGATATATAAGTCTTGTGAAACCCGCACCATATAGCAACACTAAAGTATACTCACAAGAATACGCTTCGATAATTAGAGAGAGAAAGAAAGAAAACTTAGTTTACGGTGTGATTTTCAATTTAACTTAGCCCTTTATTTATAGGAAAATGTTAACGCAAAAGGAGACTAAATAATAAAATATTATTATTCTTATTCTTACTTTCTACGCAACAAGCTAGCCACCAATTTCGAAAATTTTCAGTGAATTTGTGCATTCAACACCTACCAAAAGTGGGTCCCACCCATTAATTTAATAAAATTATTTTATCTTCCGAAACTTTAATAATTAAGTAGAAAATAGCCGGTTATCAGAAAAATTCAAAACTCATGAATTTTCATGGGAAATTCCATCTCTCAACAACTGCGGAAGAAAGTTTTTCCAAATTCCAAACAGAAAATGGACCGAAATTCATAAACAGACGATTTTACGCCTATAATCAATTTTCGGTCAAGAATTGTGTCCACCGACACCCAAAATATGTGTTAAACATTTAATGCCATAAAAATACTCTTCCTCCTCATATACTCATATATCCCACATTCATTATAAAAATATCATCGTTAATATATTATTAAAATAATATATTTAAATGAATTATTTTATCGAGAAAAAGATAAAATATTAATTTTCAACAATTGTCACATAAAATTTTCTCCATCTATATCCACATAAAATGAATATTCTCTTTATCATAATAATCAATAATTAATTATTCAAAAATAATATTACAAAATCACAAGATCTTGACAAACGGTAGCCGCCCAGGAAAGAGGGGCATTCCAATAAGGATTTCTCCTTACCTGGCCTAAATAATTAGGTGACCAAACCTCTCCTTGTATGTAACTTTCTAGACATTGCCAATAATGTTATCTCGATAATATTATTCAAATAATATGAACTATTGATTTGATAATGGAAAATCTTGTGTAATGACAATTATTGAAATAACAAAGAATACAAAATATCAACGTATCAATTATTGAATTAATAAAATATAATATTGAACATTAATTCATCGTAACAATTATTGAGTAAGTGTCTTCACGTAAGAATCAATAATTGCAATAATGCAGGCTCCACCGGTATTCCAACATGATAATTGATAATAACTACGCCATTATTTATAAACAACTTATATTTGTCATTTTCCTTCATCCAATCGCTTCCCGTTATGGGGCCCACATAAGGCTGCGCTGTCGTACGAATATTCCCCTACAGTAAGAATATTCCACGACCAAACTAATATTCCCAGACAACAATTAATATTTTATAACCACTTGCTTATTTAAAATATTTACGCATTTTACCCATAACTAACCACATTAATCAAATCAACCCTTACTATTTTAAAATAATAAATAGAGGAAATTCAATTTCATTAATAATATGTTGGGGTCTTACAACCTCCCCTCCTTCTGAAATTTCGTCCTCGAAATTGAGTTACGTACCTGGTGTTTCGAAAAGGTGAGGATACCTCACTTTCATTTCCGTTTCCAACTCCCAGGTCATTTCCTCTATAGCATGGTTCCTCCACAAAAATTTGACTTGTGGTATGACCTTTGTGCGTAGGACATGCTCTTTCCTATCCAAGATCTTGACAGGTACCTCCTCGTACGTTAAGTCTTCGGCTATCTCGTCTGGTTCTAACTCAATAACGTGGTTTGGGTCTTTCATATATTTACAAAGCACAGATATGTGAAAAATATTATGAACACGAGACATACTTGGAGGTAACGCGAGTCTATAGGCTACATTTCCTACTCGGTCAAGAATATGAAATGGACCAATAAATCGTGGATTGAGATTTCCTCTCTTCCCAAATCTTGTAACTCCCTTCAATGGAGTCACACAAAACAATACATGATCCCCAATATTAAATTTCACGTCATTTCGATGAAGATCCGCATAACTCTTTTGTCGATCCTGTGCCGTTTGTATATGTTGTCGAATCATTTGGATCTTTCTGTAGTCATGCGTACCAACTTTGGTCCCAATAATGTTGCTCCACCCACCTCATCCCAACATACTGGAGAGCGACACTTTCGTCCATATAATGCTTCGAATGGAGCCACACCTATACTTGCCTGATAACTGTTGTTGTAGGAGAATTCCACCAATGGTAAATACTTATCCTAACTCCCTTTGAAATCTAGGACACAGAGTCTTAATAGATCTTCAAGAGTTTGAATAGTCCTCTCTGATTGTCCGTCCGTTTGAGGATGGTATGCCGAACTGAATCATAAATCCGTGCCCATAACTTTTTGCAAACTAACCCAAAATCGTGAAGTGAATATTGGGTCACGATCCGAAACTATGGATACTGGCATGCCATACAATCTCACAATCTCATTTACGTATATACGAGCAAGACGTTCAAGGGAATAAGTCTCCCGTATCGGCAAGAAATGAGCAGACTTAGTTAATCTATCAACAATAACCCAAATCACATCTATACCTTGAGAAACCGTGCGAAGACCCGTAACGAAATCCATGGTAATGTGTTCCCACTTCCATTTCGGGATCTCAAGTGGTTGCAATGGACCCTTAGGCACTTGATGCTTCGCCTTTACATGTTGACAAGTAAACACCTCGAGATAAACTTTGCAATCTCTCTCTTCATATTGTTCCACCAAAATGTATGTCGAAGATCACGATACATTTTGGTACTTCCAGGATGGATTGCAAACGGTGTATTACGTGCCTCCGTCATGATCTTGTACTTCAAATCGTAGTCGTTAGAACACAAAGTCCGGAGTGGACTCAAGTATTCCTTCTTCATCGATTCTCGCTTCGAATAGCACCTTCTTGTACTTTCTTCTTTATACATCGATCACGGGTTGGTGGCTTGAGCAACTTTAACTTTATCGATTAAAGTTAGTTCTACGCAGATACTTAACATCATCGCACTTTCGTTCTCGCATATGATCTTCTACTCAACGCCGCTACTACCACGCTTGCTTTTTCCAGGATGGTATTGAATGGTGTGGTCATAATCTTTTAACAGCCCGAGCCAACGTCGTTGCCGCATGTTGAGTTCCTTTTGGGTGAAGAAATATTTGAGGCTTTTATTGTTTGAATATATCTCCACTTTCTCTCCATATAGATAGTGCCTCCAGATCTTTAGCGCGAAAACGACTGCAGCCAACTCCAGATCATGAGTAGGATAATTCCTCTCATATTCTTTAAGTTGTCGTGAGGCATAGGCTATGACTTTCCCATGTTGCATGAGAACACATCCTAACCCTTTACTTGAAGCATCGTTATAGATAACAAATCCATCCGAACCAGATGGTATTGTCAGAACAGGTGCCGAAATAAGTCTCCTCTTAAGCTCTTGGAAACTCTTCTCTCATTTCTCGCTCCCTACGAATTTTGTATCCTTCCGAGTTAGCTGAGTTAAAGGAGTAGCGATTCGAGAAAATCATTCCACGAATCTCCGATAATAACCAGCTAAGCCCATAAAGCTACGTACTTCGGTCACCGACTTTGGTTGCTCCCAACTTTGTATTGCTTCAATCTTCGCTGGGTCGACAGATACTCCATATTTTGACACCACGTGCCCAAGGAATGCTACTTCCTCAAGACTGAACTCGCATTTCTTTAACTTGGCATATAACTTGTTTTCACAAAGCCTTTGGAGTACCAGCTTCAAATGGTGCTCATGATCTTCACGGCTTTTGGAATATATGAGGATGTCATCAATAAAGACAACAACGAACTGATCCAAATAATCCTTGAATACTCGATTAATCATATCCATGAAAGCCGCAGGAACATTAGTCAATCCAAAAGACATGACTAAGAATTCATAATGCCCCATCAGGAGATTAAGGCGTTTTTTGAATATCCTCGATTCTAATCTTCAAATTTGATGATATCTAGAACGAAGATCGATCTTTGAAAAGAATTGTGCTCCTTGAAACTGGTCAAACAGGTCATCAATGCGAGGTAGTGGATACCTATTCTTAATGGTGACATTGTTCAATTCTCGATAGTCAATACAAAGTCGCATACTCCCGTCTTTCTTCTTTACGAATAAAATAGGAGCACCCCAAGGAGATGTATTAGATCGAATGAAATCGATGTCCAACAACTCCCGTAGTTGGACCTTTAACTCAAGTTCAATAGAGCCATTCGATATGGGGTTTTAGAAATGGGCTTTGTACAGAGTGTTCAAGATCAATAAAGAATTCAACTTCACGTTCGGGGGTAGACTGGGAAGTTCTTCGTAAAATACGTCAGAAATTTACTAACAACATGAATATTATTCAAATCTGACGTGTCTTTATTCAAATCCATAACATGGGCTAAGAAAGCTTGACATCCGTTTTTCAATAAACGAATAACTTTATGACTTGATATGTCAGTGATTGATTTTAATGGTTTAGTTGTTTGAATTCGTACAACAGGTTGGTTAGGAATATGAAAACTAACAACCTTACGAAAACAATCAATTTTGGCATGATGAGTAGTTAACCAATCAATCCCTAAAATCACATCAAAAGCAAGTATCTTTAAAGAGATAAGGTCAACATGTAATGTGATGGTGCCAATTTGGATCAAATAAGATTTATAAACAGTGGATGTAATAAAAGTTTCTCCTAACGGAGTCTTCACAGATAAATCAAAGTCTAATTTCTCCGGAGTCAAGTTTAAACGTTGAGCACAAGCGGGAGAGATAAATGAATGGGTAGCCCCAGATCTAGTAAGGTATAAACTTTGCAAGAAATTTATGATTAGCTTACCCGTGATAACCTCATTTGGGTTCCTCGATTTTGACCCGGCCATGACAAACGCTTCTTCCAGAATCGTTGACTTTGACTTTTCTAGATGACCTTTCGAGTCACCATCCCCGCTTGACTTGGTTTATTCATTGTATAATCTCGGCGATATGTCCTTCTTTTTCCATAATTATAACATACCTTGAACTGTTGTAGGCGGTTTCAATGATATGTCCCTCTTCTCGCATTTAAGATATATGATGGGTGGTCGTTCTCCTCCCTTAGAACCGATTCTTGTCGCTAGTCTTTGACGTCTTCGCATTGTCATTGTTGAATCTTCTCTTTTAAAATCTCCCCGACTCGCTTCTTATATTTTCATGGCCATGGCCACCACGGAGTAGTTACCGCTTTTGTCCAGAGTTTTTTTTTCTCATTGGTTATCGTTGTTTCGACTTCGGCCACCAAGATGATCCTGGTTGTGGTCCCCGGTTGAATGTACTCGTTATCTGGCTCTAATAATTGAGCCCTGTTGACAACATCTGAATAGAGAGAAAATTTATGAGAAATGAGATATTGACGTATGTCGGGTTTCAAACCTCTCAGAAACATCTGCGTCATACGTTCCTCATTCTCCACCAAATGAGGTGTAAACCTAGATAACTCTGCAAACTTCGCCTCGTACTGGGACACCGTCATGTTGTTTTGTTCCAATCTAATAAACTCCACTTCCTTCATATGACGAATACTTTCAGGAAAGTACTTGTCATTGAACAGTTTCTGAAACGTCTCCCAAGACATGCCGAAGTATGCAATTTGGATGGGTACGCTTCCGTGATTCCATGAAGAATCCGCCTCATTACGGAACATAAAGGTGGCGAATGGAACCTTACGTTCTCCGCATCCCAAGACATCGAATATCTTGGTAATTTATTTGTCCCACGCTTTACGCTTTAATCGGATCCGGCTTTTCCCCAAAATTACGGTGGTCCCAACTCTTTGAAGCGCTGGGCATTTGTGACAAATCAGGCGTTATTATCATTTCCACTCAGTATTTTGTGCACGAGTCTCCCCTCGATTTTTTTCATGAATCGCAAAAAGCTTCTAAACATCCCGTCGTTCATCATCTGCTCATTGGTGTTGTTCACAGGAGGAACATTGCCAGCCTGTTGCACGTTCTCCTCGTTGGTGAGTAAAGGTGTCTCCACGGTCTCATTTACTCCACTGTTAACATTCTCAGTCGACATTCTCAAATACTGCCATAAAATAAGGGTTAATTAAAGAAATCAAAATATTACATAATATCCCTATATCTTGACCCAACCAACAAATAAGCTTAGGTAAGACACATTAAGCGAAGGTTTTACTCTCTCTCTCCCTCCTAGTTCTATTCCCGATCTCCGCCAGAGATCATATCCTAAGCTCGATATTAATCTGTGATGCTCCCAAAATAGGTATACAACACCCATTTTGAGTCGTCAATAACATGGTACAGAAACAACTACAACTTTATTAATACAACATAAAAATTATGAGTTTAAATACAAGTATTGTCTTCTAGACAATATCAACACTCAAATAAGTCCTCATTATAATTATTGATATATTATCTTACAAAAATGGTGAGGACTACTAAAACAACTTTCTAAGACCTTCATTCCATACCCCGACTAAGACTGCCACATTTTTAGCCTCCTAAGAAGAAAAATGGAACAAAAAGGAAAAGGGTGAGCTCAACTATACCTCAGAAGAATATTATGACTAAGATAATATAGAACAAATTATCGTTAGTCTTTAACAGGGAAAAATCTAATAAAATACAATAGACAACAAATTTCAGATCAATATTCACAGCAGAAATAATAATTCATAGATGAGTTACGTAGAGAATGAAATCTACTATAATCTATGAATTTAAAAGTTCATCATCAATATTTTATCTCTGTGACATCAATCAATATTCATTTTGAATCAAATATTCATCTTTGCACTACAGGCCAAAGATATTCATCAGTTGGTCATGTTTATCTCAACACCTGTACGTCTTTGCACTACGACCAAAGTTATTCATAGGAAAAATCAACCATCTTTGCATTACAGGCCAAAGATATTCAGTAATACCATCATTTAGGACCGAGGATGATGAAAACTATTTTAAAGAAAACGAATCCAGTGAAACAAAAGAACAAATATTAAGGATTCGTACTTTAAACAATCCGAGTTCAAAAATACTTCATTAATAATCATAGCGAAGTAAAATTCAAGAATGATCAAAACATGGATACAATCAAATCTAGTATCTATAATAGATATTTTGGACAAAAAACAAAAATTTAATTTTTTTGTGAATAGTGCCGTATACGTGAATAGTAACCCCGACAACAAGAATTTCACAAGAAAAATCTTACCAATATTTCGGTATAATGATATTAAAAATAATAATATCATTTATAAAAAAAAAATAACATCCCTTACCTCGAAAAGAATAAGACTTCTAAATTGGAATATCATATATATATTTGAAGGAACTTGCACTGTATAAAGAACACTAAAATTATCAAAATACTCACAAGAATACGCTCAATATTATAGAGAGAAAACTTGAGTTTAGGGTGTGATTTTCAATTCTAACCTAAAGAACCTATTTATAAGAAAATGCTTAGATGAATTAAAGTAGAAAATTTAATAAATATTAATATTTATTAAATAATCATACTACATTCATTTGAATTCTCATTTCAAAGACATTTACCATAGCCCACCAACTCACAAAACTTACAAAAAACATTTTTCTTAAAAAAATAATTAAAACTTCCAAAAATCAATTATTTCGGAACTTTGGAACTTCAATAGTTCATAATAAATAGCCCTTTATCAGAAAAATTCGAACCTTATGTCTTTTCCATAGGAAATTCCATTCTCTACAACTTTGTAAGTTTAAGTTTTTCCAAATTCCAAATAGAAATTGACCGAAATCCACAAACGGGCGATTTTACAAGCTATAATCAAATTTCAGTCAAGAAATGGGGTCCACAAACATGAAAAACATGTTTTAAATATTTTTAGTAACAAAAATAATCTTCCTCCTCATTTATTCATATATCCCACATTCATTGTAAAAATATCACCATTATTATATTATTAAAATATAATAATATATTTAAATGAATTATTTTATTAGAAAAGATAAAATATCAATTTTTCAACCCTTATGGGGCCCACATAAGGCTGTGCCGTCGTACGAATATTCTCCGACAGTAAGAATATTCTACGACCAAACTAATATTCCCCGACAACAATTAATATTTTATAACCACTTGCTTATTTAAAATATTTGCGTATTTTATCCATAACTAACCACATTAATCAAATCAACCCTTACTATTTCAAAATAATAAATAGAGGAAATTCAATTTCATTAATAATAAGTTGGGGTCTTACACAAGAGCAAATCTCAGCATTTGGTTAAATAAGGCTTGGTTTGGTTCTTTTAATTCCTAAAATAAAATTTTAATGTACAATTGATACCATATTAGGAAATTAGGGATTAGTTTTATACTCACATCATATAATCTATATACATTAAATACGCGCAATAAAATAACGCAGTTTGGTATTATTGTCCGGGTATCTCCCATAATTATTTTACTACTCACATAACCATAATATAACCTTATTTAATATTAATGTTTATTTAAATATTTAATTCCTTTCTCAGTTTCTAGAATACACATATATTTAATTATTTATGTATCACAATTACATATGATTTTATCGCACTACTTGATACTTTATATCATTAGTGTAAAACCCCAAAATTTTACGAATAAAGATTTAATTTTCTCAAAATATTTTTTTTTAATATTATGGTGTGGATTTGAGATAATGTTATAGTTGTGGGTAGTATTTATAAATTTTGCAAAGTATGATAGTTGTTATATAATATTCGATTGGTCGGGGAATATTCTTTTTGTCGGAGAATATCCGTACGACGAAACAATCATTGGTGGACCCTACATCCGACAAAAATATTTTATGAAAATAACGACGGAAGTTTTACCGTTAAAACTATTGAACTACTCGGTAGTAAAAGTACAGTAATACGCGTGGTTGCATAGTAGCAGAAGGTATTGATTATTGATGTTTACGTGAGAAGTCACTTAATTTTGTTTAATTATTGCTACAGTAATTGCTGCATAGTATCTCACGTTATTTGATTCAATTATTGTCGATATTTTGTATATTATTAAATCAATAATTGAGACGACGAAGTTATTAATATTATTATTTGTAATATTAACGATGTCTAAAAGTTCTGCCAAGGAGAGGTTTGGTCACCTAATTGCGCGTCAATAGGGAGAAATCCTTTTTGGAAAGCCCCCTCTTTCATGGGAACGACCTGGTCGATTACTATTGTGAATTATAATAATGATGATAAATGTTGTTAAATATATTGAGGTGTCTTTTATGAAGTCACGAAAGTTATATATATATATATTATATATAAATTTTTGTTTTATTAGTATTATTAATGTAATAAAAGCAGAAAAGTTTTTTATATAAAATGTAATACTTTTATAAAGTTATTTGTTTTATTAGATAATAATTAGAATATAATATATTTTATTATGCATAGTGTTTTGTATAGTAAAATCTTTTTATATAAAATAGAATACTTTTATAAAGTTATTTATTTTATTAGACAATAATTAGAATATAATATATTTTATTATGCATAGTGTTTGCATAGTAAAATCTTTTTATATAAAACAGAATACTTTTATAAAGTTAATTGTTTTATTAGATTTTAAATAATATATATATATATATATTATATTATATTTTATTGCATAGTATCCTTTCTATTTTCCTATAAATAGGATGCTTAGTTAGAATTGAAATCACACTAGAAATTCAGAGAATTCTCTTCTATAATCTTGAGCGTATTTCTTTAGAGTTTTAAGAAGCTTTGAGCGTAGTGCAAGTTTTCTTCAAGTATATCCCCGCTTACCTAGTGAGTACTCTTCTTTATAAGGTATGGGATATTATTTGTTGTACTCGTAAAGGGTATTATTTCTTTCGTATTCATGAAGAGAACTTACATTATTCCATTCCTTATTATTACGTTGGAATAACTTGTATGTCAAGCAATCTTGCATACATGGTGAAATTCTTCATTATTCCATTCTTTATCATTCATTTGAATATCCCGATACAATGCGTTACGCATGACCGGTTTCATTATTTATTATTCATTGGAATAACTTTTGGTCATGCGCTTTATCGCATTCATGGTGATTTCATTGCTTTATTCCATTCTTTATTATTACATTGGAATATCCCGCTTGTGTGAATTTTGCCTGACTTGGTTCCGTTCTTTATTATTCTGTCAGAATATCCTGTTTGTGCGTTTACGCATGACCTGGTTCTATTATTTATTATTTTGTTGGGAATAACCTGTCTGTGCGATCTATCGCATGCATGGTGAATCCTTATGTTATTCCATTATTTATTATTCTGTTGGAATAATCGGTCTGTGTGGATTACCACATGCATGGTGAATGATCCTTTGTATTCATTTCTTATTAAATTATGAAAATGATCTGGCTACGTGAATTATCGCATGGCGGGCGAAAATCCATTTCCAGTTTCATATATTCTATTATACACAAATGGTTAAAGCTTTGGTTTCTATATTCCTTGAAATTAGTGGAATATCCTGGATATTTGCGCTTCATCCAGTATCTTTTCATAGAAATATTCTTCTGAGCATTCTTAAATTTTTCTCCACAAAGAGTATCATGTTGACAAGTTGGACATTATTGAGTTCAGGATAAATTAACGTATAAATCTTTAAAATTTATTCTTGAACTTGTTTTATTGAATTATTATGTCATTGTCATGATGAGTTAAAGACCCCAACTTATTATAAATAAAATTAAATTTCCTCTATTTATTATTTTGAAATAGTAAGGGTTGATTTGATTAATGTGGTTAGTTTATGGGTAAAATGCTAAATATTTCAAATATGCAAGTGGTTATAAAATATTCATTTTTATCTGAGAATATTCGTTTGGTCGTGGAATATTCTTACCGCTTGGGAATATTCGTACGACGACCAGCACCTTTTGTGTGGGCCCCATAACTAAAAAAGCGATTGGATGAAGAAAACGACAAGTATAAGTTGTTTATAAATAACTACAGAGTTGTTACCGCTAATACCGTTGAATACCCGTGGTTAAAACACAAAAGAAGACACTGGTATTGCACCAATTATTGATTCTTACGTAGGAAGGCATTACTCAATAATTGTTACAAAGAGTTATCGCTCAATATTTTATTTTATTGATTCAATAATTGCTATATTGATATTTTATATTATTGTTGTTTCAATAATTGTCACTACACAAGATTTTCATTATCGATCAATAATTCATATTATTTGAATAATATTATTAGATAACATTATTGGCAATGTCTAGAAAGTTCTCGTCTAAGGAGAGGTTTGGTCACCTAATTGCAAGGCCAAGAAGGAGAAATCCTTATCGAAAGCCCCCTTTTCCGGAACCGCCCGTCACAAGATTGTGATTTCGTAATATTATTTGTGAATAATTAATTATTGATTTATATGATAAGGAAAATATTCATTTTATGTGGATATAGATGGAGAAAATTTTAATGTGACAATTGTTGAAAAATTGATATTTTATCTTTTTGATAAAATAATTTATTTAAATATATTATTATATTTTAATAATATAATAATGGTGATATTTTTACAATGAATGTGGGATATATGAATAAATGAGGAGGAAGAGTATTTTTGTTACTAAAAATATTTAAAACATGTTAAACATGTTTGTGGACCCCATTTTCGATCGAAATTTGATTATAAATGTAAAATCGCCTGTTTTGTGGATTTTTGGCTAATTTTTCGCTTTGAATTTGGAAAACTTTTCTTACAAAGTTGTAGATAATGGAAATTTCCTATGAAAAAGACATAAGGTTCAAATTTTTTCGATAAAAGGGCTATTTATTATGAATTATTGAAGTTTCAAGTTTAATTAATAATTGATTTTTGGAGTTTTAAATATTTTTTTAAGAAAAACATTTTTTTTTTTTTTTGGTACATGTGTGGGTCGATATTTTGGATCAATGTGAATTCAAAGAAGCTGAAGAAATATATATATATATATATATATATTAATATTTTATTAAATTTTTTGCTTTGTGTTCTAAGCATTTTCCTATAAATAGGTGCTTAGGTTAGAATTGAAAAATCACACCGTAAATCAGTTTTTTCTTTTCTCTATATTATCGAGTTTATTCTTGTGAGTATTTTGATACTTTGAGTGTTGCTATATATGTAAGTTCCTTCAAAGACTATATCCCAGATTCCAAATGTAAGTATATTCTTTTCAAGGTAAGTGGATGTTATTTTTTTTAAATGATATTATTTTTCTAATATCATTATAATATTGGTAAAGATTTTTTTGTGAAACTTTTAATCAAATTTGGAACTAAACGATATGATTACTATTCACGATATACACTATTCATTTAATCAATACACTATTCACAAAAAAATTAAATTTTTTTTTTTTGTCCAAAATATCTATTATGGATACTAGCTTTGATTGTATCCATGTTTTGATCATTCTTGAATTTTACTTCACTATGATTATTTATGAAGTATTTTTGAAACTTGGATTGTTTAAAGTATTTAATCCTTAATATTTGTTCTTTTGTTTCAATCGGATTCGCTTTTCTTTTAAAATATTTTTCATCATCCTCACCCTAAATGATGATATTATCGAATATCTTTGGCCCGTGAAGTGCAAAAGATGGTTGATTTTCTTATGAATATCTTTGGCTCAGAAAGCAAAAGATGTACATGTGTTGAGATGAATATGACTAATCGATGAATATCTTTGGCCTCAGAAAAAAAAGATGAATATTTGATTCAAGATGAATATTGATTGATGTTGTTGTGGATAAAATATTGATGATGGACTTTTAAATTCATAGATAATAAGTAGATTTCATTCTCTACGTAACTCTTCTATGAATTATTATTTTCACGCTAATATTGATCTAAAACTTGTTGTCTATTGTATTTTATCGATTTTTCCTCGTTGAAGACTAACGATAATTTGTTCTATATTATCTTAGTCATAATATTCTTTATCGGGCTAGTTGAGCTCACCCTTTTCCTTTTTGTTCCATTTTTCTTCCTCAGAGGCAGAATGTAATGAAGTTCTAGCTGGGGTGTGGAATGATGATTCTAGAAAGTTGTTTTAGTAGTCCTCACCATTTTGTAAAATAATGTACCAATAATTGTAATGAGGACTTATTTGGGTGTGAATATTGTCTAGATGGCAATATTTGTATTTAAACTCACAGTTTTTATCAGTATTAATAAAGTCAGTAGTTGTTTCGCATCATGTTATCGACGACTCAAAATGGGTGATGTATACCTATTTGGGGGGGGGCCACTATAGCTTGGTATCGTAGCTTAGGATATGATCTCTCCAATGAGATCGGGGAATAGAACTAGAGGGAGAGACGAGTAAATCCTTCGCTAAAGGTGTCCTACCTAAGCTTATTTGTTAGTTGGTCAAGATATGTGGATATTATGTGATATGTTGATTTCTTTAATTAACCCTTGTTTTATGGCAAGATTTGAGAATGTCGATCGAGAATGTTAATAAAGTGGAGTAAATGAGACCGTGGAGACACCTTTACTCACCAACGAGGAGAACGTGCAACAGTCGGGCAATGTTCCTCCCGTGAACAACACCACCGAAAGCGTATGATGAACGACGGATGTTTAGTAAGTTTTTTTTGCGCTCATGCAAAATCGCATTTAGGAGACTCGTGTACAAAATATGTGTGGAAATGATAATAACGCACGGTTTGTCACAACCAAGCAAGCTTCAAAGAGTGGGACCACCGTAACTCGGGGAAAGCCGGATCCGATTAAGGCGTAAACGTGGGTCAAACAAATCACCAAGATATTCGATGTCTTGGGATGCACGGAGGAATGTAAGGTTCCATTCGCCACCTTTATGTTCAGTGAATGAGGCAGACATCGTGGAAATCGGAAGCTGCACTCCATCCACCAAGACTCAAAGATGTCTTGGGAGACATTTCAGAAACTTTTCAATGACAAGTACTTTCCCGAAAGTATTCGCTATATGAAGGAAGTGGAGTTCATTAGATCGAAAAAATAATATGATTTGTCCCAAAGACGAGGCAAAGTTTGCAGAGTTATCCGTGTTTGCACCTCATTTGGTGGAGAATGAGGAACGATGACGCTGGATGTTTCGAGAGGTTTGAAACCCAAGATACGCCAAGATCTCATTTCTCATAAATTTTTTCTCTATTCAGAGATGTTGTCAACAGGCTCAATTGTTAGAGCGAGATAACGAAAGTACGCTCAACCGAGGGACCATAACCAGATCATATCGCGGTGAAAGTAGCCATCGTAACAACGATAACCAAATGGAGAAAGAAGAATACGGACAAAGGCAGAACCACTCCGTGGTAATCATGGCCATGAGAATAGAAGAAGTTTAGCCTGGAGGAGATTTTAAAAGAGGAGATTCAACAATGACCATGTGAAGACGCCAACACCAAAGAAAGAATCGGTTCTAGGGAGAGAGAACCACCACCTGTCAGATGCTATAA
Organism: Panax ginseng; assembly: GCA_020205605.1. Lineage (NCBI taxonomy): Eukaryota > Viridiplantae > Streptophyta > Magnoliopsida > Apiales > Araliaceae > Panax > Panax ginseng. The sequence continues at coordinate 2,698,056 of CM035144.1, read as the reverse complement.
ATGTGGAAAAGAGGGACATATCACCAAACCCGCCCCAACAACAGTTCAAGGTATGTTATAATTATGGAAAGGAAGGACATATCGCCGAGATTGTACGCAGAATAAAACCAAGTCCATGGGGATGGTGACTCAAAAGGTCGTCCCGTAAAAGTCAAAGTCAACGTTCTCGGAAGAGCGCTTTGTCGTGGATCGGTCAAAATGCGAGGAACCCAAACGAGGTGATCACGGTAAGCTAATCATAAATTCTTGCAAAGTTTATACCTTACTAGATACCGGTATACCCATTCATTTATCTCTCCGCTTGTGCTCAACGCTTAAACTTAACTCCGAGAAATTAGACTTTGATTTATCTCGTGGAGACTCTGCTAGAGAAACTTTCATCACATCCATCGCTTATAAATCTTGTTTGATCCAAGTTGGCACCATCACATTACCCGCTGACCTTATCTCTTTAAAGATACTTGCTTTTGATGTGATTTTAGGGATTGATCGTTAACTACTCATCATGCCAAAATTGATTATTTTCGTAAGGTTGTTAGTTTTCATATTCCTAACCAACCCGTTGTATTTAATTCAAGCAACTAAACCATTAAAATCAATCACATCATATCTAGTCATAAAGCTATTCGCTTATTGAAAAAACGGATGTCAAGCTTTCTTAGCCCATGTTATGGATTTGAATAAAGACACGCCGATTTGAATAATATTCTGTTGTTAGTAAATTTCCGACGTGTTTCCTCAAGAACTTCCTGGCCTACCCCGTAACGTGAAGTTGAATTTTTATTGATCTTCAACCCGCACAAAGCCCATTTCTAAAACCCCATATCGAATGGCTCCTATTGAACTTCAGAGTTAAAGGTCCAACTATGTGAGTTGTTGGACATCGTTTCATTGGCCCTAAGACATCTCCTTGGGGTGCCCCTGCTTTATTTGTAAAGAAGAAAGACGGAGTATGCGATTTTGTATCGACTATCGAGAATCGAACCATGTCACCATCAAGAATAGTATCCGCTACCTCAGATTGATGACCCGTTTGACCAGCTTGCAAGGAGCACAATTCTTTTCAAAGATCGATCTTCGCTCGGATATCATCACCAAGATTAGAACCGAGGATATTCCAAAGACCGCCTTAACTCGAGACGGCATTATGAATTTTTAGTCATGTCTTTTGATCGACTAATGCTCTCGCGGGCTTTCATGGATATGATGAACCGAGTATTCAAGGACTATTTGGATCGGGCATTGTTGTTGTCTTTATTGATGACATTCTCATATATTCCAAAAGTCGTGAAGATCATGAGCACCATTTGAAGTCGGTACTCCAAAGGCTTCGTGAAAACAAGTTATATGCCAAGTTGAAGAAATGTGAATTCGCTCGAGGAAGTAGCATTCCTTGGGCACGTGGTGTCAAAACATGGAGTATCCGCTGACCCTGGCCAAGATTGAGGCAATACAAAGTTGGGAGCAACCAAGTTTCAGAATCAAGACGTAGCTTTTTGGGCTTAATGGTTATTATCTGAGATTCGTGGAAGGATTTTCTCGAATCGCTACTCCATTAACTCAAACCGACTTTTGAAAGATACAAAATTTGTATGGAGCGAGGAATGCGAGAAGAGTTTCCAAGAGCTCAAGAGAGACTCATTTCGCACTGCTCGACAATACCATCCGTTCGGATGGATTTGTTATCTACAGCCGATGCTTCGTGCAAAGGGTTAGGATGTGTTCTCATGCAACGTGGGAAAGTCATAGCCTATGCCTCGCGATAACTTAAAGAATATGAGAGGAATTATCCTACTCATGATCTAGAGAGCAAAAAGCTGCTTTCAAGGCTTAAAGATCCGGAGGCACTATCTATATGGAGAGAAAGTGGAGATATATTCGCACCATAAAAGCCTCAAATATTTCTTCACCCAAAAGGAACTCAACACGCGACAAACGACGCTGGCTCGAAAGTCGTTAAAAGATTATGACCACACCATTCAATACCATCCTCGAAAAGCAAACGTGGTAGCCGACGCTGCTGAAAGAAGATCATATGCAGGAACGAAAAGCGATGATGTCAAGTATAATGACAGACAGAACCAACTTTAATCGATGAAGTTAAAGTTGCTCAAGCCACGCATCTTGAAATGATGCGTATGAAGAAGAAAGTACAAGAGGTGCTATTCCGTAAGCAAGAATCGATGAAGAAGGAATACTTTGAGTCCACCTGCATTTTGTGTTCCTAACGACTCGATTTAAAGAACAAGATCATGATGGAGGCACACAATACACCATTTGCAATCCATCTCGAAGTACCAAAATGTATCGTGATCTTCGACATACATTTTGGTGGAACAATACGAAGAGAGAGATCGCAAAGTTTATCTCGAGGTGTTTAACTTGTCAAACGTAAAGGCGGAGCATCAAGTGCCTAAGGGTCCATTGCAACCACTTGAGATTCCAAATGGAAGTGGGAACACATTACCATGGATTTTGTTACGGTCTTCCCCACTGCTTTCAAGGCATAAATGCTATTTGGGTTATTGTTGATAGATTAACCAAGTCCGCTTCATTTTTTGCCGATACGGAGACTTATTCCTGAACGCCTTGCTCATATGTATGTAAATGAGATTGTGAGATTGCATGGCATGCCAAGATCCATAGTTTCGGATCGTGACCCAAGATTCACTTCACGATTTTGGGTTAGCTTGCAAAAAGCTATGGGCACGGATTTATTTATCTGGGCTTTCGCATACCATCCTCAAACGGACGGACAATCAGAGAGGACTATTCAAACTCTTCAAGATCTATTAAGACTCGTGGTCCTAGATTTCAAAAGGAGTTGGGATAAGTATTTACCATTGGTGGAATTCTCCCACAACAACAGCTTATCGTGCAAGTATAGGTGTGGCTCCATTCAAGCATCATATGGACGAAAGTGTCGCTTCCAATATGTTGGGATGAGGTGGGTGAAGCAACATTGTTGGGACCCGAGTTGGTACGATGACTACTAAAAAAGATCCAAATGATTCGACAACGATACAAACGGCTCAAGATCGACAAAAGAGTTATGCGGATCTTCATCGAAAGGACGTGGAATTTAGTATCGGGGATCATGTATTGTTGCGTGTTGTCCCATGGAAAGGAGTTACAAGATTTTGGGAAGAGAGGAAAGCTCAATCCACGCATTTATTGGTCCATTTCGCATTCTCGACCGAAAGTAGGAAATGTAGCCTATAGACTTCAAGCTACCTCCAAGTATGTCTCGTGTTCATAATGTTTTTCATATATCTCGTGCTTCAGAATATGTGAAAGACCCAACCACGTTATCGAAGTTAGAACCGATGAGATAGCCAAGACTTAACGACGAGAGAGGTACTGCCAAGATCTTGGATAGAAGGAGCATGTCTTACGACAAAGGTCATACCACAAGTTAAAGTTTTGTGGAGAAACCATGCTATCGAGGAAATGACCGGGAGTTGAAACGAAATGAAAGCGAGGTATCCTCACCTTTTCAAACACTGTGTACGTACGCCAATTTCGAGGGATGAAATTTCATAAAGAGAGGGAGGTTGTAAGACCTCAACTTATTATAAATAAAATCAAATTTTTCTATTTATTATTTTGAAATAGTAAGGGTTGATTTGATTAATGGTTAGTTATGGGTAAAATGCTAAATATTTCAAATATGCAAGTGGTTATAAAATATTCATTTTTATCTGAGAATATTCGTTTTGGTCGTGGAATATTCTTACCGCTTGGGAATATTTCATTTACGATTGCAAGCAAAATTTTGTGTGGGCCCCATAACGAAAAAAAGCGATCGATGAAAAAAACGACAAGTATAAGTTGTTTATAAATAACCACAGAAGTTGTTACCAAGTAATATCGCTGGAATACCTGTGGTTAAAAAACACAAGAAGATACCAGATTGCACCAATTATTGATTCTTACGTAGAAGGCATTACTCAATAATTGTTACAAAGAAGTTATCGCTCAATATTTTATTTTATCGATTCAATAATTGCTACATTGATATTTTATATTATTGTTGTTTCAATAATTGTCACTACACAAGATTTTTCATTATCGATCAATAATTCATATTATTTGAATAATATTATTAGATAACATTATTGGCAATGTCTAGAAAGTTCGCTCTAAGGAGAGGTTTGGTCACCTAATTGCGCTACCAAGAAGAGAAATCCTTATCGAAAGCCCCTCTTTCCGGGAACTACCTCGTCACAAGATTGTGATTCTCGTAATATTATTTTGTGAATAATTAATTATTGATTTATATGATAAGGAAAATATTCATTTTATGTGGATATAGATGGAGAAAATTTTAATGTGACAATTGTTGAAAAATTGATATTTTATCTTTTCTCGATAAATAATTTATTTAAATATATTATTATATTTTAATAATATAATAATGGTGATATTTTTACAATGAATGTGGGATATATGAATATATGAGGAGGAGAGAGTATTTTTGTTATAAAAATGTTTAAAACATGTTAAACATGTTTGGACCCCATTTCTCGACCGAAATTTGATTATATAAATTGTAAAATCGCCTCTTGTGGATTTTTTGGCCAATTTTCGTTTGAATTTGGAAAAACTTTTTCTTCCGCAAAGTTGTAGAGAATGGAATTTCCTATGAAAAAGACATAAGGTTTGAAATTTTTCTGATAAAAGGGCTATTTATTATGAATTATTGAAGTTCAAGTTTCAAATAATTGATTTTTGAAGTTTTAAATATTTTTTTTAAGAAAAACGTTTTTTTTTTTTTGGCACATACTATATATCATATTTTGAATTCAATTCAAGGTGTGGCGTGAGAAATTTTATAATATATATTAATATTTTATTAAATTTTCTTTGTGTTCTAAGCATTTTCCTATAAATAGGTGCTTAGGTTAGAATTGAAAATCACACCGTAAATCAAGTTTTCTTTCTCTCTATATTATCGAGTTTATTCTTGTGAGTATTTTGATATTTTTGAGTGTTGCTATACTATGCAAGTTCCTTCAAAGACTATATCCAAAGATTCCAAATTTGTAAGTAATCGCCTTTTCAAGGTAAGTGGATGTTATTTTTTTTTTAAAATGATATTATTTCTTCTAATATCATTATGCCAAATATTGGTAAGATTTTTTTAATGAAATTTTTGTCTTTAGTGTTGGGTTACTATTCACGATACTTAACACTATTCACGATATACAGACTATTCACTAATAATACTAAGACTATTCACGTAAAAAATTAAATTTTTTTTTTTTATGTCCAAAATATCTATTATGGATACTAGCTTTGATTGTATCCATGTTTTGATCATTCTTGAATTTTACTTCACTATGATTATTTATGAAGTATTTTTGAACTTGGATTGTTTAAAGTATTTAATCCTTAATATTTGTTCTTTTGTTTCATCGGATTCATTTTCTTTAAAATATTTTTCATCATCCTCATCCCTAAATGATGATATTACAATAATATCTTTGGCCTCGTAGTGCAAAAGATGGTTGATTTTCTTATGAATATCTTTTGGCCAGTAGTGCAAAAAGATGTACAAAGTGTTGAGATGAATATGATTAATCGATGAATATCTTTGGCCTCAGTAGCAAGCAAAAGATGAATATTTGATTCAAGATGAATATCGATTGATGTTACAGGATAAAATATTGATGATGGACTTTTAAATTCATAGATTATAGTAGATTTCATTCTCTACGTAACTCTTCTATGAATTATTATTTTCACCATGTAATATTGATCCAAAACTTGTTGTCTATTGTATTTTATCGATTTTTTTCCTCGTTGAAGACTAACGATAATTTGTTCTATATTATCTTAGTCATAATATTCTTTATCGGGCTAGTTGAGCTCACCCTTTTTCCTTTTTGTTCCATTTTTCTTCTCGTGAGGCTAGAATGTAATGAAGTTCTAACTGGGGTGTGGAATGATGGTTCTAGAAAGTTGTTTTAGTAGTCCTCACCATTTTTGTAAAATAATGTACCAATAATTGTAATGAGGACTTATTTGGGTGTGAATATTGTCTAGATGACAATATTTGTATTTAAACTCACAGCTTTATATGTTGTATTAATAAAGTTGTAGTTGTTTCTTAACATTGTTGAAGGCTAATGATAATTTATTCTCGCATTATCTTAGTCATAATATTTCTTCTTGGGCTAGTTGAGCTCATCCTTTCTTTCACTTTTTCTTCCAGAAATGAGAATATAAGTGGGATGAGTCGAGGAACGGAGTGACCGGTCCAGATGATAGCATTAGTAGTCCTCACTATTTTGTTAAATAGTGTGACAATAAATGTAATGAGGACTCCTTTGAGTGTAGATATTGTCTAGATAACAATATTTTTATTAAAACTCTCAGCTATGTTTTGTCGTATTTTTACACGACGTTTGTATAATTAAGTTGTATTTGTATTTTTTTACCATGTATCTGGCGACTCAAGATGGGTGATGTATACCTATTTTTTGGGGCGTCACAATTAGAATGTATTCTTATATATGATTTTATTCATGTCACACTTTACATTAAAGTTCCATTTCATTTCTACGTACAGTATAAATAATTTTTCCAGATTAACCATCGGCGGTATAGACTACGCCGATTTGTCTTCTTTGAGGGCGCATGCCATACGGATTCTCGATTGCTAAACCGATTTAGCTTCAAGCCAGTTTCAACATCCATCGCCATGCTAGTTTTACACGATATAAATTAACTTTTATAGCGGTGATATTACTAGTTTAAGAGTGTATTTATTTCTTATATGGGATCATATAATCACACATAATTAATCTTCCTCTTAATAACTATTTCTCTTTTAATTCACTTAGTGAATTTCCTCATTCCACACTATGTCACACAAGGCACTTCACAATTCTTATCGTCAATTTCACACTTCTCAATTCTCATATAAATTCACTCTGCACTAATCGAAATACTCATCGTACAACACATCAATATGTATATTCAAATAAATATTTATTTTTCATTAATATATTTATTTAATAAGATGTGAAAATTCTCGGGTATTATAATACGTCGGCCGCCAGAAAATAGCACAAATCGCTCGCATAGAAATTAGGAGGCACAACACTGCTACTGCATATTGTTGTGGGGTACTAGGAAAACTCTTGTAGTTGCTAGAGAGGATACAGATGAACGTCCAAAGTGTGACCCTGGTTGCATGCCTTGATATCGAAGCGTTATACGACTTCAGATTTTAAATCCTAGGCTAGCTCAGCAGACGAAGGGAAGGTTCGAGGGGACACATGGAGCTACAATTTATTTGGTATGTTAGAAAATAATTAATTCATTATTACACTGTTATTTATTAAATGATGCTTACTATTATTTGTTATAACTTTGCATAGACTGAAACAATATAAGAAAATACTGTAAATACATATAAAATATAACAAGTTACCTATGACACAACATCTTCTACGTATATTATCTTACAGGGTTGAGAATCTTGCACGTGTATACCTTACATTGGTAGAGGGATACAGATGCATAAATGTAGATGATTACGCAATTCATCATATTACTGAAGCTATGGCGCTCGGTACTAAGACCCTTACTGATGTATGTCAGTCACACTTGTTAGACTGATGCCCACCAATCCTATCACACAATTTAGAGAACTCCGTCCATATAAGCAACTTACAATTTTGGCACCATTTGAAATGTTATCTAAATTTTTTTTGTAAAAAAGAATTGTTCCAAAGTCATTTTGAAATGGCGTTCATTTATTTTATAAAAAAAAATTAAAAATTTGAAATGGCGTTCAAGTTTTGTAAAAAAAAAAAATTATTCCAACGCCATTCAAATGGCTTTCAAGTATATAATATTTTTATTTTTATTTTAAAAAAATATCAAATTTGTTATTTTTTTAAAAAAAAATAGACAATTTTTTTTTAATTTTAAAAAGACCATTTTCTGACACCAAAATTCCAAAGCCACTTGTAGTGGCTTTTGATTTTCATTTGTGTGTTTAAAAGTCAGCTTTTGGGTTATTTTTAGAAAAGTTAAACGTTTTGACCGTAATTTAAAAAGTTGGTTGACATTTGTGCTATTATTGGAAATTACTCTAACATGTAGGAACATAAAAATCTAAAGATTGGGCAAGCAAGCGTCCCAAGAACATGAGCTAGTCTAGTACTACCATCTTAACCCAAATGATTAAACGTGAGCTTATCAAAAGTCTTATAACTAAAATGACAATCCTCAATGATATGGTTAAGGTAAGAATTATCTAGATAAACCTAATTATTAATTTGGGGAATCCAAAATCTTTTGAGAACCGAAGTCTAAGCACAATCAACATATATATATATAGATAGATAGATATTTTTTAACGGACCGATTATAGCGATTTATACTGTCATTATAGTCGGTTCACTTGAAAATCAGAGAAGAATATTTTCATTCATATGTAAAATTTCAAATTTTACGAATAAAGATTTTAATTTTTCGAATTTTTTTTTTAAATATTATGGTGTGGATTTAATATAATGTTATAGTTGTGGGTAATATTTATAAATTTTACAAAGTATACAAGTTGTTATATAATATTCGATTGGTTGGGAATATTCGTTTTAATGGGGAATATTAAGACGACAAGACAATCATTGGTGGACCCCCTAACGGAATTATTTCGGATTGAGAAAACGACAAAAATATTTTTTATGAAAATAACGGCGGAAGTTTTACCATTAATCTTTTTGTTGAAACACTCGATTGTCAAAAGTACGATGAATACGCGTGGTTGTATAGTAAAGATACAAGATTGATTATTGATGTTTACGTGATAAGTCACCGGTTTGGTTTTATTGATATTATTAATGTAATAAAAGCAGAAAAGCTTTTATATATAAAAATGAATATTTTTATAAAGTTATTCTATAAATACAATATATTATATTCTATTACGATAGTGTGTTTTGCATTGTAAAATCTTTTTATATAAAATGTAATACTTTTATAAAGTTATTCCATAAATAGAATATATTATTATATTCAATTATGCATAGTATTTTGCATAGTAAAATCTTTTTATATAAAAAATGAATACTTTTATAAAGTTATTCCATAAATAGAATATATTATATTTTATTACGATAAGTGCTCAAGATAGTATTTTGCATAGTAAAATCTTTTTATATAAAAATAATACTTTTATAAAGTTATTCGTTTTATTAAATTATAAATAGAATATATTATATTTTATTTAAAAGATTTTGCTTTAAATATGGACCGTCCAGATTAAAAAGTAAATTAATCTGGACCGTTCATAAATTAGTTACTATCGCGATCCATTCTTCATAAATAGAAGCTCATTCCTTCATTATTTTTTTATGAATTCTTTGAAACTCTAGAGAGAAACTATAGAGAGAATTCTTCTTCTATAATCTTGGCGTATTTCTTGGAGTTTAAGAAAGCTTTGGCGTAGTGCAAGTTTTCTTCGAGTATATCCTCGCCTCTACCAAATGAGTACTCTTCTTTCAAAGGTAAGGGATATTATTTGTTGCAATTAGTAAGGGTATTATTTTTTTTCATATTCATGAAGAGACCTTACATTATTCCATTCTTTATTATTACATTGGAATAACTCGTGTATCTGCATGGCCTACCCTATACTTGGTGAAATTCTTACATTATTCCATTCTTTATCATTATGTTGGAATAATATGTCTATGCGTCTAATACCGCATACATGGTGAAATTCTTTCATTATTCCATTCTTATTATTCACATTTGGAGCATCCTGGCGATGCGTATTACGCCTTTGACCGGTTCCGTTATTTATTATTTTGTTGGAATAACTGCCTCATGCGACATACCGCATGCATGGTGATTTCGTTGTTATTCTATTCTTTATTATTACATTGGAATATATCGCTTGGGTGCGTTTTACTTTCGACTGGTTCCGTTATTTATTATTACGTTGAAATAACTTTCATCTAAATACCGCATGCATGGTGATTTCTTTTGTTATTCCATTCTTTATTATACTCGGTTGGTTAAAGTTTTGACTTATACTCCATGAAATTAGTGGAATATCCTTGATATTTGTGCTTCATCTAGTATCTTTTCATGGAAATATACTCTCCCGAGCATTCTTGAATTTTACTCTACAAAAAGAAGTATCATGTTGACAATTTGGGACGTTATTAGTTCCTGGATAATTTAATTCTTGAACTTGTTTTTATTGAATTCTTATATCATTGTCATCATCCTCATGTTTATATTTTGTTGAAAGTCATCTGTGGCCTGTAGTGCATAGATGTACTTGGAATGATTATAACCATGGATTATTCGGTATAATCATGACCGTAATATTACAAATGATGTGGAAAAAGTCCTCATTGGTCCGTAGTGCATTGATGGGACGATTTTGGTATGATTATGGCTATGGATTCTCTTGACCAAGGTGCAAAAAGATTAATTATTTTATGGCATGATCGGGACCATTGATGAAAACACAATTATCTTTGGCCCGTAGTGCATGGATAATTAAGTGGTCGTGATACTAAATAATATCATTGGTAGTAGTGCGGGGATGATGTGGATTATTTATTGTCGAGTCTCAAATGATAAAAGTGATGAAAAACCTTTTAAATCATAAAAGATAGTAGATTTTATTCTCTACTTGACTCTTTTAATGGATTGCATGTTCACCGCTATGATTAAACTTGATGTCTATTATATTTTATCGGTTTAATCTTTGTTGAAGACTAATGATAATTTATTCGCATTATCTTAGTCATAATATTTCTATTGGGCTAGTTGAGCTCACCCTTTCTTTCACCGTTCTCTTCAGAAATGAGAATATAAAATTGGGACGAGTCGGGAAGCGAGTGGCAAAGTCCAGATGATAACATTAGTAGTCCTCACTATTCTGTTAAATAGTGTGACAATAAATGTAATGAGGACTCCTTTGAGTGTGGATATTGTCTAGAAGACAATATTTGTATTAAAACTCACAGCTCTTTTGTTGTATATTAAAGATTGTATTTGTATTTTATACCATGTAGTTGGCGACTCAGAATAGGTGATGTATACCTATTTTGGGGGCGTCACATCATATATTTTTATGTATCCTTAAATGTACATATTTATAGAGATAGTAGAGATCCTACAATCAAGTTATTCATCCTATAATCAAGCTATTCCTATAATTAAGTTATTTAGCTATTCCTATAATTAAGTTATTCCTATAATTAAGTTACAATAGAGAATCTTTGACTATTAATCCAATATCGCAACACTCCCCCTCAAGTTGGTGCATAGATGTCACACGTGCCCAACGTGCCCAAAAACTTTGAGAACACTCGACTTGAAACAGCTTTGGTGAGAATATCAGCCAATTGATCTTTGGATCGAATCTTAGGCAACTCGACAATTTTCTCATCCAATTTTTCCTTAATGAAGAATCTGTCTACTTCCACATATTTTGTACAATCATGTTGTACCGGATTATGAGCAATATCACA
>CM035144.1:2394043-2684043 GCA_020205605.1 Panax ginseng | reverse complement strand
ATTAATGGAAACGAATCACGATGACTTTTTGCAAGTTCAAAAACATCACATTTGAAACTAGAAACATCAAAGTTTGCAAATAAACTAGGAAATTATTTCTTTATGTAACCAAAAGAAGCATACCCCAGACGTCGATGCCATAACCATATCTCAGATTTCCTTTTTTCCTCCTTCGAACCCCCAATCTTTAAAGCTTGATGCAACTTATCTGAACTTTTGGACACCATATCTAAGTAATACAGCTTCCCTCGCCTAACACCACAACCAATCGTCTGCCTTGTCCAGATGTCCTTAAATACACAAAATTCAGGCCAAAAAATGACAACACAAAATAAGGCAGTGGTTATTTGAGAAACTGACAAAATATTATAATTCAAAGAGGGAACAACCAAAACAGAATCTAAATTTAAGGTGTTAGTGAGGGACAAAGATCCTTCCCCAATAATCGGAATTGAGGTACTATTGGCAGTGGAAACAGAACTTTGTTGTAAGACCCCAACTTTTTAAATAAAGAAGATTTTTCTATAAATATTATGGAATGAATTTGATATAATGTTATAGTTGTGGGTAATATTTATAAATTTTGCAAAAATACATAAGTTGTTATAAAATATTCGTTTTGGTGGAAATATTCTTTTTTGTCGGGGGAATATTAGATGCGCAAACACAATCATTAGTGGACCTCTGGCGGAATTATTGTTGGAGTTAGAAAATGACAAAATATTTTTATGAAAATAACTATGGAAGAGTTACCGAATTAACACTATTGGAATACGGTGGTTAAAATCTGATAATAGCGTTGTTGTTGCATGAAGCAGACACGGTATTGCACAGTATTTTTTTATTCTTACGTAAGAAGGCACTACTCAATAATTGTTACATTTATTACTGTTTAATATTTTATTGATTCAATAATTGCTACGTTGATATTTTTGATTCAATCATTGTCATTACACAGTATTTCAAATTATCAAATCAATAATTCATTTAAATATATTATTATAATATTATATTATAGTAGTATGATGTGATTATATGACAGTATGTTTTTTTATATAATTTGAATGGTAACATTATTATAGTAAATTCATGGTATAAAAGTAAAATGAGGTGGAAGAGAACATTTTGAATTTGAATTCTGATGTTGTAAGCGATGATGTCATCAGAACGATGAGGTAAGCAATGATGTCATTAGAAGGATGATGTAAGCAATGATGTCATTTGATCGATGATGTAAGAAATGATGTCATATGATCGATGATGTCATAAATTATGGTAAAAAGACTATTTTACCCTTACTCTACCAAGCTTATAAATAAAAGCTCATTCCTTCATTATTTTTCACGAATTCACTAAAGCTTTAGAGCGAGAAAGAATAGAGAGAATAAGAGAGAACGAAGAAGAATCTTCTGTTACTACAATATTGCGGTATCCAATTTCCTACTAAGGTAAGGGGTATTATTTCTTTCTTATTCATGAAGAGAACTTCTGTTATTCCATTATTTATTATTCTGTTGGAATAACTCAGATATCGCCGGGCTACCCTATACTTGTTGAAATTCTTTCGTTATTCCATTCTTTATCATTATGTTGAATAATATGTATCATGCCAAGCACCGCATACATGGTGAAATTCTTTCGTTATTCCATTTTTATTATTCATTTGGAGCATCTGCCGATTGCATTATGCATGACTCGATTTCATTATTTATTATTACGTTAGAATATCCGTCTGCATGCGTTTATGCATGACCCGGTTCCATTATTTATTATTACATTGGAATATCGTCATGCGTGCGTTTAACGCATGACTCGTTCCGTTATTTATTATTTTATTGGAATAACACATTATGCAGGCGGATTATCGTATGCCTCGATGATTTCTTTTGTTATCCCATTCTTTATTATACTCGTTGGTTCTGATTTTGACTTCTATACTCCATGAAATTAGTGGAATATCCTTGATATTTGCGCTTCATCCAAGATCTTTTCATGAAAATATTCTTCTAAGCATTCTTGAGTTTTACTCTAACAAAGAAGTATCATGTGGACAATTTGGACGTTATTAGTTCCTGGATAAATTAATTCTTGAACTTGTTTTATTGAATTCTTATATCATTGTCATCATCCTCATGTTTATATTATGTTGAAAGTCATTTTGTGGCCTGTAGTGGATAGATGGACTTGGTATGATTATGATCGAGGATTATTGATTGTAATCATGATCGTAATGTTACAAATGATGTGGAAAAAAGTCCTCATTGGTCCGTAATGCATTGATGGATGGGTTGTTGGCATGATCATGACCATTGATGAATACACGAATATCTTTGGTAGTAGTGTATGGATAATTTGTGGTTGTGATACTAATGAATATCCTCGTCAGAAGTGCGTGGATGATGTGGATTATTTATTAAGTTGAGTCTTAGCGATAAAATTGATGAAAACCTTTTAAATCATAAAAGATAGTAGATTTTATTCTCTACTTGACTCTTTTAATGGATTCGTTTGTTACTGCAGATTAAACTTGATGTTTGTTATATTTTATCAGTTTAACATTGTTGAAGGCTAATGATAATTTATTCTATATTATCTTAGTCATAATATTTCTTACTGGGCTAGTTGAGCTCACCCTTTCTTTCACTGTTCTATTCAGGAAATGAGAACGTAGCTGGGACTAGTCGGAGAACGGAGTGACGGTCCAGATGATAGTTTTAGTAGTCCTCACTATTCTGTTAAATAGAGTGAAAATAAATGTAAAGAGGACTCTTTTGAGTGTGGATATTGTCTAGATGATAATATTCTTATTAAACTCTCAGTTTACGTTTTGTCGTATTTTTCACGACAGCTGTATTATTAAGTTGTATTTGAATTTTGTACCATATATTTGGCGACTCAAGATGGGTGATGTATACCTATTTTGGGGGCGTCACAGTTGGTATCAAAGCTTAGGGATATGATCCCTGGCTAAGATGTGAGACAAGAACTAGGAGGGGAGAGACGGGGAATTCATTCGCTAGTATGACCTACCTAAGTTTATTTGGTATTTAATTGGTTGGTCGAGTATAGGGATAATATGTGATATGTTAATTAACACTTATTTTTTGGCAGTATTTGAAAATGACATCCGAGAATGTTGAGAACATCAATGGAGCACAGGAGACCGTTGAGTCTCCATAGATCAATAATCAGGATAATGTGTATCAGGAAGGCGACAATCCTCAGACAAACAACAACACGAACCAGATGATGAACGATGGAATGTTCAGAGGCTTTATGCAATTCATGAAACATCAGGCAAGAGCGGATCTTGTCCAAAATGCAGGTAGAAACACTGGCAACTCTCGGACGGTCACCGCTAAGCAGTTCAAGGAACTGGGACCACCGGAGTTTTTTGGAGAGCCAAAACCACTTAAGGCGGACACATGGATAAAGCAAATCAACAAGATATTTGATGTCTTGGGTTGTTCAGAGCAAAAGGTTCCTTTGCCACCTTCATGTCATGCGGGCGAGGCGATTCATTGGTTGGAATCAGTAAAAGCGACTCAACCGCCGCATCGAAGATGTCTTGGGAGAAGTTCCAAGAACTTTTCAACAAAAAGTACTTTCCCGAAAGTATTCGTCACATGAAAGAGGTAGAGTTCATTAAACCGAGTAAAACAACATGATCGTGTCGTGAAGCGAAGCCAAGTTTCTTTGAGTTGTCCCGGTTCGCGTCTCATTTGGTTGATAATGAGGAGAGAATGACACGAATGTTTCTAAGAGGTTTGAAACCCGAGATACGCCAATATCTCGATCTCTCATAAACCGTGGTGTTTGTATTTAGATGTTGTTAATAGGGCTCGATTATTGGAGTGCGATAATGAGTCAACCCAACCAAAAAGAAAGACCCAAAGAAATGATAATACGGATGATACTTGATCATCGAAGCGGTGACAATAAGCGTGGAGGGAATCAATATGCCAGAAATGGTAACCACTTCGGTGGTAATCATGGCCAAAACAATAAGAATGGACATTTCATGAAGAGGAGATTCAACAATGATGGAAGACATCAGCATCAGCACTTGTCGTTAAGGAAGGAGAACGACCACCTATCATATGCTTCAAATGTGGAGGAACGGGACACATCAGTCCAAACTGCGCGATGCCATCCAAAGCATGTTATAATTGTGGAAGAGAAGGTCACTTGACCCGATTTTGTCATGCAACGAAGACAAGTCCAGCTGGGATGGAGGAATCAAAGGCCGTCCCAAACAAGACAAAATCGGTAGTTCAAGGGAGAGCGTTTGTCGTGACCTCCCAAAAAGCAAGGAACCCGAACGAGGTCATCACGGGTAAGCTTATCATAAACACTAGCGAAGTCTATACCTTATTTGATACCAGTTCTACCCATTCTTTTATTTCTCCCACTTGCGTTCAACGTTTAATTTTGACTCCGGAGAAATTGGACCTTGACTTATCTGTTGAAACTCCATTGGGAGAAACCTTCATTATATCCACTGTTTATAAGTCTTATTTGGTTCAAATTGGTACCCACACATTACCTGTCGATCTTATTTTATTGAAAATACTTGCATTTGACGTAATTCTAGGGATTGATTGGTTAACTACTCATAATGCAAAAATTGAATGTTTTCGTAAGGTTGTTAGCATTCATATTCTTAACCAACCTATTATGCGAATTCAAGCAACCAAACTATTAAAATCAATCACTGTCATCTCAAGCCATAAAGCTATTCGTTTATTAAAAAACGTATGTCAAGCTTTCTTAGCTCATGTCACGGATCTAAACAAAAATACGTCAGTTTTGAATGATATTTCTATTGTTAATAAATTTCCTGACGTATTCCCTGAAGAACTTCCTGGCATACCCCAGAGCGTGAAATTGAATTTTGTATCGACCTTGAACCTGGTACAAAATCCATTTCCAAAGCCCCATATCAAATGGCTCCTATTGAACTTCAGGAGTTAAAAACCCAACTGCAGGAATTGTTAGACATTGGCTTTATTCGTCCTAGTACTTCTCCTTGGGGTGCTCCTGTTCTATTCGTGAAAAAGAAAGATGGGAGTATGCGACTTTGTATTGATTATCGGAGTTGAATCATGTCACCATCAAAATAAAAATTTACCCGTTTACCGCGTATTGATGACTGTTTGTTTGACGGTTACAAGGAGCCAAAATTCTTTTCAAAGATTTATCTTCGTTCTGGATATCACCAATTGAAGATTAGAATCGATAACATTCCAAAGACGGCTTTTAGAACTCGGTACGGGCATTATGAATTCCTAGTCATGTCTTTTGGATTGACTAATGCTCCTACTGCTTTCATGGATATGATGAACCGAGTATTCAAGGAATATTTGGATCACTTTGTGGTCATCTTTATTGATGACATCCTTATTTATTCCAAAAGTCGTGAAGATCATGAGCAACACTTGAGGCTGATACTCCAAAAGCTTCGTGAATATAAGCTTTATGCCAAGTTGAAGAAATACGAGTTCTGGCTTGAGGAAGTAGCATTCTTTGGGCACGTAGTATCAAGCCATAAAATATCTGTTGACCAAGCAAAGATTGAAGCTATTCAAAGCTGGGAGTAACCTAAATCAGTAACCAAAGTACGTAACTTTCTCGACTTAGCTGGTTATTATCGGAGATTCGTAGAAGGATTTTCTCAAATCTCTACTCCATTAACTCAGCTTTCTTGGAAAGATAAAAAATTCGGTTGGAACGAGGAATGTGAGAAGAGTTTTCAAGAACTCAAGAGGAGACTCATTTCAAAGACTGCTCGACAATACCATCTGGCTCGGAGGGATTTGTCATCTACAGTGATGCTTCGGGCAAAGGGTTAGGGTGTGTTCTCATGCAACATGGGAAAGTCATAACCTATGCCTATCGATAACTCAAAGAATATGAGAGAAATTATCCTACTCATGATCTAGAGTTGGCAGTTGTTGTTTTCAAGACTTAAAATTTGGAGGCATTACTTGTATGGGGAGAAAGTGGAGATCTTTACGGATCATAAAAGCCTCAAATATTTCTTCACTCAAAAGGAACTCAACATGCGACAACGACGTTGGCTTGAACTATTGAAAGATTATGATCATACCATCCAATACCATCCTGGAAAAACGAACGTGGTAGCTGACGCATTGAGTAGAAGATCATATGCGAGTACGAGTGCGATATTGACAACACAAAGGCCCATTTTGTGTGACTCGCAAAGGATGGGGATAGATTTGAAAACTCCAGGGATCCATGTGATGATGACGAATATACGAGTAGAATCGACTTTAATTGATAAAGTTAAAGCTGCTCAAGTTATAGATCTGGAGCTGATGCGTATGAGAAAGAAAGTGCAAGAAGGTGCTATGCCGGAAGCAAGAATCGAAGAAGAAGGAATACTTCGAGTCAACTCCAGATTTTGTGTTCCTAACGACCCTGATTTAAAGTATAAAATCATGGTGGAGGCGCACAACACACCGTTTGCAATCCATCCTGGGAGTACCAAAATGTATCGTGATCTTCGTCATATATTTTGGTGGAGCAATATGAAGATAGAGATAGCGCTGTTTATCTCAAGGTGTCTAACTTGTCAAGGCGGAGCATCAAGTACCAAAAGGTCTATTGCAACCACTTGAAATTCCAGAATGGAAGTGGGAGCACATTACCATGGACTTCGTTACTGGTCTTCCCAAGGTTTCTCAAGGCATAGATGCAATTTGGCTCTTGTTGATAGATTGACCAAGTCTGCTCATTTCTTACCAATACGAGAAACTTATACACTTGAACGTCTTGCTCGTATGTACATAAGCGAGATTGTAAGATCGCATGGTATGCCAATATCCATAGTTTCCGATCGAGACCCAAGATTCACTTCACGATTTTGGGTTAGTTTGCAAAAAGCTATGGGCACCGGACTTCACGATTTAGTTCTAAGATATCATCCCCTCGACGGACGGACAATCGAGAGGACTATTCAAACTCTTGAAGATTTATTAAGACTCGTGTCCTTGACTTCAAGGAAGTTGGGACAAGTTCTTACCGTTCAGGAGTTTTCATACAACAACAGTTATCAAACAAGTATTTGCATGGCTCCATTCAAGCATTGTATGGAAGAAAGTGTCGTTCTCGGTAAGATTGGGATGAGGTGGGTGAAGCAACGTTGTTGGGACCGTAGTTGGTACGTATGACTACGGAAAAGATTTAAACGATCCCAACGTTTAAAAACCTCACAAGATCGATAAAAGAGTTATGCTAATCTTCATCGAAAAAAGGACGTGAAATATGATATCGAGATCATATGTTGTTACGCGTCGCTTCCATGGAAAGGAGTTACGAGATTTGGAAAGAGAGAAAGCTCAATCCTCGATTCATTTGCCCATTTTAATCCTCGATCGAGTAGGAAGCGTAGGCGATAGACTCGCTTTTACCGCCAAGTATGTCTCGTGTTCATAACGTTTTCACATTTCCATGTTACGTAAATATGTGGAAGACCGAACCACATTATCGAAGTTAGAACCAAATCAAAATAGCGGAAGATTTGACGTATGAAGAGGTTCCTATTCAAATCTTGGATAAGAAGGAACATATTCTACGCTCCAAGGTTATACCTCAAGTCAAAGTTTTGTGGAGAAACCACGATGTTGAGGAAATGACCTGGGAGTTAGAATCTGAAATGAAATCAAGATATCCTTACCTTTTCGACATACCGTAACGTATTCTAATTTTGAGGGCTTAAATTTCATAAGAAGGGAGGTTGTAAGACCCCAACTTTTTAAATAAAGATGATTTTTCTATAAATATTATTTTTAAATATTATGGAATGAATTTGATATAATGTTATAGTTGTGGGTAATATTTATTTATTTTGCAAAGTACGCAAAGTTGTTATAAAATATTCGTTTGGTTCGGGGAATATTCTTTTTGTTTGGGAATATTCATTTACGATTTATTAACAATCATTAAGTGGACCCTCACAACGGAATTATTGTCGGAGTTAGAAAATGACAAAAATATTTTTATAAAAATAACGGTGGAAGAGTTACCATTAACACAGTTGGAATACCTGGTGGTTAAAATACAGTAACACGCGTTGTTGCACAGTAGCACACGGTTTTGCACAGTATTTTTTTATTCTTACGTAAGAAGACACTACTCAATAATTATTACAGTAATTACTGTTTAATATTTTATTGATTCAATAATTGCTACGTTGATATTTTTGATTCAATCATTATCATTACACAGTATTTCAAATTATCAAATCAATAATTTATTTAAATATATTATTATAATATTATATTATAGTAGTATGATGTGATTATATGATAGTATGTTTTTTTATATAATTTGAATGGTAACATTATTATAGTAAATTCATGGTATAAAAGTAAAATGAGGTGGAAGAGAACATTTTGAATTTGAATTCTGATGATGTAAGCGATGATGTCATCGGAACGATGAGGTAAGCAATGATGTCATCGGAAGGATGATGAAAGTAATGATGTCATTTGATCGATGATGTAAGCAATGATGTCATATGATCGATGATGTAAGCTGTGACGCCCCCAAAATATGTATACATCACCCATCTTGGGTCGCTAGAAAATACACTACTGACAACTTCATTTATACAACTATCGCAAAAATACTTATTTACAAGTATATATCGTGAGTTTTAATACAAATGTATGTAACTCTCATGGTGCCTCGACCACAACCTTACAATGGTACGTTACATAAAGAAGTGAAAAACAAATGTATCTAACTCAATAATGTGGTTCGGGTCTTCCACATATTTACGTAACATGGATATATGAAAAATGTTATGAACACGAGACATACATTTTGGCAGTAAAAGCGAGTCTATAGGCTACGCTCCTACTCGATCGAGGATTAAAAATGGGCCAATAAAACGAGGATTGAGCTTTCCTCTCTTTCCAAATCTCGTAACTCCCTTCCATGGAGCAACACGTAACAACACATGATCTCCTATATCGAATTCCACGTCCTTTCGATGAAGATCAAGATAACTCTTTTTTGTCGATCTTGTGAGGTCTTTATACGTTGTCGGATCGCTTGAATCTTTTCCGTAGTCATACGTACCAACTCCGGTCCCAACAACGTTGCTTCACCCACCTCATCCCATCATACTGGAGAACGACACTTTCTTCCATACAATGCCTCAAATGGAGCCATGTCAATGCTTGCTTGATAACTGTTGTTGTAGGAAAACTCCACCAACGGTAAGAACTTGTCCCAACTTCCCTTGAAGTCAAGGACACATAGTCTTAATAAATCTTCCAGAGTTTGAATAGTCCTCTCTGATTATCCGTCCGTCTGAGGATGATATGCCGAACTAAATCGTAAATCCGTGCCCATAGCTTTTTGCAAACTAACCCAAAATCGTGAAGTGAATCTTGGGTCACGATCAGAAACTATGGATACTGGCATACCATGCAGTCTTACAATCTCGTTTATGTACATGCGAGCAAGACTTTCAAGTGTATAAGTTTCTCGTATTGGTAAGAAGTGAGCAGACTTGGTTAATCTATCAACAATGACCCAAATTGCATCTATGCCTTGAGAAACCTTGGGAAGACCAGTAACGAAATCCATGGTAATGTGCTCCCACTTCCATTCTAGAATTTCAAGTGGTTGCAATGGACCTTTTGGTACTTGATGTCTCTTATGACTCATTGATAAGTTAGACACCTTGAGATAAACAAATGCTATATCTCTCTTCATATTGCTCCACAAAATGTATGGACGAAGATCACGATACATTTTGGTACTCCCGAGATGGATTGCAAACGGTGTGTTGTGCGCCTCCATCATGATTTTATACTTTAACTCGTGGATCGTTAGAACACAAAGTCCGGAGTTGACTCGAAGTATTCCTTCTTCATCGATTCTTGCTTCTGACATAGCACCTTCTTGCACTTTCTTCCTCATACGCATCAGCTCCAGGTCTGTAGTTTGAGCAACTTTAACTTTATCAATTAAAGTCGGTTCTACTCATATATTCTCCATCATCACGTGGGTCCCTAGAGTCTTTATCTCTATCTCCATCCTTTGCAAGTCATACAAAATGGGCCTTTGAGTTGACAATATCACACTCGTACCCGCATATGATCTTCTACTCAATGCGTTAGCTACCACGTTCGTTTTTCCAGGATGGTATTGGATGGTATGATCATAATCTTTCAACAGTTCAAGCCAATGTCATTGTCGCATGTTGAGTTCCTTTTGAGTGAAGAAATATTTGAGGCTTTTATGATCCGTAAAGATCTCCACTTTTTCCCCATACAAGTAATGCCTCCAAATCTTTAGTGCGAAGATAACAACGCTAACTCTAGATCGTGAGTAGGATAATTCCTCTCATATTCTTTTGAGTTGTTGTGAGGCATAGGCTATGACTTTCCCATGTTGCATGAGAACACATCCTAACCCTTTGCTCGAAGCATCACCGTAGATGACAAATCCTCCGAACCGATGGTATTGTCGTCGAGCAGTCTTTGAAATGAGTCTCCTCTTGAGTTCTTGAAAACTCTTTCACATTCATCGCTTTCAAACCGAATTTTGTACCTTTCCGAGTCACCGAGTTAGTGGAGTAGTGATTCGAGAAAATCCTTCCACGAATATCCGATAATAACCAAATTTAAACCGAGAAAGCTATGTACTTTGGTCCATCGATTTAGGTTGCCCCGACTTTGAATAGCTTCAATCTTTCTTTGGGTCAACAGATATTCCATGACTTGATACCACGTGCCCAAGGAATGCTACTTCCTCAAGCCGTAACTCACATTTCTTCAACTTGGCATAAAGCTTATATTCACGAAGCTTTTGGAGTATCGACCTCAAGTGTTGCTTTCATGATCTTCACGAAGTTTTGGAATATATGAGGATGTCATCAATAAAGACGACCACAAAGTGATCCAAATATTCCTTGAATACTGGTTCATCATATCCATGAAGGAAGCAGGAGCATTAGTCAATCCAAAAGACATGACATCAGAACTCATAATGCATGTCTCGAGAGAGTTCAAAGTCGCTTTGGAATGTCATCGATTCTAATCTTCAATGGTGATATCCTAACGAAGATCAATCTTTGAAAAGAATTTGGCTCCTTAGAATCGGGTCAAACAGGTCATCAATACGTGGCAATGGGTACCTATTTTTGATGGTGACATGATTCAACTCTCGATAATCAATACAAAGTCGATACTCCCATCTTTCTTCTTCACGAATAGTAAGAGGAGCACCCCAAGGAGAAGTACTAGGACTAATAAAGCCAATGTCTAACAATTCCTGCAGTTGGGTCTTTAACTCAAGTTCAATAGGATCCATTCGATATGGGGCTTTGGAAATGGGTTTTGTCATCGTTCAAGGTCGATACAAAATTCAATTTCACGTTCGGGGTAGGCCAGGAAGTTCTTCAGGAAATACGTCAGGAAATTCATTAACAATAGAAATATCATTCAAAACTGACGTATTTTTGTTTAGATCCGTGACATGAGCTAAGAAAGCTTAACATCCATTTTTCAATAAACGAATAGCTTTATGGCTTGAGATGACAGTGATTTATTTTAATGGTTTGGTTGCTTGAATTCGCATAATAGGTTGATTAGGAATATGAAAGCTAACAACCTTTCGAAAATAATTAATTTTTGCATGATGAGTAGTTAACCAATCAATCCCTAGAATCACATCAAATGCAAGTATTTTCAAAGAAATAAGATCGACTGGTTCTCCCAACGGGGTTTCAACAGATAAGTCAAAGTCTAATTTCTCCTGAGTCAAATTTAAACGTTGAGCGCAAGTAGGAGAAATTAAAGAGTGGGTAGAACCAATATCAAATAAAGTATAAACTTCGCTAGAGTTTATGATTAGCTTACCCGTGATGACCTCGTTCGGGTTCCTTGCTTTTTAGGAGGTCACAACAAACGCCTCCTCAGCACTGCTTGTGAGGTTTTGCCTTTTCGGGACGGCCTTTGTGCCTCCATCCTATTGAACTTGTCTTGATGAGCGACAAAATCGGGCTAGGTGACCTCTCTTCCATAATTATAACATGCTTTGGACGACATCATTGAGCTTGGACTAATATGTCCCTTCCCTCCACATTTGAAGCATATGATAGGTGGTCGTTCTCCTTCTTTAACAACGGGTGCTGGTGCTGACGTCATTCCATCATTATTGAATCTCCTCTTCTTGAAATGTCCATTCTTACTGTTTTGGCCATGATTACCACCGAAGTGGTTACCATATCTGGCATGTTGATTCCCTCCACGCTTGTTGTCACCGCTTTGATGATTTATTTTCACCGGTATTATTATTTTTACCGTGCTCTCTTTTGGTTGGGTTGACTCATTATCACGCTCCAATAACTGAGCCCTATTAACAATATCTGAATACAAACACAGTTTATGAGAGATAAGATATTGACGTATCTTAGGTTTTAAACCTCTTAAAAACATTCGCGTCATTCTCTCCTCATTATCAACTAAATGGGGACGAATCGGGACAACTCAAAGAAACTTCGTCTTTCAGATCGCGATATTTGGCCATGTTGTTTTGTTCCAACTTGATGAACTCTACCTCTTTCATGTGACGAATACTTTTGGAAAAGTACTTGTCGTTGAACAGTTCTTGGAACTTCTCCCAAGACATCTTTAGTGTGGCAGGTTGAGTACGCTTTACAGATTCTCACCAGTAATCTGCCTCTGCCCGCAACATGAAGGTGGAAAAGGGAACCTTTTGCTCCTCGAAGCATCCCAAGACATCAAATATCTTGTTGATTTGCTTAATCCACGTCTCCGCCTTAAGTGGTTTTGGCTCTCCAAAAAACTCCGGTGTTCAAGCTCCTTGAATCGCTTTGGCGGTGGCCGTCGAGAGTCGCCAGATTTCCACCGCATTTTGGATGAGCTCGCTTCTTGCTCGATGTTGCATGAATTGCATGAAGCCTCGGAACATTCCATCGTTCATCATTTGGTCAGTGTTGTTGTTTGCCTGAGGAATGTCGCCTTCCTGGTGCACATTATCTTGATTATTGATCTGTGGAGACTCAACGATCTCCTGTGCTTCATTGATGTTCTCAATATTCTCGGATGCCATTTCAAATACTGCCACAAAACAAGAGTTTAATAACATATCACATATTATCCTTATACTCTGACCGACCAATTAAATACCAAATAAACTTAGGTAGGTCATACTATCGAAAGAATTCCCCGTCTCTCCCCTCCTACTTCTTGTCTCACATCTTAGCCAGGGATCATATCCCTAAGCTTTGATACCAACTGTGACGCCCCCAAAATTGGAATACATCACCTATTCTGAGTCGCCAAATACATGGTACAGAATAAAAATACAATCTTAATTATACAACAAGAGAGCTGTGAGTTTAAATACAAATATTGTCTTCTAGACAATATCCACTCTCAGAATAAGTCCTCATTACATTTATTGTCACACTATTTAACAGAATAGTGAGGACTACTTGCTAATAGTATCATCCGGACCATCACTCCGTTCCCCGACTCGTCCCAACTACGTTCTCATTTTCTGAAGAGAACAGTGAAAGAAAGGGTGAGCTCAACTAGCCCAGTAAGAAATATTATGACTAAGATAATGCAGAATAAATTATCATTAGTCTTCAACAATGTTAAACTGATAATATACAATAGACATCAAGTTTAACTGCAGCGGAATAAGCAATTCATTAAAAGAGTCAAGTAGAGAATAAAATCTACCATCTTTTATGATTTAAAAATATTTTTCATCACTTTTATCATTTGAGACTCGACATTAAATAATCCACATCATCCCCTCGCACTACGACCGAGGATATTCATCGAGGTCACGACCACAAATTATCCATGCACTACGGGCAAGGATATTCGTGTATTCATCAATGGTCATGATCATGCCAATAAGCGTCCATCGATGCACTACGGGCCAATGATGACTTTTATCATATCATTTGTAACATTACGGTCATGATTACAAGAATAATCCACGGTCATAATCATACCAAGTCCATCTATGCACTCTGCACCACGAGATGACTTTCAAAAAAATATAAACATGAGGATGATGACAATGATATAAGAATTCAATAAAACAAGTTCACGAATTAATTTATTCAGGAACTAATAACGTCCAAATTGTCAACATGATACTGCTTTGTAGAATAAAATTCAAGAATGCTCAGAAGAATGTTTCCATGAAAAATACTGGATGAAGCGCAAATATCTAGGATATTCCACTAATTTCATGGAGTATAGAAGTCAAAATTTTAACCAACTGAGTATAATAATGAATGGAATAACAAAAAAATCACCATGCATGCGGTAATTCGCATAGAAAGGTTATTCCAACAGAATAATAATAACGAGAACCGGTCGGTGAAATTCACACCGCAAGCGAGGATGTTCCAAATGAGAATAATAAGTGCAAAATAATAAATAATGGAACCAAGTCCAAGCCAAAAAACGCATACAGATGTGATATTTCGGCGAGAATAATAAAGACGAAATAATAAATAATGGAACCGGTCAGTGTAAAAAACACGCATGCAGGATATTCCAACGAATAATAAAAGCAGAATAATGAAGAATATCACCAAGTATAGGGGTAGTCCGCATTATCTGAAGTTATTCAATGAACAATAAAGAAATGGAATAATGAAGTTCTCTTCTTGAATACAAAAGAAAAATAACACCACTTACTTAGTAAAAAGAAGCTGGATATAAGAGTAGTGAAGTAACAAAAAAAAACTCTTCTTTTTCTATCTATAATCTCTCTCTAGAGTTTCAAAGTTGAATTCGTAAGAAATAATGAAGGAATGAGCTTTATTTATAGGAGAATAGAAGCGTCTTGTCTGCAAGGAAAAATTATTTATGCAATCGATGTGCAACAAATGAAATTATTTTTCAATCAACAATCAAACCAACAAAAATTAAAATATATATATATATATATATATATATATATATATATATATATATATATATATAACACATGTTTTCAAATTATATATATCAATATTATATATACACCACTTAATTTTTCTCCCCCATAACCAACATCAATTCCCCACCCACCCAAAAATCAATTTCACTACACTCTTACACATCACTATCACACTACCACTTTTCCACCATTTTTCACTCACACACCCATCACACACCTATCACTTTCACATATCATTTTCTTCCACCATACACTCAATACATACATATACTTCCATACGTATACTCTTCCATTTCCAAAATCATTTTTCCAATACAAATGGGCCCCACATGTGGGCCCACCTTCATTAAAATTTTCTACCGAATATTTTGAAAAATGGGTAAATAGGGGTCCATAAAATAAGCAAATCTTTATAAAAATTACCTTAATAATTTTAACAACATTTATCACCTTTATTATAATTCACAATATTAATCGACTGTGTCGTTCCCGGAAAGAGGGGCTTTCCAATAAGGATTTCTCCTATTGGTAGCGCAATTAGGTGACCAAATCTCTCCTCATAGAACTTCTAGACATCGTTAATATTGCAATTTATAATATTAATAACTCATCATTTCAATTATTGATTTAATAATATATAAAATATTGACAATAATTGAATCAAATAACGTGAGATACTACGCAACAATTACTATAGCAATAATTGAACAAAAGCGGTGACTTCTCACGTAAGAATTAATAATCAATACCGAGTGTCTTCTTATGCAACCACGCGTATTCATCGCATTTCTTCTAAAGAGTAGTTCAACAAAGATAATTAGTAAAACTTCCACCGTTATTTTCATAAAAATATTTTTGTCGTTTTCTCAATCCGACAATGAATTACATTATGGGGTCCACCAATGATTGTGTTGTCGTCACGAATATTCCCCAACACAAAGAATATTCACCACAATCGAATATAATATAACAACTTGCATACCTTGCAAAATTTATAAATATTACCCACAACTATAACATTATATCAAATCCACACCATAATATTAAAAAAAAAATTTGAGAAAATTAAATATTTATTCATAAAATCTGGGGTCTCACAAATGTGATCTTCCAGTTTAAATTTCATGGTCATCGGAGTTATAGAACTCCGGTTATAGCATTTTTCGTCGGAAAAACCTAAATATTGAAATGGTCATAACTTGCTCATTTTAAGTCGGAATGAGCTCATTTTTGGACAGGAGGTACTTTATACCATATATTTTCATGTCCCAAAAGGCCAGAATTTTTCTCACAAATTAAGTGGCCGAAAATTCCCTTTTACAATTTCTGGCAGTAGCTGTTTTCTCATTTTTCACTTTTTCGTGCTTTGCTAAAATCAGTCCACATAGAAATCTACAACACCTTTTCCAGTGATTCCACTTGGATAAGTTAGGAAACTCATAGATCTAACTCTAGAACTTGACCACACTTAAAATTCAAAATATAATAGGAGATATGGTCAATTGAATTTCATTTTCCATTTTTACCAAAATCTGATTTTTCAACCCTTTGTGATTTCTAAGAAACTTTCATGTTTTCACATAATAACCAGCATAACTCATCATAACACTTACTAATACTTCATATACCCATGATTTTCATCAGTCCAATGCTTTTATTATGACTCTCATCAGAATCAACGTAACCAGATCATTTCCATAATTTAATAAGGAATGAATATAAAGGATCATTCACCATGCATGTGGTAATCCACATAGACAAGTTATTCCAACAGAATAATAAAGAATATAATAACAGAAAGATTCACCATGCGTGCGATAGACTGCACAGACATGTTATTCCCAACAGAATAATAAATAATGGAACCAGTCGGCCACGAACGCATGTACATGAGGATATTCGGCAGAATAATAAAGAAGCGGAACCAGTCGGGCAAAATTACGCACAAGCTGGGATGTTCAACAGAATAATAAAGAATGGAATAATAATGAAATCACCATGCATGCGAGATTGGATGTAGGCGAGTTATTCTAGCAGAATAATAAATAACGGAACGAGTCAAAGTGAAATTCGCTTGACCGAGCGGGATGTTCAACAGAATAATAAAGAATGGAATAACAACGAAATCACCTACGCATGCGGTACTTGATGAGCGAGTTATTCCAAGCGAGAATAATAAGGAATGGAATAGAAGAATTTCACCAAGTATAGGGTAGTCGCGTATCTGAGTTATTCCAATGAGAATAATAAAGAATGGAACAAATGAAGTTCTCTTCATGAACACAAAAGAAATAATACCCCTTACCTTATAAAGAAGAGTACTTGACGGTAGAAAGGCGAGGATATACTTGAAGAAACTTAGACCACGCCAAAGCTTTCTTAAACGCTAAAGAAATACGCCAAGATTATAGAAGAAGAATTCTCTCTATAGTTTCTCTCTAGAGTTTGATGAAATTCGTAAGAAATAATGAAGGAATGAGCTTATTTATAGAAGAATGGGTGAATAGTAACCAATCCATGAGCGGTCAGATTGATTTACTTTTTAAGCAGACTATTCAGATTGGTTTACAATAAAATATAATATATTATATTTATAATCTAATAAAACGAATAACTTTATAAAAGTATTACATTTTATATAAAAGATTTTACTTATTAGCCTAATTAAATGAATAACTTTATAAAAGTATTACATTTTATATAAAAAGCTTTTACATTTTATTACATTAATAATACTAATAAAACAAAACTTCATCATCACTTACTTTGAAAAATTTTCAAATGTCACCTTAACTTTAAACTTTTATCAATTTAACTATTCACCAAAATAGAAAAATTGAATACTTTTATTTCATAAAATTCGGGGTCTCACATAAGCGATGATGTCATAAATTATGGCAAAAAGACTATTTTACCCTTACTCTACCAAGCTTATAAATAGAAGCTCATTCCTTCATTATTTTCACGAATTCACTAAATCTTTAGAAGCGAGAAAGAAGAGAAGAAGAGAACGAAGAAGAATCTTACATTATTACAATATGCGGTATCCGATTTCCTACTAAGGTAAGGGGTATTATTTCTTTCTTATTCATGAAGAGAACTTCTGTTATTCCATTATTTATTATTCTGTTGGAATAACCTGTATACGTGGGCTACCCTATACTTGGTGAAATTCTTCTGTTATTTTATTCTTTATCATTATGTTGGAATAACTTTATATACATCAAGATACATACCGCATACATGGTAAAATTCTTCTGTTATTCCATTTTTATTATTTTGTTGGAACATCATGTTGGTGCGTTACGCATGACCTTGTTCCATTATTTATTATTCTGTTGGAATATCATGTCTCGTGCGCTTCTGCGTGACACAGGTTCCATTATTTATTATTACGTGCGTCATTCTTGTGACTTTGGTTCCGTTATTTATTATTACATTGGAATAACTTTCATGCGTATGTGGTCTATCTCATACACGGTATTTTTTTTGTTATCCCATTCTTTATTATACTCGGTTAAGTTAAAGTTTTGACTTTATACTCCGTGAAATTAATGGAATATCCTTGATATTTGCGCTTTCATCCGAAGATCTTTTCATGAAAATATTCTTCCGGAGCATTCTTGAGTTTTACTCTACAAAGAAATATCATGTGGACAATTTGGACGTTATTATTAGTTCTGGATAAATTAATTCTTGAACTTGTTTTATTGAATTCTTATATCATTGTCACCATTCTCATGTTTATATTATTTTGAAAGTCATACGTATTTTGTAGTGCATAGATGGACTTGGTATGATTATGATTAGGGATTATTGATTGTAATCATGGTAGTAATGTTACAAATGATGTGGAAAAAAGTCCTCATTGGCCCGTAATGCATTGATGGGACGGTTGTTGGCATGATCATGACCATTGATGAATACACGAATATCCTTGGTCGTAGTGCATGGATAATTTGTGGTTGTGATACTAATGAATATCCTTGGCCGTAGTGCAGGGATGGTGTGGATTATTTATTAAGCTGAGTCTCAGTGATAAAAGTGATGAAAAACCTTTTAAATCATAAAAGATAGTAGATTTTATTCTCTACTTGACTCTTTTAATGGATTGCTTGTTCATTGCAGATTAAACTTGATGTTTGTTATATTTTATCGGTTTAACATTGTTGAAGGCTAATGATAATTTATTACGCATTATCTTAGTCATAATATTTCTTCTTTGGGCTAGTTGAGCTCACCCTTTCTTTCACGCTGTTCTCTTGAGGAAATGAGAAGCGTAAATGGACTAATAGTCGAAGGAGCGAGTGACTGGTCAGATGATAGTTTTAGTAGTCCTCACTATTCTATTAAATAGAGTGAAAATAAATGTAAAGAGGGCTCTTTTGAGTGTGAATATTGTCTAGATGACAATATTCTTATTAAACTCTCAGTTTACGTTTTTTCGTATTTTACACGACAGTTGTATTATTAAGTTATATTTGAATTTTGTACCATGTATTTGGCGACTCAAGATGGGTGATATATACCTATTTTGGGGGCGTCACATTTGTGAGGAAGGTTTAATAGGTGAAACTTTTCTAGAATCAAATGTCATATGATCCGTAGCACCGAAATCAATTATCCATGCACTATTAGAAACAGGTGTAGAAATATTAAAAACCTTACCACCATTACCTGCTGCTGCTGCCAATGCCAAGAAATTTTCACCGCTATCATCCTCTGTCTTTGTTTCAACAATTTCAGCAGTAGAGGTATTCTTGGAATTCTTCTTCCGAGAATCACGGCTATGATCCCACCATTCTAGATATCCCACAAGTTCGTAGCATCGACTTTTTGTATGACCCGTTTGATCACAATGGGTGCATTTGTATGATGATTTGTCGCCACCATTAACATTCTTAGGATGGATGTTCTTCTTTTTGTCCCGAGCCACCATGGCTGAAACTTCAGAATTTTCCAGCTGTCCGTTCATCACCCCGTGTCGAACATCTTCGCGGCGAACTAGGGCATACCACTCTTCTAATTCGAGCATAGGATCCTTCCTCAAGATTTTCACAAGACTTTCTCGAAATCACCTCTAATCTAGCGAATGAAAGATATGCACCCTTTGTCGTTGAAGCAATTTTCGATAGGATGCAATATCATCATCTCATCCATCGTAAACCACACTTATCACGATGATCCAACTCAATGAAGATTTGATCGATTCTCCATAATATATAGAGAGCGATGCGCCATTTTGTTCAAGCAG
The DNA here is from genome assembly GCA_020205605.1 of Panax ginseng. NCBI lineage: Eukaryota > Viridiplantae > Streptophyta > Magnoliopsida > Apiales > Araliaceae > Panax > Panax ginseng. Next base: position 2,663,813 of record CM035144.1, on the reverse strand, counting down.
AAAGCCCTCTGTTCAAGTAAAACTTGTAATTCATCCTGCTCCATCATAAAAGGCTTTAGAGCGAGCTTTCCAAATATCTAAATGCGGTAGGTAAGCGAATGTATCGCTTCATAATCTCGGGGACATAGACATCAACAACCATCTTTGACCTTACGGTTATGCGAATACCACTTTTCATAGCCTTCATCTTTCTCCTTAGGTGACGGCGATGTGCCACGAATGAAGGAGAGTTTCTCCTTCTCATGCAATTTGCATCTCTAACATTTGAGACCACAGATCATAGTTGGTCTCATTCAATACAATTCCTGCATTGAATGATGAACCTTCGTGTTGAATAATGATGGGGATAGAATTTGACTTGCTCATGGTTTAAGGATTCAAAGAAGAATGATTTAGAGTTTCGTGACTTTGATACCAACTTGAAAATCAGAGAAGAATATTTTCATTCATATATTTTATGTATCCTTACATGTACATATTTATAGAGATAGCAGAGATCCTACAATCAAGCTATTCATCCTACAATCAAGCTATTTCTATAATTAAGTTATTTAGCTATTTCTATAATTAAGTTACAATAGAGAATCTTTGACTATTAATCCAATATCGCAACAGGTCCATACTATGACGATAGTTCATATCGTCGCTATAACCGTCGTCATAGTCGGTCCGCCAACAGACTAATCCATTGGAGAATCGAGCTACATATATATATAGGTCAACAAATTCTATACCCCTCAGAGTTGACCTTAACAACTGAAATAGGTGGGTGGTCTCTCCCAACGAGAGTGACCGATTATAGCGATTGTTTTCTGAATTATAGTGACGGTATGAATCGTTATTATAGTCGGTCCATACTATGGCGATAGTTTATACCGTCGTTATAATTCAAAAAATTGTTGTCATAGTTGATCCGTCAACAGACTAATCCGTTGGAGAGTCGAACTATATATATAGGTTAACAAATTCTATACCTTTCAGAATTGATCTTAACAACTGAAATAGGTGGGTGGTCTCTCCCAGCGAGAGTGACCTATAATTATAAATTACGTGCGTCAACAACACGTAACTCCTAGCTCTACGTCAAGAAATTTCTTGAGAGATAAACCGGTCAGTCCGCAAAAGAACCAATGTACACATCTAAGGCCTAATAGGCTCACAATTAACCAACAAGCAACAGCCGCTGGACACAATATATCTCCTTTTTAAACCCATCGAACAAGAATTAAGATTATTAATAAAGTTTTAGTTTTTACAGGCACGCCATAATTAAGAATAATAATCTCACCTTTTCAATCTCCATGTCACTTTTTTAAAAAATATTTTAATTGCTTTTTAAAAAATAATCGTACATGATATTTCAAAATTAATCCCTATTCTACCCAATAACACTATTCGATCGTGCATGTTTGTTTATAAAAATCATATTTTAAATTAGATCATTTGTCTTAATTTAAGAGTACTTCATACTATTTAATCTTATGACAAAGGACTAGTAGTCCCTTATTCGTGGAACTATATATTAGTTCCATAAAGTCATTTTGTAACTTAAAATGGAGGAATTAATATTAATCTCACATTCGTCATAAGATTATATATAATCCCTCGTAAATAGCCTTAACAATGGCAAAAATAGAACTATTTAAAAGACCATTAATTTCTATCATAGGATAAAATAATCCAAAATAGTATTTAAATTAAGACAAATAATTCAATCCAAATATATATTTTTACAAATAAACATAAACTTGGTATATTATGGATTCCAATCCTGTACTAAAATTTTTGGCCAATTAGTCTGCTACTCCAATACCAATTTCAAAGAAGAGCCTTAATTTATTTTTATGGCTATTTGATGGGATTGACAGATGGTTTTTTCTAGTTTATAACCACACAAAAAAAAAATTAATAATAAAATTACAACAATTGGAAGAGGATGAAAAAAAATAAGAAAAAGGTGGTCCCAAAGCAAGGTATATATATGGTCACGAGTGTGGTCTAAACTTGGAATATCATAAATTTAAATTATCAGTAGTTTAGTACAACTGAGGACAGAGAGATTGAAGCTGCCTAACCATGATTTGTTGTCCATTATTAAATTCAACATACATCAATTATAATTAATTAGAAATAGTAAAATGAATTTATAAATCATATTATATCCAGTAAAATCAACTTATTTTGATTAGATTGTACACGCACATATATTGGAATCATTTATGCGTATAAAATAAACTTCACATAAATAAATAAATAAATAAATTTATAATCTAAGTGAGGGAATCAAACCTAATCCTAAAGGTCGGTCTTAACTCTTAACCACTAGGCAAATACCTAATTGACTTATTATGCATATTGTGAACACTCGCGAGTTAGTTATGATCGAATATGCTCAACAAATTATTTGATCGAGTTAGCCAAACAGTTTGATGGATTGAAAAAGGCTAAAGCTTAGAAGCAACTCCAATGACAATTTAAGGACTGTTTGTTTAGGACTGAATAGTTGAATGACTGAATCACTCAGTCATTAAGTGCGTTTGTTTTGGAAAAAAAAGCGTCTGAATGGTTTAGTGTCAATTTTTTGACTGAATGGGCTGAATGAAGTTTTTTTTAAAAAAATAATAAGTAATATTAAATACATTTATAACAATTTTGAATTTTTTTGAGGGATAAACTAATAAAATATGTTATTTAGATATTTTATAGATGTCAATTATCAAATAACCTTTTTCATTCAAATTCAACTCATTAAGATTCATTCAATTTTTATAAAACACCCTTTAGTTTCTTCACTAAAGAATTTGCAACGGTAATAATTAAATGGGAGGGTTAAAAATAGATAGGATAATAGTAAGTCTGACTATAAATCACTTGAATGTTAGGTACGTAATAATATTGTAGAAATGCATTTTATATTTGATAAGCGCTAGCTATTCTCAATTAAATATTACTGATGAAGAAACTTCAAAGTTGGTTTTAACCTAATAATTTTCAACAATGTAGACTCGTTCAATTCTCACATGCACACCAAACAATGGAAACTAAAGTAAACATATTTCATTCCACAATTAATGTTTTCAAAAATTATATATCTCTCAAAAAAATTATATATATATATATATATATATATATATATATATGTTCAAAAATTATATATCTTCTACTTAATTTATATCCATTCAACACAAGATAGCTCAACTCATTTAATTTCAAGTATCCATCCATATATATTACTAGCTATATCCACAAGAAAATTAATTAACATGTATGTAAAAATAAAAAATAAAAAACTAAAAGATTGATTTAATAAGTGAAAATTCTTCTTATAGAACTAATTATATAACCTAATCTTCTTGGCACTTAATTTTCTCTTCCACGGCAATAGAATTCTTACAATGAGTGATAGCAGCTTGAATTGCAGCCTGCAATTCTTCCATAGTGCTGTCACTGGTTGAAGTAGCTGCAAGAGCTCCTGTTGCTACAAGGAGGCCACTATTTGTTGGTGATGTTCTCATGGAGGCCGGTGCCGAAATCTGTCCTCTCCTTCCTCTAAATTGTTCTTGATTCCCTCTTGAGCTTAAACTACCAGAAAACGAATACGATTGATGATGAAATTGCCTATTCATTGATTTTCTTGATCCTCTAAAGCTCAATAATGGCCGAACCATTTTCATGTAACGCTTTAGTACATCACTAACATCAAATTTGAGCTTCTTTTTCTCCCTCTCTCGATCTAATTCCTTTTCTCGACGCCATTTTGGGAGCCCGAATATCGAGAAAGATTTGGATTTGACTCTACCTTTGATTTTACTACCATCATTCATATCATGACACTTGGTGATTTCGGTGTCGTATGGGCTACTTTCTTTATTTTCATTAGGGTTTTGTTCATCTAGAAATAATTCTGTTATTGGCAGGGTAAAACTATCCAAAGAGTTGGTGGATGAACGAGGGGAGACAGGGAGGTGGGAGAGGAGGCGGAGAGGAAGTAAGTGGCCGTGGAAGAAAATATCGTCGGCCGGAGAAAGATCGACGGCGGTGAACGGAGGAGGGGGCTTGGTTTTATCATGAAGTGTGGTGGTGGTGGTTGTTGGTGGTTGGTGGAGAGATATTGTGAAGGAGAATTCATGGGCAGGAGATGAAGAAGCTGAAGGTGGTGAACCTGCAGCCAATGTTGATAAGTGGCCTTCTTGTTTCGGCTTTTCTTCAACTTTGTCCCTCATTTTTTGGCAATTTTGGATTTCCATAAGCCTCAAATTAAGTACCAAAAAGACAGTCTGTTTGCTGGGGTTTTTTTGATATGGGTAGTGTCAAAAGGCTTTGGAGAAGAGTGGATAAGGAGATCAGGAAGCACTGGAGAAAGCCAGAGGGGGTGGGGTTTGAACTTAAACTGTCTTTTGCACACAAATACAAATAAATTATAATTATATCAGTGGAGGGTGTGGTGGGTATGAGACCAATATAAGGTGAGAAGAAAATGGAACCAAAAAAATGGGTCCTTGTCAAATCAACAGCTATGAAACAATTGATATTATCAAAAAGATTATCCAAGTTTTGTGCTAACAATAAGGAATTTAGGTTATTGTGATACACATCTAACATTATTACCATGAAATGGTAAAAATGATATTTGAGAAGAATATATATATATGATCACTACACAATACAACAAATTAAATTAAAGGAGTATATATATCACTGACCGTAGATCAGCGACCACTGTTAATCGACGCACGTAATTTGGTTACACTAGTTACCGCCATCAGCGACTGTCAGCGGCCGATTCCGTTGCCAATCCATATCAGCGATGATAAAAATAGTATATAAAAAAGAGTAAAAATGGTATACAAAGAAGAGACAGAAAGCACTGTAGAGAGATGAGAGAAAAATATATTCACTGAGAGTGAGAATTTAAATGTATACATTAAAATACTCATTTGATAATATTTTAGCTCAAGAAATTTCTCATATATTTTGTTGTACTTCAACTATTATATTTTAAATTTTAAAAAGACAACTCGTACATTTTATTTATTTATTATTTTTTTATAAAGATATTATTTCAAAAATAATCTCGTTTTTCTTTTTCGGTCAACGCCACCAAAATGTCAATAACGTGGCCCTAGTTCAGCCATTTGGAAAGGAATCTTTGGTTATAGAAGCACTAACAGAAATGACAAAGATTCTATAGTTTCGTACTCTTTTTACTATATATGGGAGAGGTCCTTTATTCGTAGTATTATAGTCTAGGTAAACCATCTTTGAAAGCGTCTCTACTAGTAGTATTTTGTAGCATTTAAGTGTAAAAATTTATATCCCACTACCTCCATTTACATTCAAAAGGGATAGAACGTAAGTTTCCACTTGTATATATATAGAGAAATGCACTTAATATTGGATTCTTGATCAATTTAATTTTATAAGTTTTTGTGTTTTTTCATTAGCAGATGGGCAATACATGTCGGAATCCGAGACATGCATGCATTCAAACTTGAGTAAAGGCTAGTTTTAATGAAATTAATAGACCGTATAATGCAATTAATAATGCCAATTAATATAAGTGCAAATAATCAAAGGTCCCCACTATGATTATTTGGTCACGGAAATATATAAGACAGACTACGACTCGGAAGAATTGTCGGTGTGTTTTTTCCTATATATTCAATTCCTCCTCCTTAAATTGGTGCTAATTTATTAGTTAGCAAGTTATATACGGTCTTATTATTTATTTTTTTTGTTTACGTCTCAAAATCAGAGTTTCACTTATTTTCTTTTTGGTTGTATCCCAAAATGAGATAGTGGGGCCGAACACACGTGTGGTCTATGGTTATAGTTAAGGTCAACATCTCAATCATAGAGGCATTATTTGGGTGGACAGACTCACCTTCACCACTCAAAATCATATTCTATGTATGAAAAGATAAGAAGATTGATGGACAGTTGGAAAAAAAGATGGTCGAGTTCTTTGTCCCATTTCACGTTGCTTGCTTGCTTGCTACCTTTCTGCGTATGACTCTTTCTGTCTTTAGAGAGAATAATATATAAGAATTCTTGTGGCTAGTGGCAAAAGGCACAATTAGAGAAAAAGGTTTCACAACCAAAGGATCTTTGCGGGATGACTGTGAAGTCTTTGTTTTATCCCATGTTCGCCTCTCCCTCACACACACACACACATGATCTAACTATCTCCAGACTAAGGAGAAGCCAATTCTAAGTTTAACTCTGGGAAGATGCGAATTTGAATTCCAGACAGTTCAAAATAGACAATTCATTTTGACAACCCTATAGAAACATGTTGCATTTCTCTAGTTGAGACTTGCAAGTATATATATAACAAAGGTAATCTGAAATGCAACTTTCCGTTATATCAATGCAATTCATTTCTATAGATTGCCCTGTTAATGTCAAGAATCTTACGTATGTATTCGTCGCGTAAGATGTCGTGATCCCTTGCGATAAACATCAGTAACAATTAAAAAGCTTGAACGACGACCGTGGGGGATAATTTCGAGGCGTGAGAGTCGAGTCTGAGACGATCACAAGATTAACAATGGAAGATAAAATATCTAGTGTATTGAGAGAGATAAAATTATCAGTTACCTTTACTTGTATAACCTCCTTGCTGTGATATATTATCATTCCGGGTTCTGAAATGCACCCACTACCATCTCCATGAATCCATGACCCATCGATCACGATGATCTTAGCCGACTGCATGCAGTTCACCCACTACGTCTGATCCCATCGCCGGCCGACTATGAATCTCATCCACATTAATGCTTTGCAGACATCTCGGTCAACAGCTATCTTTTTTCTCATTACAAGTCAAAGATGGAGATATTTAAATATATGATGGAATTCAATATTTTCGATTCGACCCCTATACTATAAGGACTTAAAGAAAAAGATAATCAATGATTGGTAAATAAAACTTTAGAATCCAATAATGATGATCCAATGGACTAATCAAATAAATATGCCCAATCTATTCGACCTAATAGGTGAAATATCATGACCCAACATATTCCAAATAGATTGCAATTTTTTTTTAACTACTTAGAATCATGAGGATCCGGAGGATGCACATGCAGAACAAAAAGGCAATAACAGGTCACCATTATTCTTCCAAAGCTACCTTCACAATTCTCTTGTTATCCAAAGCAAAGGCATAATTTATCTACTAAATTTCATTATTCCATACTTTCAGAATTCGCAACGTATATAAAGATCAGTAGATCACTGAAATGCATGCTAGAAAATTTTGAACGTGTGTTTCTATTTGGAGAGAGAGAGAGAGAGATTTAAAAGCAATTAGTGCATATACCATGAATAATAAGACATCCACTAGAAATATATATATGTAGCTACGGTCTGTGTCAATGATGCCATACAAAAGGTGGTTCAAAGCAAGTCCTCCTTCCGTCCGTCACATTTTAAAACATAAAAAGAAAGAATTTCATGTATAGACCTTAATTAAAATGAGTGATCTCCTCAATTACTAAAGCATTCAAGAATCCAACTTTTGGATTAACAAACAATAACCAAGAAAAAGAGAAAATAATTAATGATATAATTTGAACACGTGGCATGTAAAAATATATTTAAATAAATATAATCAGAGAGAAATTAATAAAGGCCTTAACATAAAACTGAGGTGGTTAGGAGAAAATAATTAATTTAAATAAAAATAACTGATTTCTCTATTCTGAAGATTTACTTCCTTACTTGAGAAGGAAGAAAAAATTAATGTTACATGAACAAATTTAATGGCAGGATCATATATAATCATCACAGAAGTATATAATTTAATTTGCTTGTTACATTACTGACCTGACGCATTGATCATTCCCAATGGCGGCCGTACGTAAGCATACTTGTCATTTCAACCCACATCAGGACCATTTTGAATATGAATGTAAAGCAACAAGAATTCATAATGTATACAGAGACCCTTTCTTTGTTTAATATGCAATTAACTAACCCTATCCACCTCACGCCACTATGTCAACAATTCTCTTGCTATGAGATAAGGGTGAAATATTACTAGTATTTTTATCCAAAGTTACTAATACGTACGTAGTAAATTGTAAATAAACCATCGACTTTTCTAACATTACATAGAAATTCACATAAATATACAAAAATTATTATTTCAACAATAAAAGTGTCGCTATAGATCCTATAGCGACAGTTTTTACTTTCGCTTATATATATATATATATATATATATATATATATATATATTGGAAAGAGAGTCTTATTTGTTGGATAAAAAATAGTAAAACCAAAGTTATATTTAATATTTGAGGTAATATGAGAAACTAATCAATTAATGCTTATCTGAAATTCTCAAACCACTTATATTTAAGAATAAAAACATTTATCCAAAACTACTTGTATCAAGAAACGAAGGGAGTATTCCCTTATCAAGATCACCACAAAGGAGCCCAATCCTAGATTGATTCAACTAGGGTCGTCCAAATCTTTAACACTTAAGGAGGTACTAGTTAATCCTATATAAATATTCCACCATACTTATTAAATCTAATTTTCATACAAGAGAGATAGAGTCTCATTTTGTGATGAAAAATATATAATCTTGAAAATCATACAATTAGATATACATACCCCTTTTGTTTGAAATATAAAATTAATTTTGACTTTGTAACTTAATTTGGTATATTTTCAAATTTAAAATTAGTAACTCAGTTAGATTTATTTATTTTTGGTAAATTTGATTATGAATATTCTAATCTATTTAAAAAACACTATTCAACGTAAGATTTATTGCCTTCAAAATTTAAATACACCAAATTGATATTAATTTTAAAGTCTTAAATTAATTTTAAAAAATAAAAAATAATCTTATATTTTAAAACAAAAAAAGTGTACACATTGTAACCTAATTATAGTGTAACAAATGGCATTTTAAATAAAAATTGTTATGGATGTATATATCTAAATAAAGAACCGTTGAAGACATCTACTCCAACTAATCTTTCTTGTGTTATAGTTTGATTTGTTTAGAATTTCTTATCAACTGATATATACTTATCTATAGAATTTCCTATACATACCAATATATATATATATATATATATATATATATATATATGTGTGAATCTTTCCATAGCAAAATTAGGTTGCCATGAGAAGCGTGCAAACAACCCTTTTTGAAGCAGATTGATAAATTGATTTGAAGGCTGAGATTAGATTTAATATTTGATGTTTAAGACAGGTTGTTGTGCCTAATTATATACTTCTTATCTTAAACACTATTTTAATAAGAGAGACCCACGTAAAATTATATTGTCGTTATAGTTATAAAAATGAATATTTATGATTAAAATAATAAAAGTAGGAAGAACATGTAGGTTTCACCACTTTTTTTCCCTTTTTTTAGTTGAAATCTGACTTGTAAAAACTTATTTTTTTTCTTCTTCTTTTCTCCATTATATGTTATGACTCAGCAAATTAAAATAAAATAAAATAATAAAAAAAGGACCCGGCCGGTACATCCTGTCATGGCTGGGAAATAAATTAAAAAAAAATTCTGTATCCAACTATTCGTTGTTAAGTAGATTCAAACTCACGACCTAAAGCACCAATCCCTCGTCATATGACCACTCGAGCACCACAAGCCTAGCTGCTAATTTCAACCAAGGATATATCTTTATAGTAAAACTTCACCATTCCCCAAAATCTATATATTATTATTATATTACGATTTATTTTTATATAAATTTATATTATTAATTGGATTTGTTAAAATAGAAATAAGTTAATATCTATATTTATTATTATCCCCTTTAATATTTTTTTCTTATTTTTGTAATAATATCAATAAAAGGATTATTAATATATAAAAAATAAATATCATTCTTTAATAAAATATAAAGTGATCATTATAAATCTTGCATTATTAGTATTAATAATTTTATTATTAAATTGGTTGAGTGGAATTTAAATGAATTTAGATTATAGTAATTTATTTTATTATTACACATATATTTATTTTTATATTTATTTTAATTATTATTTGAGTATGAGTAAATAATATGAAACATTATTTTTAATATTAATATAAATAATGTGATTATTAATAACTAGAGTGAATAATAATATCCATACAGTTCAACCAAATATATATTCTTATTAATTAATATGTACATTAGATAACGCTTGACAAGTTTTATATCTCAGAGGCCGGAAGTAATCTTGCGGATTTCTTGTAGAGCTCCCATGCGATGCGGTAACGAAAGACCGTGACATCTTCCAAGGACCACTTTCCATGACGAAGTATCCACTATTGGCATTAACGAATAAGTCAACATACTTGCATACAAAAATGCCACAGTCTGAGTCATTGTGTTGTTTCGGTTGAATCTTTGCGGTCTGCATGGTAGGATTACCGTTGGGCCACGCACGCATCGGATTACCATTTCGCAAACAAAATGGTATCAAATGTACCTGCACGTACAAAGTAGTTGGTTAATGAATTTTTAATATTAAAGGACATTATAAAAGTAAAATATTTTAAACTACACATCTGCATGACTTTAACGAATTCTCGCTTACATTTCTGTAAACTTCATATGTTTGGTATCATTGTAGTGCGGGTTGATTATCGTAACCATCAATCTTGACTCCAAATAGGAATAAGACAAAATGGCGTTGATGTGTACTACTACACCAAGCATGAATATGTATTGGCATTACGTAAAGGTGGGCCGACATCTTGGTTCACATACGGATGGCAAAAACTCCATGCATGAATCTCTTGATTATGGGCACATAGCTCTACCCAAGATCATGAAGAATGAATTTATGAAACCAAATTTGGCCCACCTTTGTATTCCCCGCGACCTGTAGTATTCCTCCCTGTCTCGTAGCAACAACATATAAGCATCGAGGACATGCTTGAAAATCCAATTCCCAGGTCCTAAGGAATGCAATGCATTGTGGTCTAAAACATATAACTGCCGTAAATGTGATAAAGGATATAAATTCATTTCCGAGGCCACCACGTTTCCAAACATATGTTTATTGATAAATACCTCCTTCCAATCTTTTAGTTTTTTGGTAATGGACCCTTTTGGTCCATAAGAGATGTGATCTCTCGCATCTTGTACCTGATTGAGACCCAAATTTACATTATTATTATTATGCATGCCATTTTTATTTTAAAATATGAATATAAATAATGCAAAGATTGCTGAAATTAAAATCATCATTATATATACCTTAAGTGAACAATCTCCTATGACGTTAGAAAGTCACGCAAAATCAGAGGTGGTTGGGAGGTGGTTGGAATGTAACCCTCCTCATAGGCTTGGGAGGTCGAGACGTAACACTCCTCATTGGTAAGAGAGGTCGGAATGTAACACTCCTCGTGGGCTTGGGAGGTGGGAACGGAGCTCTCCTGCCGTGCTTGTGTGGTAGGTATGTAGCTCTCTTGTACAACATAATCAGTTTGTTTTCCAAGCCCTTCATTGAATTGAGAGAATTCGGTTTGTGGTGCAAAAATTGTGGGACCCATCTGTCGAGGTATTTGTTTCCCTCTTGCTTTGAATTCGTACAGACTGTATTGGTAATCCCAATTGTGTTTTTGCAGAACCAACTCGGGAGGTAGCTGAGTACGTGCTGAAAATTTATCAGCAAAGACTTTGCACTCTCAACCTGTCATGTAAGATGAACACAAACAAATATTAATAACACTAAATATGAATAAATGTAATATTAAGTATTTACTCTAATACATGATTAATTAAAGAAGAATATATTTTCCTACCATTTTAATAAGGTGTTGTTGGTTGTAAATGGCCGAGGCTCATAACAAGCTGTCGAGGGGGTCCACTTGCCTCTCGAGGTTGGTGAATTTTTCAACGTGTAATTTTTTCTATACCGAGCCATGTAATCATCTCTATGACACATAATTGGAAATTTCATATTGTTGTCCTTGAGATGATCCATGTATGCCTCCCAAATCGAAATGTATTTCATCGCAAAGCCATGCAATCCTCGACATCAATAAATTTAAACTTTTCTCCTTCTTAAGGTCACCATGGTTTTGGCGGGTGATGGTATGCCTTGCATGAACACGAACATCTCATCACTGCGGTCCGACATCCGAAATTTCACAATATCAAAAGTGGATCAAGGGACCCCACGAGATCCCAACAACACGCCTTCAAAATTAAATCCACTGATATCATCATCCCACGTCATGTAAGGCCGCCAAATCACATCCCACATAGATTTAACGTGTAACTCCCCTCGATAAAATGAAAAATGGTGGTGGGGATTTTCATGCCTACCAGGGTAACTGTGGGCTCCAAAATATGACCATGCTAAAGCCCTAGGTAACCATACGGATGATTGTGGCCAAGGGTTTGGCCTTCCAATATTTACACGCTCATAGGCCCAAATTTGTAACAATGTTATACAACCATTAATGTATTTAGCTCCTTTCCTAGTAGCAGTATATAAAGATCTATACAAATATGCTAACACTGCCGCGCTCCAAGTGTAAGTTACACAATCTTCTGCGTTGGCAATAAACGACATATATCTTGGGTGCACACTATTCCTATTCCTATTCGGGAATAATATTGCCCCACACAACCACAACATGTAGGCCTTTGTGTGTCGCCCTATAACATCTTTACTTGCATTCAAGAGACAATTATTAAAATATTTGTGCAACCACACTAATGAAATTACCTTTGCGCTTTTTTTTGAACTAAAATATTCACCTGGCTAATTTATTTCCAAAACAATCCCTAAAATAATTCAAATTGGTGATGAGGGACTGATTGAGGGCTTTCCACCACCAGGTAACCAAAAATAAAGTGAACATCCTCTCTAACGTGATTGTTATTTCTCCATAGTTTAAATGAAAAGTATTAGTCTTCGGGTGCCATCTCTCGACTAGGGCAGATATTAGACCAAGGTCAGTTTGGTGTACAACACCTCGAAAACTAAATACTCCAAATCCACATTTATCTAAAAGGATTTTTTGTTCTTTTGTCAAATTTCACTGATTATATTTTTGATCAGTATATTAACTGGAGCCTAGTTTTCCCCTATCTTTCCCATGATATATGTCATCTGATACATGATCTTGTTGATCATGAAGAACACTTGGATCAATTGACCCATATTCCCAACTGTCCATCTTTTACCTAAAAATACAACATTAATTCACATATTAGTATTACGATGCATGACAAAATGACTGAATAACATGCTGCAAAATGACAGTAATAACATGAATGACAAAAACAATAATTGTGTATAAGTGTATTAATGACAACAAAAATAATAAATGAAAAATAATTTAACAAATTTTTTCATTTATATAATATAATAATTGTGACGCCCCCAAAAATAGGTATACATCACCCATCTTGAGTCGCCAAATATATGGTACAAAATTCAAATACAACTTAATTATACAACAGTCGTGTAAAATACGACAAAACATCAATTTGTGAGTTTTAATACAAATATTGCCTTCTAGACAATATCCACACTCAATTGAGTCCTCATTACAATTACTATCACACTATTTAATGGAATAGTGAGGACTACTAATGCTATCATCTCGGATCATCAATCCGTCCTCGAGCTCGTCCCGACTTTATTCTCATTTCTGAAGAAAACGATTGAAGGAGAAGCGGTGAGCTCAACTAGCCTAAAGAAGAAATATTATGACTAAGATAATGCGAGAATAAATTATCATTAGTCTTCAATAGTGTTAAACCGATAAAATACAATAGACATCAAGTTTAAGCTAGCGATGAACATCTGATCCATTAAAAGAGTCAAGAGAGAATAAAATCTACTATCTTTTATGATTTAAAGGTTTTCATCACTTTTATCGTTGGGACTCAGTTAATAAATAATCCACATCATCCACGCACTATGGCGAGGATATTTTTAGTATCACGACCGCGAATTATCCATTTTTCTACGGCCAAAGATAATTGTGTTTTTTCATCAGCAGTCTGATCATGCCATAAAACAATTCATCTTTACACCCTTAGCCAAGAGAATCCATAGCCATAATCATACCAAAAAGCGCCTATCAATGCACTACTGAGGCCAATGAGGGCTTTTTCCACATCATTTTGTAACATTACGTTCATGATTATATCGAATAATCCACGGTCATAATCATACCAAGTCCATCTACCTTTTCTGGGCCACATGATGACTTTCAACAAAATATAAACATGAGGATGATGACAATGATATAAGAATTCATTAAAACAAGTTCAAGAATTAAATTATCCAGGAACTAATAACGTCCAAATTGTCAACATGATACTTCTTTGTAGAGTAAAATTCAAGAATACTCATAAGTATATTTTCATGAAAAGATCTTTGGATGAAGTCATAAATATCAAGGATATTCCACTAATTTCATGGAGTATAGAAGTCAAAACTTTAACCAATGAGTATAATAAAGAATGGAATAACAAAAGAAATCACCATGCATGCGGTACTTGCGATGCATGAGTTATTCAATAGAATAATAAATAACGGAACAGGGCCAAAGGCGTAATACTTGCTTTGCTGGGATATTCAAGCGAGAATAATAAAGAATGGAATAACAGCAGAAATCACCATGCATGCGATGCGTCGCATACATGAGTTATTCCAACGAATAATAAATAACGGAACTAGGTCGAGGCAAAATTCGCACCGGACGGGATGTTCCAGCGAGAATAATAAAGAATGGAATAACAAGCGAAATCACCATGCATGCGGTACTTGATGTATAATGAGTTATTCAACAGAATAATAAATAACGGAACCAAGTCCAAGATAAAAACGCAAAGGCGAGGATATTCCAGCAGAATAATAAAGAGCGAAACCGGTCCAGTAAAAGCGCTTGCATGGCGGGGATATTCTAATAGAATAATAAAGAAGCGGAACCGGTCGTAAAGGTGTAAAACACATGACGAGGATATTCCAACAAAATAATAAAGAATGGAATAACAATGAATTTTACCATGTATGCGGTACTTCTGCAGACAAAAGTTATTCCGGAGAATAATAAATAATGGAATAACAGAAGAATTTCACCAAGTATAGGGTAGTCCACGTATACAGGTTATTCCAACAGAATAATAAAGAATGGAATAACAGAAGTTCTCTTCATGAATACGAAAGAAATAATACCCCTTACGGTACAACAAATAATATCCCTTACCTTTGAAAGAAGAGTACTCCAACTGGTAGGGCAAGGATATACTCGAAGAAAACTTGCACTACGCTCAAAGCTTTCTTAAACTCCAAAGAAATACGCTCAAGATTATAGAAGAAGAATTCTCTCTATAGTTTCCCTCTCTAGAGTTTCAGTGAATTCGTAAGAAATAATGAAGGAATGAGCTTCTATTTATAAAAAAATGGACTGAATAGTAACTAATTCATGAACGGTCCCGATTGATTTACTTTTAATCGGACGATCCATATTTAAAGCAAAATCTTTTAAATAAAATATAATATATTCTATTTATAATCTAATAAAACGAATAACTTTATAAAAGTATTCTATTTTATATAAAAAGATCTTACTATGCAAAACACTATGCATAATAGAATATAATATATTCTATTTATAGAATAACTTTATAAAAGTATTTTGTTTTTTATATAAAAAGCTTTTACGTTTTATTACATTAATAATACTAATAAAACAAAACTCATATAATATATATATATATATATATATGAATAAACAATAATTGAATCCAATAACGTGAGATACTATCGCGGGAACTACGTAGCAATAATTGAACAAAAGCTGAGTGACTTATCACGTAAGCATCAATAATCAATACCGTGTGCTACTATGCAACCATGCGTATTACTGTACTTTTAACACCAAGTGTTTCAACAGTATTAACGGTAAAACTTCCGCCATTATTTTTATAAAAATATTTTTGTCGTTTTCTCAATCCGACAATAATTCCGTTGTGGGGTCCACCAATGATTGTGTCATCGTACGAATATTTCCCGACACAAAGAATATTCCCCGACCAATCGAATATAATATAACAACTTGCATACTTTGCAAAATTTATAAATATTACCCACAACTATAACATTATATTAAATCAACACCATAAAATTCAAAAAAAAATCGAGAAATTTAAATCTTTATTCGTAAAATTTGGGATTTTACAATCTCCCCTCCTTATGAAATTTCGCCTTCGAAATTTACGTACGTGGTATGCCGAACAGATGAGGATACCTCGTTAGATTCTAACTCTTAAGGTATAACCTTTGAGTGTCGAATATGATCCCTCTTATCCAAGATTTTAACAGGTACATCTTCATACGTTAAATTATCCGCTATCTCGTCTGGTTCTAAATCAATAATGTGGTTCGGGTCGTCTACATATTTACGTAACATCGATACGTGAAAAATATTAAGAACACGCGACATACTTGACGGTAAAACGAGTCTATAGGCCACAGTTCCTACTCGATCGAGGATTTTAAATGGGCCAAATAAATCGAGGGTTGAGATTTCCTCTCTTCGTTGATTTTTGCTTCTAGAATAACGCCCTCTTAAACCTTCTTCTTCACATTCATCAGCTCTGAGTTTGTAGCTTGAGCGGCTTTAACTTTATCGATTAAAGTCTATTCTAATCATATATTCGTTATCTTCACGTAGGTTCGTATATTCACACTCATAAACGCATACGATCTTCTACTCAATGCGTCAACTACCACGTTTGTTTTTCCCACGATGGTATTGAATGGTACGATCGTAATATTCAACAGCTCGAGTCAATGTCTTTGGCGCATGTTACGTTCGTTTTAGTTGAAGAAATATTTAAAGGGTTTTAGAAATGGGGTTTTGTACGGGAATTCGATTACAAAATTCAATTTCACGCCTTCTGAGGGTAGGCGAAGTCTTGAAATCGTCAAGAAATTTATTAACGATAGAAATATCATTCAAAACTATGACCCTCATCCAAGACTTGGATAGCACGTCACATTGATACCTATCAACTTGCCACCATTATTCACGACGTCCCCTACGGATAGTCTGGCTTCGGTGCATTCCACACAAGGAAGACAACAACGAAAAGATCGGGGCTCTTTACTTATGGTTTGATATAACAGTGATTGACTTTAGTGGTTTGTTTGCTTAAATTCGCATAACAGGTTGGTTAGGAATATGAAAGCTAACAACCTTACGAAAAGCATGATGAGTAGTTAACCAATCGATTCCTAAAATCACATCAAATGCAAGTGTTTTCAAAGAGATAAGATCGACAGGTAACATGAAAGTGTCGATTTGAATCAACAAGATTTATAAACAATGGAGGTAACGAAGGTTTCTCCCAACAGAGTTTCAACACATAAATCAAAGTCTAACTTATCCAGAGTTAAATTCAAACATTGAACACAACTAAGTGGAATGAAAGAGTGAGTAGAACCGGTATCTAACACGGTATAGACTTCGCAAGAGTTTATGATTAACTTACCCGTGATAATTTTACTAAGGTTCCTCGTCACAAAAAAAACGCTCTCTCTTAAACTACCTGTGACGCCCCCAAAATAGGTATACATCACCTATTACAGTCGCCAAATGGTACGTAATACAAATACAATCTTTAATATACAACAAGAAAGGCATGAGTTTTAATACAAATATTATCTTCTAGACAATATCCACTCTCGAATAAGTCCTCATTACATTTATTGTCACACTATTTAACATAATAGTAAGGACTACTAATACTATCATTTGGACTAAAATACTCCGTTCCCGACTAGTCCATTTCACGTTCTCATTTCCTCAAGAAATAAAGTGAAAAAAAGGGTGAGCTCAACTAGCCCAAGAAGAAATATTATGACTAAGATAATGCGAATAAATTATCATTAGTCTTCAATGAGGTTAAACCGATAAAATACAATAGACATCAAGTTTAGCTGCATGTGAACATGCAATCCATTAAAAGAGTCAAGTAGAGAATAAAATCTACTATCTTTTATGATTTAAAAGGTTTTCATCACTTTTATCGCTGAGACTCAACTTAATAAATAATCCACCTCATCCTGCACTATGGCCAAGGATATTCATAAGTATCACAACCACAAATTATCCATGCACTACGGGCCAAGGATATTCGTGTATTCATCAATGGTCATGATCATGCCAACAACTTTCCATCAATTCACTACGGGCCAATGAGGACTTTTACCACATCATTTGTAACATTACGGTCATGATTATACCGAATAATCCCTAGTCATAATCATACCAAGTCCATCTATGCACTACAGACCAAAAATGACTTTCGACAAAATATAAATATGAGGATGATGACAATGATATAAGAATTCAATAAAACAAGTTCAAGAATTAATTTATTCAGGAACTAATAACGTCCAAATTGTCAACATGATACTTCTTTGTAGAGTAAAATTTAAGAATGCTCAGAAGAATATTTCTACGAAAAGATATTGGATGAAGCGTAAATATCAAGGATGTTCCACCAATTTCATGGAGTATAGAAGTCAAAACTTTAACTAACTGAGTATAATAAAGAATGGAATAACAAAAGAAATCACCATGCATGCGATTACTTGCATAGGCAAAAGTTATTCCAACGAGAATAATAAATAACGGAACGGTGTCAGGCGTGAATACGCAAATGAGGATATTCAACAGAATAATAAAGAATGGAATAACAACGAAATCACCATGCATGCGGTACTTAGCATAGATAAAGTTATTCAACAAAATAATAAATAACGGAATCGGTCCCATAAAACACATGAACAGGATATTCCAATGAGAATAATAAAGAGCGAAACCAGTCCCACGTAAAGCGCATGCAGAGGATATTCCATGAGAATAATAAAAAGCGGAATCAGTCCCGTGAATAACGCATGTACAGGATGTTCCAAATGTAATAATAACGAATGAAATAACAACAAAAATCACCAAGTATAGGGTAGATCAGCTTATACAAAGTTATTCCAAGAATAATAAAGAATGGAATAATGTAAGTTCTCTTCATGAATATGAAAAAATAATACCCTTACCTTATAAAGAAGAGTATCAGAAGCGGTAGAGGCGAGATATACTTGAAGAAACTTGCACTACTTCAAAGCTTTCTTAAATGCTAAAGAAATACGCTCAAGATAGAAGAATAATTCTCTACAGTTTCTCTCTCTAGAGTTTCAGTGAATTCGTAAGAATTAATGAAGGAATGAACTTCTATTTATAGAAGAATGGACTGAATAAGAACCAATCCATGAGCGGTCTAGATCAATTTACTTTAAATGGGACGGTCAGATTGGTTTACAATAAAATATAATATATTCTATTTATAATCTAATAAAAGCGAATAACTTTTAAAAAGATTTTACTATGCAAACACTATGCAGACACTATGCAAACACTATGCATAATAAAATATAATATATTCTAATTATTGTCTAATAAAACTAATAACTTTATAAAAGTATTACATTTTATATAAAAGATTTTACTATTAGCCTAATAAAACGAATAACTTTATAAAAGTATTACATTTTTTATATAAAAAGCTTTTTACATTTTATTACATTAATAATACTAATAAAACAAAACTTCATCATCATTATTACTATTCACACTATTAATTGACGGGTTGTTCCTGAGGAAAGGGGGCTTTCAATAAAGATTTCTCCTATTGGCGTGCAATTAGGTGACCAAACCTCTCCTAAAGCAGAACTTCTAGACATCGTTAATAATGCAAATAATAATATTAATAACTCTCTCATCTCAATTATTGATTTAATAATATATAAAATATAAATAATAATTGAATAAAAGCTGAATGACTTCTCATGTAAGCATCAATAATCAATCTGGTGCTACTTATGCATCCACGCGTATTTCACATTCTTTAACACCTAGTGTTTCATCAGTTAACAGTAAAACTTCCGTAGTTATTTTCATAAAAGTATTTTTGTCATTTTCTCAATCAAACAATAATTACATTGTGGGGTCCACCAATGATTGTGCCGTAAATCTGAATATTCCCTGTTTAAAATGAATATTCCCCGACCAATCGAATATTATATAACAACTTGCATAGTTTGCAAAATTTATAAATATTACCCACAACTATAACCTTATATCAAATTTATTCCAAAAATGATAATTATAGAAAATTCATCTTTATTCATAAAAAAGTTGGGGTCTTATGTAAAATCCCAACTTATTATAAATGAAATTAAATTTCCTCTATTTATTATTTTGAAAGCAAGAAGAGGTTGATTTGATTAATGTGGTTAGTTATGGGTAAAATACTTAAATATTTTAAATAAGCAAGTGGTTATAAAATATTCATTATTGTCGGGGAATATTTCGTTTGGTCGTGGAATATTCTTACCGTGTCGGAGAATATTCATACTGACGGTAGCGACCTGTGTGGGCCCCATGCGGAAAAAGCGATTGGATGAAAGAAATGACAAATATAAGTTGAGTTATAAATAAGCTGGCGTGGTTGTCAAGTTATCTTTATTGGAATGCCGATGGTTAAAACACGAAAGCAGCTACGATATTGCACCAATTATTGATTTTTACGTGAAAGCACTACTCAATAATTGTTACAATAATTCTTTGCTTAATATTTTATTTTATTGATTCAATAATAATTCTGCGTTGATATTTTATATTGTTGTTGTTTGATAATTGTCACTACACTGCGAGTATTTTCATTATCGGATCAATAATTCATATTATTTGAATAATATTATTAGATAACGTTATTGGCAATGTCTAGAAAGTTACATCTCAGGAGAGGTTTGGTCACCTCTCATTCTACCATGAAAGAGAAATCCTTATTGAAAGCCCCATCTTTCTGAGGAAACTGATTTGTCATTTATTGTGATTACGTAATATTATTTGTGAATAATTAATTATTGATTATTATGATAAGGAAAATATTCATTTTATGTGGATATAGATGGAGAAAATTTTTAATGTGACAATTGTTGAAAATTTGTTATTTTATCTTTTCGATAAATAATTCATTTAAATATATTATTATATTTTAATAATATAATAATGGTGATATTTTATAATGAATGTGGGATATATGAGTATATGAGGGAAGAGGAGTATTTTTGTTACAATTAATGTTTAAAACATATTAAACATGTCGGTGGACCCCATTTCTTGGTTTGAAATTGGTTTATAATAGTAAAATCGCTTGGTTGTAGATTTCGGTCAACTTCTGCTTGGAATTTGGAAAACCTTAAACTTACAAAGTTGTAGATAATGAAATTTCCTATGGAAAGGACATGTGGTTTGAATTTTTCTGATAAAAGGGCTATTTATTATGAATTATTGAAGTTCCGTAGTTCCGAAATAATTGATTTTTGAAAGTTTTAATTATTTTTAATAACAAAAACATTTTTTTTTGTTTTTGTCATTATTTGGTGGCTGAATTCGGATGGTCAAGGTAGGCTAAGGGAAATTTTATAAATATATTAATATTTTATTAAATTTTTTGATTTGGTGTTCTAAGCATTTTCCTATAAATAGGGTGATTCGGTTAGAATTGAAAATTACACCAGAAACTGAAGTTTTCTCTCTCTTTCTCTCTCTATATTATCGAGCGTATTCTTGTGAGTATTTTGATACTTTGAGTGTTGTTATATGGTGCAAGTTTCCTTCAAAGACTATATCTCGATATTCGGTAGAAATACGGTCTTTTCGAGGTAAGGGAGGGATGTTATTTTTTTTTAAAATAACATTATTTCTTCTAATATCATTATGCCAGAATATTGGTAAGATTTTTCTTGTGAAATTCTTGTCTTTTAGTGTCAGGGTTACTATTCACGTACATTATATCTGACCTTTATTATTCAGAAAAATTAAATTTTCATTTTTTTTGTCCAAAATATATATTATGGATACTAGCTTTGATTGTATCCATGTTTTGATCATTCTTGAATTTTGCTCCACTATGATTATTTATGAAGTATTTTTGAACTCGGATTGTTTAAAGTACGAATCCTTAATATTTGTTCTTTTGTTTCACTGGATTCGTTTTCTTTAAAATATTTTTCATCATCCTCAATCCTAAATGATGATTTTCTTTGAATATCTCCTACTTTTGTAGTGCAAAAGATTAATGATTTTTACGATGAATATCTTTGGCAAGTAGTAAAAGATGAGCAGTGTTGAGATGAATATGACTAATGATGAATATCTTTGGCTTGTAGTACAAAGATGAATATTTGATTTAAGATGAATATTGATTGATGTTACAGGGATAAAATAATGATGATGGACTTTTAAATTCATAGATTATAGTAGATTTCATTCTCTACATAACTCATCTATGAATTATTATTTTCATTCATGAATATTGATCCGAAACTTGTTATCTATTGTATTTTATGATTTTTTTCTGTTGAAGACTAACGATAGTTTGTTCTATATTATCTTAGTCATAATATTCTTTACTGGGCTAGTTGAGCTCACCCTTTTTCTTTTTGTTCCATTTTTCTTCTAAGGAGGCGAGAATGTAGTGAGTACTAGTCGGGGTATGGAATGAAGGTTTTAGAAAGTTATTTTAGTAGTCCTCACCATTTTTGTAAAATAATATATCAATAATTGTAATGAGGACTTATTTGGGTGTTGATATTGTCTAGAAGACAATATTTGTATTTAAATTCACAGTTTTTTTATGTTGTATTAATAAAGTTGTAGTTGTTTTTACATACCATGTTATTGATGTGACTCGGAATGGGTGTTGTATACCTATTTTGGGGGGCGTCACGGTTTAATATCGAGCTTAGGGATATGATCTCTGGCGGAGATTGGGGAATAGAACTAGGAGGAGAGAGTCGAGTAAATCCTTCGTGTGTGTCCTACCTAAGCTTATTTGTTAGTTAGTCAAGTATATAGGGATATTATGTGATATGTTGATTTCCTTAATTAACCCTTGTTTTATGGCGATGATTTGAGAATGTCGATTGAGAATGTTAATGATGGAGTAAATGAGACCGTGGAGACACCTTTACTCACCAACGAGGAGAACGCGCAACAACAGTGACAATGTTCCTCCCGTGAACAACACCACCGAAAGCGGATGATGAACGACGGGATGTTTAGAAGCTTTTTGCATTTCATGCAAAATCGCAGACGAGGAGAGTCGTGTACAAAATCTGGTGGAAATGATAATAACGCTGACGGTTTGTCACAAACCAAGCAGATTCAAAGAGTTGGGACCACGAGTGCAGGGAAAGCCGGATCCGATTAAAGCGAAACATGGGTCAAACAAATCACCAAGATATTCGATGTCTTGGGATGCGGAGGAATGAAGGTTTTATTCGCCACCTTTATGTTCCGTAATGAGGCAGATTACTGGTGGGAATCTGTGAAGCGTACCCATCCAGCCACACTCAACATATCTTTGGAGACGTTTCAGAAAATTTTCAATGACAAGTACTTTCCTGAAAGTATTCGTCATATGAAGGAAGTGGAGTTCATTAGACTGGAACAAAATAACATGACGGTGTCTCAGTACAAGGCGAAGTTTACAGAGTTGTCCAGGTTTGCACCTCATTTGGTGGAGAATGAGGAACGTATAACGCGGATGTTTTTGAGAGGTTTGAAACCCGGCATACGTCAATATCTCATTTCTCATAAATTTTCTCTCTATTCAGATGTTGTCAACAGGGCTCAATTATTAGAGCGAGATAACGAGTACGTTCAACCGAGGGACCACAACCAGGATCATACCGGTGACAGCAATCATCAGAACAATGATAACCAGCTGAGAAAGAAGAATACGGACAAAGGCGGTAACCACTCTAGTGGTGATCATGGCCATGAGAATAGAAGAAGCGAGTCGGGAGGAGATTAAAAAGAAGAGATTCAACAATGACCATGTGAAGACGTCGACACCTGCGTGAAGAATCGGTTCTAGGGAAGAGAACGACCATAGGTCAGTATCTCGTAAATGTGGAAAGAGGGACATATCATTCAAACCGCCCACAATAGTTCAAGGTATGTTATAATTATGGAAAGGAAGGACATATCGCTCGAGATTGTATGGTAGCGAAACCAAGTCCAGCGGGGATGGTGACTCAAAAGGTTGTCCAAAAAAAGTCAAAGTCAACGGTTCCTGGAAGAGTGTTTGTCGTGACTGGTCAAAATGCGAGGAACCCCAACGAGGTGATCACGTGTAAGCTAATCATAAATTCTTGCGAAGTTTATACCTTACTTGATACCGGTGCTACCCATTCATTTATCTCTCCTGCTTATGCTCAACGTTTAAACTTTACTCTGGAAAAATTAAACTTTAATTTATCTGTGGAGACTCTGTTAGGAGAAACTTTCATCACATCCACTGTTTATAATTCTTGTTTGATCCAAGTTGGCACCATCACATTACCTGTT
Source organism: Panax ginseng (assembly GCA_020205605.1). Taxonomy (NCBI): domain Eukaryota; kingdom Viridiplantae; phylum Streptophyta; class Magnoliopsida; order Apiales; family Araliaceae; genus Panax; species Panax ginseng. The sequence goes on along the minus strand of CM035144.1, from coordinate 2,639,374 downwards.
GACCTTATCTCTTTAAAGATACTTGCTTTTGATGTGATTTTAGGGATTGATTGGTTAACTACTCATCATGCTAAAATTGATTATTTTCGTAAGGTTATTAGATTTCATATTCCTAACCAACCTATTGTACGAATTCAAGTAACTAAACCATTAAAATCAATCACTGTCATAACTAGTCATAAGGCTATTCGTTTATTAAAAAATGGATGTCAAGCTTTATTAGCCCATGTTATGGATTTGAATAAAGACACGTCAGATTTGAATAATATTCCTGTTGTTAGTAAATTTCCTGACGTGTTTCCTGAAGAACTTCCCGGTCTACCTCCAGAACGTGAATTTGAATTCTTTATTGATCTTGAACCTGGTACAAAGTCCATTTCTAAAACTCCATATCAAATGGCTCCTATTGAACTTCAGGAGTTAAAGGTCCAACTACAAGAGTTGTTGGACATCGGTTTCATTAAATCCAGTACATCTCCTTGGGGTGCTCCTCTTTTTATTTGTAAAGAAGAAAGACGGGAGTATGCGACTTTGTATTGACTATCAAGAATTGAACCATGTCACCATCAAGAATAGGTATCCGCTACCTCGTATTGATGACATGTTTGACCAGTTACAAGGAGCAAAATTCTTTTCAAAGATCGATCTTCGTTCTGGATATCATCAGCTGAAGATTAGAACTGAGGATATTCCAAAGACTACCTTTAGAACTCGGTGGCATTATGAATTCTTAGTCATATCTTTTGGATTGACTAATGCTCCTGTGGCTTTCATTGATATGATGAACCAGATATTCAAGGAATATTTGGATCAGTTCATTGTTGTCTTTATTGATGACATCCTCATATATTCCAAAAGCTGTGAAGATTATGAGCACCATTTGAAGCTGGTACTCCAAAGGCTTCCTAAAAATAAGCTTTATGCTAAGTTGAAGAAATACGAGTTCTGGCTTGAGGAAGTAGTATTCCTTGGGCATGTGGTGTCAAAACATAGAGTATATGTCGACCCGTAAAGATTGAAGCAATACAAAGTTAGGGAGCAACAAAAGTCGGTCATGCGATCAATCACGTAGCTTTCGGGCTTATTTGGTTATTATCGGAGATTCGTGGAAGGATTTTCTCGAATCGCTACTCTTTATCTCAAATTTAACTCGAGGAAGGATACAAAATTCTTATGGAGGCGAGGAATGCGAGAAGAGTTTCAAGAGCTTAAGAGGAGACTTATTTTGCACTGCTACGACAATACCATCCGGTTCGAAAGGATTTGTTATCTCTGCCGATGCTTGGGCAAAGGGTTAGGGTGTGTTCTCATGCAATATAGGAAAGTCATAGCCTATGCCTCGCGATAACTTAAAGAATATGAGAGGAATTATCCTACTCATGATCTAGAGTCGACGATTGATCGTTTGCTGCTTAAAGATCCGGAGGCACTATCTATATGGGGAGAAAGTGGATATATATTCGGACCATAAAAGCCTCAAATATTTCTTCACCCAAAAGGAACTCAACACGCGATAAACGACATTGGCTCGAATTTGTTAAAAGATTATGACCACACCATTCAATACCATCTGGAAAACCAAAGCGTGGTGGTGACGCGTTGAGTAGAAGATCATATGAGGAACGAAGTGCGATGATGTCAAGTATATCGATAGAACCAACTTTAATCGATGAAGTTAAAGTTGCTCAAGCCACGAACCAAGGTCGGCGCGTATGAAGAAGAAAGTACAAGAGGTGTTATTCCAAAAGCAAGAATTAATGAAGAAGGAATACTTGAGTCCACTCGGACTTTGTGTTCTAACGATTACGATTTAAAGAACAAGATCATGATGGAGGCACACAATACACCATTTGCAATCCATCTCGAAGTACCAAAATGTATTGTGATCTTGACATACATTTTGGTGGAACAATATGAAGAGAGAGATCGCGAAGTTTATCTCGAGGTGTTTAACTTGTCAACGTGTAAAGGCAGAGCATCAAGTGCCTAAGGGTCCATTGCAACCACTTGAGATTCCGAAATGGAAGTGGGAACACATTACCATGGATTTCGTTACGGGTCTTCCCACGGTTTCTCAAGGCATAAATGCTATTTGGGTTATTGTTGATAGATTAACCAAGTCTGCTCATTTCTTGCCGATACGGGAGACTTATTCCCTTGAACGTCTTGCTCATATGTATGTAAATGAGATTGTGAGATTGAATGGCATGCCAGTATCCATAGTTTTAGATAGTGACCCAAGATTCACTTCACGATTTTGGGTTAGTTTGCAAAATTCTATGGGCACGAATTTACAGTTTAGTTCGGCATACCATCCTCAAACGGACGGACAATCAGAGAGGACTATTCAAACTCTTGAAGATCTATTAAGACTCTGTGTCCTAGATTTCAAAAGGAGTTGGGATAAGTATTTACCATTGGTGGAATTCTCCTACAACAACAATTATCAGGCAAGTATAGGTGTGGCTCCATTTGAAGCATTGTATGGACGAAAGTGTCGCTCTCCAATATGTTGGGATGATGTGGGTGAAGCAACATTGTTGGGACCCGAGTTGGTACGTATGACTACGAAAAAGATCCAAATGATTCAACAAAGTATACAAACGGCACAGGATCGACAAAAGAGTTATGCGGATCTTCATCGAAAGGACGTGGAATTTAGTATTGGGGATCATGTATTGTTGCGTGTTGCTCCATGGAAGGGAGTTACAGGATTTGGGAAAAGAGGAGAGCTCAATCCACGATTTATTGGTCCATTTCAGATTCTTGACCGAGTAGGAAATGTAGCCTATAGACTCGCGTTACCTCCAAGTATGTCTAGTGTTCATAATGTTTTTCACATATCTGTGTTACGTAAATATGTGAAAGACCCGAACCACGTTATTGAGTTAGAACCGGATGAGATAGCCGAAGACTTAACGTACGAGGAGGTACTTGTCAAGATCTTGGATATGAAGGAACATGTTTTACGTACAAAGGTCATACGACAAGTTAAAGTTTTATGTAGAAACCATGTTATTGAGGAAATGACCTGGGAGTTGGAAACGGAAATGAAAGCGAGGTATCCTCACCTTTTCGAAACATCAGGTACGTACGTCAATTTCGAGGATGAAATTTCATAAGGAGGGGAGGTTGTAAAACCCCAACTTATTATAAATGAAATTAAATTTCCTCTATTTATTATTTTGAAATAGTAAGGGTTGATTTGATTAATGTGGTTAGTTATGGGTAAAATGCACAAATATTTCAAATAAGCAAGTGGTTATAAAATATTCATTATTGTCGGGGAATATTCATTTGGTCGTGGAATATTCTTACTGCGTTGGGAATATTAAATGCGACAAGTAGCGACCTTCATGTGGGCCCCATAACCCAAAAGCGATTGGATGAAGAAAACGACAAATATAAGTTGGTTATAAATAATTACAGTAGTTATTCAGATTATCTTATTGGAATACTCGTGGTTAAAACAAGTAGACACGGCAGATTGCACCAATTATTGATTTTTACGTGAAGAAGGCACTACTCAATAATTGTTACAGAATTACCGTTTAATATTTTATTTTATTGATTCAATAATTCTTTGCGTTGATATTTTATATTGTTGTTGTTTCAATAATTGTCACTACACGGTATTTTCATTATCAGATCAATAATTCATATTATTTGAATAATATTATTAGATAACATTATTGGCAATGTCTAGAAAGTTCTGTCTAATGAGAGGTTTGGTCACCTAATTACGCCCCAATAAGGAGAAATCCTTATTGGAAAGCCCCCTCTTTCTTGGGAATGGCCTGGTTGTCGGAATTGTGATTCTGTAATATTATTTGTGAATAATTAATTATTGATTATTATGATAAAGAAAATATTCATTTTATGTGGATATAGATGGAGAAAATTTTTTAATGTGACAATTGTTGAAAATTTGTTATTTTATCTTTTCTGATAAATAATTCATTTAAATATATTATTATATTTTAATAATATAATAATGGTGATATTTTTATAATGAATGTGGGATATATGAGTATATGAGGAAGAGGAGTATTTTGTTACAATTAATGTTTAAAACATGTTAAACATGTCGGTGGACCCCATTTCTCGGTTGAAATTGGTTTATATAAAGTAAAATCGCCTGGTCAGTAGATTTTTGGTCAACTTCGCTTGAATTTGGAAAAACTTAAACTTACAAAGTTGTAGAGAATGGAATTTCCTATGGAAAGGACATGTGGTTTGAATTTTTCTGATAAAAGGGCTATTTATTATGAATTATTGAAGTTCCGTAGTTCCGAAATAATTGATTTTTGAAAGTTTTAATTATTTTAATAACAAAACATTTTTTTTTTGTTTTGTCATTATTTGGTGGCTGAATTCGGATGGTCAAGGTAGGCTAAGGAAAATTTTATAAATATATTAATATTTTATTAAATTTTCTGCTTTGGTGTTCTAAGCATTTTCCTATAAATAGGGTGTTTAGGTTAGAATTAAAAATCACACCGTAAACTCAAGTTTTTTTCTCTCTCTCTCTCTATATTATCGAAGCGTATTCTTGTGAGTATTTTGATACTTTGAGTGTTGCTATACTTGCAGTAAGTTCCCTTCAAAGACTATATCCCAGATTCCAAATTGAAGTATAGTCTTTTCAACGTAAGGGATGTTATTTTTTTAAAAATGATATTATTTCTTCTAATATCATTATTACGGAATATTGGTAAGATTTTTCTTGTGAAATTCTTGTCTTTTAGTGTTCTGGGTTACTATTCACGTACACGGCACTATTCACTTAATCATTTACACTATTCACGAAAAAATTAAATTTTCATTTTTTGTCCAAAATATCTATTATGGATACTAGCTTTGATTGTATCCATGTTTTGATCATTCTTGAATTTTGTTCCACTATGATTATTTATGAAGTATTTTTGAACTCCGGATTGTTTAAAGTCTGAATCCTTAATATTTGTTCTTTTGTTTCCTTTGGATTCGTTTTCTTTAAAATATTTTTCATCATCCTCAGTCCTAAATGATGATTTTACTGAATATCTTTGGCCTATAGTGCAAAGATTAATGATTTTCTGATGAATGGCCCATAGTGCAAAGATGAACAGTGTTGAGATGAACATGAATTAATCGATGAATATCTTTGTTCTGTAGTTCAAAGATGAATATTTGATTCAAGATGAATATTGATTGATGTTACAGGGACAAAATAATGATGATGGACTTTTAAATTCATAAATTATAGTAGATTTCATTCTCTACGTAACTCATCTATGAATTATTATTTCCGCTGCGAATATTGATCTGAAAATTGTTGTCTATTGTATTTTATCATATTTTTCCCTGTTGAAGACTAACGATAATTTGTTCTATATTATCTTAGTCATAATAGTCTTTACTGGGCTAGTTGAGCTCACCCTTTTCCTTTTTGTTCCATTTTTCTTCTTAGGAGGCGAGAATGTAGCGAGTAGTAGTCGGGGTATGGAATGAATGTTTTAGAAAGTTGTTTTAGTAGTCCTCACCATTTTTGTAAAATAATATATCAATAATTATAATGAGGACTTATTTGGGTGTTGATATTGTCTAGAAGACAATATTTGTATTTAAACTCACAGTTTTTATGTTGTATTAATAAAGTTGTAGTTGTTTCTATACCATGTTATTGACGACTCAGAATGGGTGTTGTATACCTATTTTGGGGGCGTCACATCTTACACTACCGGCTTTGGCTTGTCTGGGACATCCTTTGGCATCACCATCCCAGTTGGACTTGACTTCACCATACGACAAAATCGAGCTAGGTGACCTTCTCTTCCGTATTAAAACACGCTTTGGATTGTTGCGTACAGTTTGGACGGATGTGTCCCTCCTGTTCGCATTTGAAACATACAACCGGTGGTCGTTCTTCTTCCTTTGAAATGGGTGTTGATGTTGCTGTCTTTCCATCATTATTGAACCTTCTTTTCTTGAAATTTCCACTTCTATTATCTTAGCCATGATTACCACCGAAGTGGTTACCATTCATGGCATGATAATTTCACGATGATTATCATTGTTGGAATGACCGTTGCCACCGAATACGATTATTATCGTGTTGTTGGTCGTTGCCTTTTGGTTGTCTTGACTCATTATCGCGCTCTCAATAAGCGAGCCCTATTCACAACATCCGAATATAAACAAAGTTTGTGAGAAATGAGGTATTGGACGTATATTGGGTTTCAAACCTCTTAGAAACATTCGTCATTCGCTCCTCATTACCGATCAAATGGGATGCAAATAAGATGATAACTCAAAGATAGCCTCGTATCTTTGCGACATACGGTCATATTATTTTGCTCCAACTTGATGAACTCCACCTCCTTCATGTAACGAATACTTTCGGGAAAGTACTTGTCGTTGAAGAACTCTTGGAACTTCTCCCAAGACATCTTGAGTGCGTCAGGCTGGGTACATTTTACAGATTCCCACCAATGATCTGCTTCTTCACGCAACATAAAGGTGACGAATGGAACTTTTTTCTCCTCTGAGCATTCCAAGACATCAAATATCTTGCTTAATCCACGTCTCTGCCTTAAGTGGGTCTGGCTTTCCTAAAAACTCCGGTGGTTCCAGCTCCTTGAACTGCTTAGCGGTGACCAACCGTGGGTTGCCATTGTTTTCACCTGCATTATGAACAGGAGTCTCTCTCATTTGGTGTTGCATATATTCTAAAAAGCTTTTAAACGTACCATCGTTCGTCATTTGATCAGTGTTGTTGTTTATAGGAGGATTATCGCCTTCCTGTTGCACATTATCCTGATTATTGATCTGTGGAGACTCAACGGTCTCCTGTGCTCCATTGCTATTCTCAACATTTTTGGATGCCATTTTCAAATACTGCAACAAAACAAGGGTTAAATAACATATCACATATTATCCCTATACTCTAACCGACCAATTAAATACCAAATAAACTTAGGTAGGTCATACTAGCGAAGAATTCTCAAGTCTCTCCCTCCTAGTTCTTGTCTCGAGATCTCGGCCGTGGATCATATCCTCAAGCTTGATGACCAATTGTGACGCCCCAAAAATAGGTATACATCACCCATCTTGAGTCGCCAAATACATGGTACAAAATTCAAATACAACTTAATTATACAACAGTCATGTAAAATACGACAAAACATACGCTGTGAGTTTTAATACAAATATTGTCTTCTAGACAATATCCACACTCAATTGAGTCCTTATTATAATTACTATCACACTATTTAACAGAATAAGGAGGACTATTAATGCTATCATCTGGACTGTCAATTCGTTTCCCAGGCCCAAATTTATATTCTCATTTCACGAAAGAGCAGGTGAGGAAAGGGTGAGCTCAACTAGCCCAATAAGAAATATTATGACTAAGATAATGCAGAATAAATTATCATTAGTCTTCAACAGTGTTAAACTGATAAAATACAATAGACATCAAGTTTAACTATAGCGGAACATGCAATCCATTAAAAGAGTCAAGTAGAGAATAAAATCTACTATCTTTTATGATTTAAAAGGTTTTTCATCACTTTTATCGTTGGGACTCAGCTTAATAAATAATCCACATCATCCCTGCACTATGGCCAAGGATATTATTTAGTATCACGACCACGAATTATCCATGTACTACGGGCCAAAGATAATTGTGTTTTCATCAACGGTCCTGATCATGCCATAAAATAATTCATCTTTGCACCCTTGACCGAAGAGAATCCATAGCCATAATCATACCAAAAACTATCCATCAATGCACTACAGGCCAATAAGGGCTTTTTTCCACATCATTTGTAACATTACGGTCATAATTATACCGAATAATCCCTGGTCATAATCATACCAAGTCCATCTATGCACTACAGGCCACAGATGACTTTCAACAAAATATAAACATGAGGATGATGACAATGATATAAGAATTCATTAAAACAAGTTCAAGAATTAAATTATCCAGGAACTAATAACGTCCAAATTGTCAACATGATACTTCTTTGTAGAATAAAATTCAAGAATGCTCAGAAGTATATTTCCATGAAAAGATACTGGATGAAGAGCAAATATCAAGGATATTCCACTAATTTCATAGAGTATAGAAGTCAAAACTTTAACCAACTGAGTATAATAAAGAATGGAATAACAAAAGAAATCACCATGCATGCAAAGATTGCAGATGATGAGTTATTCCAGCAGAATAATAAATAACGGAACCAAGTCGAGCGTAATACGACCGGCTGGATATTCCAAATGAATAATAAAGAATGGAATAACAATGAAATCACCATGACATGCAGACGTCAGACAGTAAGGATAAGTTATTCCAACAGAATAATAAATAACGGAACTAGTCAAGGTAAATTAAATGCGAAGCGAGGATGTTCCAAAAGAATAATAAAGAATGGAATAACAACGAAATCACCATGCATGCGGTACTTGGATGATAGACAAAGTTATTCCAAGCAGAATAATAAATAACGGAATCAGTCCCTACAGTAAAACGCATGCGAAAGGATATTCCAATGAATAATAAAAAGGCGGAACCGTGTCCCACGAAAAACGCATGACGTGGATATTCCAACGAGAATAATATAGACAGAAGAACCGGTCCCACAGAAAACGCATGCATGTGATATTCCAAATGCAGAATAATAAAGAATGTAATAACAATAGAATTTCACCATGTATGCGGTATTTGGATAGATAGGTTATTCCAAATGAGAATAATAAATAATAGAATAATGTAAGAATTTCACCAAGTATAGGGTAGTCCACGATACTGAGTTATTCAGCGAATAATAAAGAATGGAATAACTGAAGTTCTCTTCATGAATACAAAAGAAATAATACCCCTTACGGTACAACAAATAATATCCCTTACCTTTGAAAGAAGAGTACTCCGACTGGTAGGGCGAGGATATACTCGAAGAAAACTTGCACTACACTCAATGCTTTCTTAAACTCCAAAGAAATACGCTCAAGATTACAGAGGAAGAATTCTCTCTATAGTTTCTCTCTCTAGAGTTTCAGTGAATTCGTAAGAAATAATGAAGGAATGAGCTTCTATTTATAGAAGAATGGACTGAATAGTAACTAATTCATGAACGGTCCAGATTGATTTACTTTTAATCGGATGGTCCATATTTAAACAAAATCTTTTAAATAAAATATAATATATTCTATTTATAATCTAATAAAACGAATAACTTTATAAAAGTATTACATTTTATATAAAAAGATTTTACTATGCAAAAACACTATGCATAATGTAATATAATATATTCTATTTATAGAATAACTTTATAAAAGTATTCATTTTTATATAAAAAGCTTTTTGTTTTATTACATTAATAATACTAATGAAACAAAACTCATATATATATATATATATATATATATATATATATATATATAACAATCGACAATAATTGAATCCAATAACGTGAGATACTACGCAACAACCATCGTAGCAATAATTGAACAAAATTGGTGACTTATCACGTAAGCATCAATAATCAATCAATTAGTGTGTGCTTTACGCAACTACACGTAGTATTATCGCTTTTTAACAACCGAAAGTGTTTCAACAAGATTAATGGTAAAACTTTCGTCGTTATTTTCATAAAAATATTTTTGTCGCTTTTTTCAATCCGATAATTACATTTGTGGGGTCCACCAATGATTGTGCTGCTGCATCTGAATATTTCCCGACACAAAGAATATTCCCCGACCAATCGAATATAATATAACAACTTGCATACTTTGCAAAATTTATAAATATTACCCACAACTATAACATTATATTAAATCTACACCATAATATTCAAAAAAAATTGAGAAATTTAAATCTTTATTCGTAAAATTTGGGATTTTACAATAATATTATTTTATTATTATACGAAAATAATAACAACAACAGAAACTATTAAAAACTATTACAAACATAACAAATAACAAATATAACAATAAATAAAAACTATAAACAATAACAACAACAGCTATAACAATATCTTACATGCTGCAAATAATAATATTAAATACCAGTAACAATATTTTACAAATAATTCAGTGTCTTCAGAATATAATAAATGGAATCCAGCCGCTTCAACTTGTTGAAGTTTTTTGTTCCTCTCTTCCGAAATACTCTCTACTCTCTGTTATTTTTATTTTATCTAGCTATATACTGAACTTTAGTTTGAACAACGTGTGTTCTCAATAGATGGTTAAATAAGCTCATGCAAGTCGGTACAAACTCATAAATTTTGGACCAAATTCAAACACTGAGACTGTTGTGGGTCTCAGTTTTTTAGTTTACCGAGCTTGCAGGTGTTCTTTCCCGAGGCATTGTGGCAGAAAAATTAGTCAATAGGCTAATATTCGGTGTCTTTCCCGAGGCGATGTGGCAGAAAAAGCTTTGTCTCTTTCGCTTCTACTGCACACAGCTTCTTAGGTTGGTCTAATAAATTATTAAATTAACGTTCGGCCGGTACAGGCTATAACGTCTTAGAATAAAAAATTAAAATAAATTTTTAATAAAAAAAATCGATAGAATCTGCACAACTTGTAGAACACCTATTTATTTTATTTTTTTTCTTTTCTCCATTATATGTTATATTTCAAAGAAATTAAAATAAAATAAAAAATAAAAAGGACTCGATCAGACAAAACTGTCACTACCGGGAAATAAATAAATAAAAAATTTCTGTATCCAACTATTCGCTGCTAAATAGACTCGAAACCACAACCTCAAGCTCCAAACCCTCGTCATATGACCACCCGAGCACCACGGGCCTAGCTGTCATATTTTACCTTGGATTTTGATATATGTTAAAACATTCCATTTCCCCCCAAATTATAATTTCTCATTATTTTATTATAATAATTCGATTATTATTATTATTATTCTATTTTGATATATGTTACATATTGGAGCGGCTTATTACCATTATAATTATTATTATTATTATTATTATTATTATTATTATTATTATTATTATTATTATTATTATTATTATTATTATTATTATTATTATAAAGACTGTCTGGTGAATAAGTAGTTAAACATAATAATAAAGCACTATGGGAATAGAAAAAGCTGACATTGATTATATGAGAAAAGTACAATAGTTTGACTTCTTGAGCATTAACCGCTACAAGCTGTACCGGCTGGTCTTTTTGCCCTTTTAATATCTTCTAGGAAGCTGCTATTTTTTCAAGTTATCTTATTATCCTTCCATAGAATTTGCTCTCGGATATTAATTTCTCTTTTCAACTATTACTCATAATTTGTTTCATCTGGTTGCCCACTTTCACTTCGGAAAATAAAGTTGAAGTTCTGATCGAGCAAAATTATTCAGAGTTATTATTCGCAAGTAAGTTTTTCAAAATGTCATATAATACATCTGAATTTGTCAGTGAAGTTAAAAGTAATACATCTGAAATTGTTCCGTACGTTGGTCAATTATTTTGTAAGTTGGAAGAGGTTGAAAATTTTTATAGATCATATGCTCGTAAAAATGGATTTGAGATTAGAATTGCAACTAGTCATAAACATGCTAATACGAATGATATCAGATATAGGATGTATGTATGTAAGAAAATCGGTACACCAATTATTGGCAAGAGTTTACCTGATGATGAAGATAGTAGTAATAAAATAACTAGACAGAGAGACTCTATAGGACGAACAATGTGCAAAGCTAGAATATATATATGTTGTCCATAAGAAAGAAGACAATTGGCGTATTTCTACTGTTGAATTAGAGCACAATCATCACTTAGTGACCCCCACCAAAGTAGATTTGATAGAGACACACAGAAATATTACTCCTATTGCAAGAAATTTAATTGACACTTTAAATAAGTCCCAGATTGGTCCTAGTAAGATGATGAATGTTTTGAGCACAATGGGAGGTGGGTTGCAAAATATTCCTTCTCTACCGCCAATGTTGAGAATGTGGTGCGAGATTTAAGGCGTGATTCTGCAGATGAAAATGATGCACAAGTCATGTGCCAATCATTTGAACAAACTTGCATCCGGAAGTGCCAAGAAAATTTTTTCCGAGTGAAACCGGTGAAAACAACCGTATAGCTTGTATTTTGTGGGTTGACACCGATCAAGGTTTATGTATCAATCGGTTCGGAGATGTTGTGACATTTAATAAGACATCTGGGACAAATAAGTATGGCATGCCATTTGTTCCATTCAAGGTCAACCACCATTATCGATCTATCTTATTTGGATTTGCATTGTTAAGAGGCGAGGCAGAGGACACTTTCGTTTGGGTATTACAAACATGGCTTGAAGCCATGGACTACAAGGCACCTACAACCATCATCACCGATCAAGACGAGAACCATGAGTAATGTTATTGCTACGGTGATTTCCTTCTAGTTATCATTTATTGTGTTCTTCGCATATTAGCAATAAATTTCGAAAAAATTGCATCATGTTTATTCCGAGCACCCATCGTTAGGGTGCTCATCATCGATAAAAACCGAACGAAGATCGAAAAAAAACTGAATCCTAAGATCGATCCAAAATTACCAAAAAAAAATAAGAACCCATCTTAGAATTAGGTTTTGATTTCGATTCGGTATACAAAATTGGTACTGGTTTTTTTGGTTCGATTTTCGGTTATACCGCATGCATGGTGATATATATAATTATTAATAAATAATAATAATTAAATAATTTTTTTTAATATATTAACAAAAAAAATTTAAAACTAAGAAAAATAAATTATATACAATTATATATCAATTGTTGACGACTTGTAGATTGTAGACAATAGACTTGTGTTGGTCCATGATACTTGTTCTTCTTAGAATAGTTTAATGGAGTAATTATTTGGTATGTGGTCTAAACACACAGCAGTAGCAGTATATGGTTTATATGGTTTTTATATTAACAAATCCACATTTATTATTCATATAAATTAATTACCTGGAGACCAAAGCAAACGCCCAGAATTTTAAAATACATGATGGATGATCAACTCCAACTCATTAAATAATTAAATTTAACTTTGATCCATATTTATATTTTAATTTATACAAGAAAAATAGTAGTAGTAAGAGTTATTATACAAATTCATGTGCATCATGTATTTGAAGTTTGAATCGCCATTATTTCATCTATATAATTTCACTTTACTCGATTTCAAATCAAACATTTACCTAGCCTAACCAATATATCAAGAGAATTAGTTATATTTGGTATTACTGTTTCAAAATCACAATAAGTTATTAATATTTATTATGATATAATATAATTCTATGATTTTTAATTTATCACTATGTTTTAATAACTTTTTAACATATTAAAAAAATAAAAACGGAATAAGACTGAGCATTACTTGTTTATCAAACATGTTTTTTTTTCATATATCAAAAAAAATGTAAAGAGCAGGAAAGTAGAAACAAAATAATTACCATAGGCCCCCTAAAGTCCAAAAACAAAATCAAAAGAGTATATGAATAAACAAAAAAATAAAATAAAATGGCTGAAGCAAAAAACAAACATTCAGGGTTTTCATCTAACCAAGCCTGCCCTAGGGGTTTTCGGTACTTTCGGAAGGGGTTTTCTTTCTATTGAGTAATTTTTTTAAGTACTGAAAATCAGAAACTATATTAGAGAGTTTCGGTTTTTACCGAATTTGAAATTTTCATTACCATACTAAGCATCAAAAGTATAAAAAAATCAAAAAAATCGGTCTGAAAAAATCAAAACCAAAAAAACCGATACCAATTAAGTCGGTTTCAACCGATTCGATAAAAAAAACCGGCGAATTTTTGAGCACCCCTACCCATCGTTCAAAAATGATTTTAACAACTGTGTGTATAACTCATTGTCCATCGAGAAATTTGAAGAGCGTTGGCATATTCTGATAAGTTCCTATAAATTGTATACCAATGAATGGCTTGGAAGTTTGTATGATGTACAACAGAAATGGATTCCAGCATATAGAAAGAGATATTATGCCGCATGAATGACTACCACTGGAAGAAGCGAGAGCATGAATGCCTTTTTTGATGAGTATGTTAATGCATCAACGGGTATGCTATGTTTTGTCTACTGCGAGAAAGTCAAAAGTCAGAAAAGGCGGTTTATCGAGGAGAGGAAGGCCGACTACATAACAAAACATCGTAAAAGGATTACGGTTCATCTTTAGAAGTTCATGCTGCACAAGTATACACAAAAGAGATGTTTAAACGTTTCCAACGTCAATTCGTCGATTTCATGAAATACAATGTTCATAAACTTAGTGAGTTGTGTGTCGCGATACTAAGGTTTTATCACGGTGTATAATGCTGGATGCAAATTGAAAGTGGTGGAAGATATAAAGAAGTTGTCAACAATAAATCAATCTGGGATCGGTAACATGAATCGCCAAATGTTTTCTCACTGGTGAATTATGCAGGCACATCTTGAGATATTTCATAGCAAAGAGTACTTCACAAATACCGAGCGACATGATCCTTCATCGGTGGACAAGAGACGCGAACAAAAGCACTGGTGAAGACTTACTCTTTAACTCCACATCTCGCCGACTTGAACAAAATCAAGCAATGCTTATTTATAATCATTTGATGAGTGATTACTAGGAGTTAGCGAAAAGAAAGCGGCTTGCTTTCGATCAGAGGTTATTAAACCTGCTTTTTAAACCGAATGCATGAGGAAAAGAGTTGGTTGACCAAAGTATGATCCGGATGAGAATATTATCGAATCGGCGGTAGCGACATTGATTGCCGACGATTGGAGATCCAAATCATGATATGGGATACGATAATGACGATGAAGACGCAGAGGTGGTTAGAAGAAGAGTTTTTGCCGCTTATTATTTCTCAAACAAAGGGCCGAAAAAACAATCTAGATTCAAGAGTGCACTCGAGAAAATCATTCTTCTAAGCCTCATTGAAAATGTGCGATTTGTGGCTTTGAAACCGAGCCACGATATAAAGCGAAATCACTATCGAAAGTGCTAGGGATTCTGAGCCAAAAAAATAGGCGTCGGTTGTATTAATCATGCTATGTTTTTTTATTTTATGAAAATGAACATGTAATATGTACTATTCCTCTTAATGTTATGCAAAGACTAGTATTGGTATAATCACGTACTTTAATATTGATAATCACATTATTATTATAATAATAATACTTCACTACTTTTATAAATTCGATAAGTAAATTAGTTTCTGAAATGTCTTGAAAAATTATCATCATTACTTATTAGACTAATTGAACTAATTTTATTAATAATAAAATCATTGCTTAATATATATAATCATTACTAATAATCGAGTTGCTTAATAATAAAATTATTAATACTAATAATGCAAGATTTATAATGATCACTTTATATTTTATTAAAGAATGATATTTATTTTTTATATATTAATAATCCTTTTAATTGATATTATTACAAAATAAGAAAAAATATTAAAGGGATAATAATAAATATAGATATTAACTTATTTTTATTTTAACAAATCCAATTAATAATATAGATTTATATAAAAATAAATCGTAATATAATAATAATATATAGATTTTGGGGGATGGTGAAGTTTTACTATAAAGATATATCCTTGGTTGAAATTAGTAGTTAGGCCCGTGGTGCTCGGGTGGTCATATGACAAAGGATTGGTGCTTTAGGTCGTGAGTTAGAATCTGTTTAGCAATGAATAGTTGGATACAGAATTTTTTATTTTATTTATTTCCCAGCCATGACAGGCTTTACCTGCCGGGTCCTTTTTTATTATTTTATTTTATTTTAATTTGCTGAGTCATAACATATAATGGAGAAAAGAAAAAAAAAGAAAAAGGTAAGCATGTACAAGCTGTACCGGCCGAAAAAAAAAGAGAAGAAGAAGGGTGAAGCCGGTACAAGCTCTTCCAACTTTATTATTTTAATCATAAATATTCATTTTTTACAACTATACTAACAATATAATTTTACGTGGGCCTCTCTTATTAAAATAGAAGCCGGTACAAGTGTATAATTAGGCATAACAACCTGTGCCGACTTATCAAATATTAAATCTAATCTCAGCCTTCAAATCAATTTATCAACGGTCCAAAAAGGGGTTGTTGTACAGTTCTCATGACAACCGGCTACTATGGAAGGATTCCCTATATATATATATATATATATAATGATTTTTATTTATTATTTATTATTTTACTTTTTCCAAAATCCAGCTGGATATATATATATATATATAATGATTTTTATTTATTATTTATTATTTTACTTTTTCCAAAATCCAGCTGGCAATTGCCAAGTACTATCCATAATACTCTTTCATAGTCTCACTAGTGATGTGTACTTTAGACATTTTTAAGTTGCATTTTTAAAATATAGGAGTGCTCCTCTCAGTTGTTTGCTATCTATTGTTTGTAGTACTCCTTGGTCCAATAAGAAGGGCCAATACTACGTTATTTTGTTACTTACAAAGTTACAATTATAACTAAAGTTTAAGTACCCACAAAAAGTCGTATAAAAAGTTTAAAATGAAAATTTCAGTTAAATAAAGAAATCATATAATTCCAAATTCATTTCTTTACTGTTTTGGTAGTTATAAAAAGATCATTACAAATCTTGTTTTGCAGATACATACTGAACCAGTAGTGGGCTCAGACCTAATCTCTTATTAATTACAAATAATTTTTTCATTAATTAATTTGTAGTAGCTACCTTAACTTCCATTGGGAGAAAGGCGGCGGCGGCGGCGAATCCTCAAATGACCAAACTTTCCTGCACCTGGTGATGAACCTTCAAACACAAATGGTAGATAGCCCGTGGCAGCCTTGTATCTCTGCTGAATCTGGACATTCATAATGAAAATGAGCAAATTATTCCAGTAGATACTTTAGAATTTGTAGCTCAAAATAATTTGCACTGACCAATATTTAACAAGCTTACCACTATATACGGATGGCTCATATATGTATGCGCGTGCAAACAATTAGTTTTTTATATATATATGCTATCTTGAACATGCAAGGAATTATTATATGATAAAATCAAACACTGAACAAATGCTCAAACCTAAAGACGGCGAACAATATCCCAATTATGTTTTTTGAACTAACCAGCATATATTACTGAAGTAATTATTATTTTAGGATTTTTACATATGCTTCTAGCCTGAATCTATTAATGTATAAAGTGATATGTAAAGGAATACATTTTGCCCCCAGCAATTTTTTTTCTGCCCCAAGTTCATAGTTTCCTGCCACTAGTTAATGGAGGGTATGTACATTTTGGGTCAAGTCTCGGAACATATTGAAAAACACCCGACAAATCTAAATATAACCACTCAATAGCGCCTTGTGTCCACCTACACTTGGGGAAAATGTAAGCATTTACTCCCACACCTATAGGGTATGCTCAGTGGCGAAGCCAGAAGTTTTTATCAGTGGGGTCAAAATTATCACTAAGTTATAAAAAAAATTGTGGGCGTTAGACAATTTTTTTTAATACTTTATACTTTCGGGTATATATATATTATATTACAATGAAAATATAATGAGTAATAATATATGGTATATATACACTATATTGACTCAATAGACTTTTTTAATCACAATTGTTCATAAGTAAGTAATTTATTATTTATTTTTAAAATAATATAAATTAGATTATTATTTAGTTTAAAATATTATAGAGAGATACATATATTGAAAAGATATGAGTGATATATGATTAAAATTTGATTGACAAAGTTATAAATTTTCAATTTGACCCCGTATAATAGAAAATTTATAAAATTTTACTAGAGTCAATTTATATATAATATTTAACAAAATTTAAATTTACCTTACATTATAAAGCAATTTTTTTTTCCAGTGGGGTCGATTGACCCCACAAAGTGATATGTAAAGGAATACAATGACAAGTCCATATGAATCTGCAGCTCGCCCCCAACAATTTTTTTATGCCCCAAGTTCATAGTTTCCTCCCACTAGTTAATGGAGGGTATGTATATTTTGGGTCAAGACTCGGAACATATTGAAAAACACCCGACAGACCTAAATATAACCCCTCAATAGCGCCTTGTGTCCACCTACACTTGGGGGAAATGTAAGCATTTACTCCCACACCTATAGGGTATGCTAGACGTTTCCCATCCATAAGGGCATTTTGGATATCTTCGCCCCTACTCAAGGTCACCCTGTGAATCCCCCTCCAAAGGGAAAACTAGCCCTTTCTCCATCAATTAAAAATTCTAATGTACATTCTTTCATATGGCCATTGGCTCTAGTTCATCTCCCAAGTCTTAAGAGCTTAGGGCTATCATCTCCATGGGCGGGGCGGGGCCGGGGGGGGCATATACTGACTTAAGCTTCAAGGGGATTACCAAGCCACCCCTTGAGAGTCCTGATAACCTCCCTTGGTTTTGCAGCATAGGTGACACGCTCTCACTAGTCTGGTCTAGCCTCGAGGCTCACTCCTACTAGACCATCCCATCCCCACAGCTCACTATCCGGACCACCCTAGTCATGAGCCATGCTCTGACTCCGTTCCTCGAAAACCCAACCGTTCCGGATTCTTTCTTAAAAACACAAAACCTGCTAATTATCTTAAAGATTCTTCAAATAATTTGCTTACACCATTAGAAAATTAGATAGCACTCAGGAACTTCTATAGGAATGTTAGAAAATACATTGTTGCTATCATAAGTTTTCACTTTTAGTGTTTCAGACTGTATGAAGCTTCTAATATTCAAATGTCTAGAAGTCTGCATATATTTAATGTTCATAAAGGAAAATTTAGAAATGCATATATTTAATGTTTATCATCTCGGGGGGGAGGGGGGATTTACTGACTTAAGCTTCGAAGGGGATTACCAAGGCACCCCTTGAGAGTCCTGATAACCTCCCTTGGTTTTGCAGCATAGGTGACACGCTCTCACTAGTCTGGTCTAGCCTCGAGGCTCACTCCTACTAGACCATCCCAGCCCCACAGCTCACTTCATCAGGACCACCCTAGTCATGAGCCATGCTCGGACTCCGTTCCGGATTCTTTCTTAAAAACACAAAAACTGCTAATTATCTTAGAGATTCTTCAAATAATTTCCAGTCAGAAAACTAGAGCACTCAGGAACTTCTATAGGAATGTTAGAAAATACATTGTTGCTATCATAAGTTTTCACTTTTAGTGTTTCGGACTATATGAAGCTTCTAATATTCAAATGTCTAGAAGTCTGCATATATTTAATGTTTGTCGAGGAAAATTTAGAAATGTGGAAATATATTATAAAACCATGATCCTTTTGAAAGTAAAAAAGAAAAGGATGTTTCCTATTCAAGAAAACACTGCTGCAATGAATGTTAATTTTATTGGGTATATTCAACAGTTGCATATTTAATTTTCAGACAGTAATAACTAATAAACTTACCTGAAGAATTTGTTGGCTGCTCCGTATACAATTCCTTCCAATTACACAAATCGTTCCTCCAGATCCTCCTCCGGTAATTTTCGCACCATATAGAGTTCCATCTCCAGATTTGGACAATTTACTGGGCTGAGTTTCTTGCACCAGTTGGACAAGCTTATCTGTGCCATCCGAACCAAGTCCACAAGCACTATAACTGTAGTGGCACTGCATAAGAAGGTAGTGGATGAAAAACAATCCATCTTCAACTGTTTATTTCTTCTATTTGTTTTTTCGTTTATCATCTCATTTTGCATAACATTTAATACACTGCCAATAATCCATAATCAGGTTGAAATTGCTTACTTTATTGTGTATTTAAGGACATTAAATGGAATTGATCCATTTACATGCCTTGTGATATAAAGAATCAGAATCAGAGGAGATACTTATTCTAAAACCGTTGGTTGTTAGTGTTTGCATTAAATCTTACTGAAAATCATTTTCATGACAAAACTTGATTAATTACATTAGTTTTCTTAACTGATAGCCTTTGGGTAACTTTAATATTTAGATAATGAGAATTCCCAGTCAAAAGAAAATACAGCTTACCTGATACAGTAGTTCTCCAAGTGCAGTGAGCTGCTCATCTGATGCGACAGATGTTAGTAGTGCTTTGAATGCCTGGACATCAACAGATAAAGGGTAATAGATCAATTAATCATGCCCGCAAAAATAAATAATTATAAAATTAGAATATATACACGATCTTTTCAGAAATTGTTCTTTCCTTTTTCAAGTCTCAAGACACTGAAAAGTAGAGAGAAGCCATTTGGCGATGCTATATAGAAATATAATATCTACTAAATAACAAATCAGAAATCTTTTAGTACAACTAGTATTAGTTCAAGTTTCATGTAGTGGCCTTGATTTGATTGCCTTATAACCCCCTTGTTCACCAGGAGCACCTCAGAAGTCATCTTCGTGTAATTTCATTATTATATAATATAAATTCCTGCTGTTAAAAGGGAGACCTTGTGTCTTTAATGTCAGTGTCCACTCAGATGGTTCTGTAATGTACTAGAGATGCACAAGAATACATGGATATTAAGCTGGAAGATGGTCAGTCTTAGTCCGTGTTCAAACCATTTATATTAATTTATCATTGCCTAGTCAATCAAGAGGTATTAGTCAGGCCTGAATATAAAAGAAGAAAACAAGATAGGTGATGCAGTCCATTAAAATTCAAGAAGGGAAGAATACAAGGATTTGATTATTTCCCACAGCAAGACCCACTATGAGACTACTTTAACCAGATGGTTTTAAAGCATTTCTATGTAGATTATTTAGTTAAGTCAACAACTTGTGTCAAGGTCCAATTAAATTTCCTTTTCTTTAAATTAAAGGTAGGTACCTAGATTTTCATCTTTTTTCTCTTCTTTTATTCCCCCAAAATCCTACTACACTTTCACAAATTTATTCTACCTACGTTTCCAACTTTTGGCAATAGCACCAAAACTCTCGAACCTTTGTTCTAGGGACTATTATTCCTCAAATTCCTGCAACAACCAAGAAAGTCCGGTCCGTTTTCGAGCTTTTATTTCCTTATAAAAATTTATTTAGAAGTTATTTTCAGTTTTGACCACTACATAATTTCTTTTACACTGGAACACGCTAAAGCTGTGAAGTCTGGAGAGAGATTACTATAATAAAATAGTAAATTTAACATCATAGACAGATATAAGATAACTTGTGTATTCCAACTAAACATAAGCTGCCAAATAATATTGCTAACCTTTACACGGAAATTTTCATATATAGGATGTCTAGCAGCTGCTCTTACTCCATAATTACGCTTCCTATCAATGACAGTGACTGGATCATTGTGGTCGGCATATTTCTCCAGAAACGTGTCACCAAGCAGAGAGCCGGGAAGAGTCTTAGCATAAAAAGCTTCATATCTATAATTGATGAAAATTATAAAAATGTAAAAAAGCCGCATAGATTGTGAAGTTAGGCACTGAAATTCTTTATCAAGAACACTGGCAATGGACACAGGCTAAATTTAAAAACATAATGTGCAAGGTTACCACAAGCTTTTGTTCTGGTGCTAATCGGTACAGCATCAGCTGTTACTCCTTTATTAGATGGAAGAGAGGAAAAGAGGGGGGGGTGTCATGAGAAAGAGAGCGTTCTTTGTAAGGAGCATGCTACCTTCCTATTTAGCAGATTGGGGACCATGACAGGAAAATGCACAGCAGTTTCCAAAAATATCTCATACACAGAAAGATCAAAAGCAAGAGAAGGAAGCATAAAAAAGAATATTAATAATAATGATGAATAATGATGGTGGTGGTGGTGGTGGTGGCGGTAGCGGTGGTTGCAATGCTGCTGATGATGATAGTAGTGATAAGTCAAAAGATCCAAAGAACATATATTCATTAAAATTTCAGATATTTGCATCAGTTACTATAGCTCTAGAGACATGGCCTACTACCTGTGAGGTGACAAGTTGCATAAGTAATCTAATGATGTTTCAGTTTCAAGTGGTTCAACACTGTCCTCTTCCACTTCATCAGGGTTTGTCCCATTAGCAATCGATAGTGATTTGGATAACTTAGCAGATGCAGTAGACTTTATCATTTCTCGACCCATAAAGGCTCCTACTCTTACAGAACCATAATCTGCACCTCCAACGCTGCATAATTTCCAATTATGGAGTATATTTATTAAATAAAAATAAAAATTATAGAGAAAGAGAGAGGGAGAGGGAGAGAGAGAGATGGAGGGATAGCGAATCAGAAAGGAATCATTACTTACAAAGTATAATTGTTAGCTTTCAACAATTTGCAAAAATACAAAAGCAGAAGCGAAAAACAGAAGCATACATATCATACTAGTGAAGTAAAGAAGTAAAGAAGTTGAGAGTTCTATAAAAATGATACATAATTTCTTTTGAGGGAGCCAGGTCTGACATTCATAACACTACGCTAGAAGTTAACAGACTTAGATCACATGTAGAAAAATACTTCATGAAGAAGATGAAATTTGAAGAAAATATATGCATATTTATACAATAAACTGGAGGAAGACATTTTTTTTCTTTCTAAAAGTGGATCACCTTAGAAACATTGAATAAAAAAAAGTAATAAAAAATGTGAGCAGCAAATATATAGTATATAAAGAAACCAAAGCTTTACTTTTCAGACTGAAATGAACTTGAAAAATATTGATTTAAAAAAAATAGCTAATGTAGATTGTATTCCTACTCCTAGTTAGCATCAGGAGGGGGAGGGGTGTTACTTTGTCAATATTTGAATAATGAAAGAATACACAAGGAGGCCCAAACCTAAGCTCCAAAATCCAAATAATAAAGGGAGTGGGAAACCACTCAACAAGAAACTGGAAAAACATAGAAGAAACAAGAAATAATAGACAAAATGATAACCAATAAACAAGAGAAAGACACTGAATTACAAAAAATAAATAAATAATGACCATAGCAATTATATGGTATATAAGAAACCAAAACTTTAATTTTCAGGCTGAAATGATCTTGAAATTTATTGATTTAAAGAAATAGCTAATGTGGATTGTATTTCCTAGTTAGCATCAGGTAACTTCTTCGCATCATATCATTTTCAGTGTTTTAATCAATATCCCTTAGATAACACTATTTTAGTTAATAGTCATCAAGAAGAAAAGCAGGAGTTAGCTAACAGAAATCTAAAGGAATAACTGGAGAAAATGTAGAGATATAGCACCTGTGCATAATCCTGAATCAATTCCCCAAAATCTTATATGACTAGGAATATCTACAAGCCCTAGTACTTCAGCCGGCTGCAAAACTTAAAATTAAAAAATTTCACTTAAACATCAAACTAGCTTTGAATTCTTTCCTGAATACAATGTCATATACTTCACAGTAAGCAGATACCTTTTTCTGCAAAAGTAACACCTCATACCTGACAAACCATAGCAAGAAGTTTGTTGGCTTCACCACATGCTGAAGTCATCTGGTCCATCACACCACATGGAGCTCCAACTACATGATTCTCTACCTGTCAAACAATTTTAAGGAAAACACAAAGATGAATATTGTACAAATAGGATTTGGGAATCAATATTTATTTAGGAAAACGCATAATTTATCAATCAGACAGTCCTGCAAAGGACATACCTTTTGGCAAAGCAAAGCAAGCTCCCTTGGGCTGATGTCCAAACCTGCATTCCAGAGATCACAAAACAAGTCAATTGTTTATTTAGTCCAAGAAAGACACTTACTTAGGACAGTTAGGATAATTGTGAAAGAAGTTATATAGATTATGTTTTCCTTTCCTATGCATTTATTATATTATCTTGCTTATTTATTATTCATTTTTTGGTTTGTAACTGGATAGCTAGATCAATAGTATAAGTTTTATACGAGGTCAACTAATCTTGTAACACAGAACAAACCTTGTAACATATCACAACCATAATTCAATCTAAAAACATGATATAGCATTAAAATCACAAAATATTAAACACATGATTTCTTATATTAAGGAAAAAATTCATCTAATAGAAAAAATTATAAATTGGAAGTCTCAAGTCTCTGCAGATAGAACTGCATACATCTTATTAATCATTAAAAAGGAGATTCAGAATTGTAACTAATGTTTGCCATGAAAATATTGTATTCACCATGAGCAGCAGCTATAGCAGTCATGCTCGCAACCTCGATTGAGGCAGAAGAAGATACACCTTTGCCTTCTGGGACAGCAGAAGAAACCTGATGCTCATAAAGAAAATGCTGGATTTAACAAAATGCTATGTATGGTCAATGTATTCTTAGTAATTAGTCAAGACAATCTTAAATCTTAAAGCAAGATAAAATGCAATACAAGGTCTATTTAACCATACACAGCATACCATTTTTCCAACACAGAAAAAGGTAAATAGACAATTTTAAGCTGATATGAACAATCAAAAAACCGTTTGTCTTGGAAACTGCATTCCTTCAAAATGTGGGTGCATAAAGCTAGCTACTCTATGAATTTATATTAAACAATTACAGCTAGCTATTTACAGAAATACTCTTACTGCATTCCCGTTGACAGGACTTAAAATGAACAGAACAAAATGCGGGATACAATGTTGAACTTAAAATCTGTTTTCTGAAATTGAAAATGATGCAGATCCAGGCATCAAGTACAATGACATCTTAATAGACTGAAAATGGAGCAATTCATACCAGCATACTGATGCTATTTTCAAAGCGTACACCAAGTTCTTTCATCAAAACCAAAATCGTTCCTGCAACAAATGCAGCCCAACTAAATTGGAAACATATTAGTACAGCATTTAGTGTTACATTGGAATCAGACAAAACAAACACAGAAGCATATCACACTTTTGGGATGGATCTTGAGCAAAGTAATCTTTAGCCTTTTCATATGCCATTGGCTGCCCACCATCCATAAAATCAGAGATGTCCATGTCGAAGGTTGGACCACGATTGCTTAATTCTGACCCATATGATACCTGATATGGAATATGCAGAAAACAAAGCTATTAACAGGAAAAAAAAGACAGAAAAAAAAACAACATATTTAGTTGAGTGGGTTTTGTCTTATTCAAATAATCTGTGTTAACTTGCCACTTGTTCTAGAAGCTTAAGTGGCAGAGCGTGGTCTATATTAAAGACTCACATAGAAACAAGAGACTGATACCATGTTATCACTTGCACTAAAAGCATAAGCTAATTATGTAATGCTTTAAAATCTAGACCAGTCACTAACATTTTCATATTTTATGTAAACAATTAGTTCAAGATGGCATTCTCCGCTTCATAAACACGAGAGAAATCAATATCTAACAAAAGGATGAACTTCCAATGAAATGATAAAAATAAATTTCTTATAAACATATACGTGTGTGATGTGTCTAATGACTATTTAGTAAAGAGCATTCGATGAAGTCCAAGAACATACTATTTGTAGCACGGGTGTTGATCCTTGCCGTCGAGCTTGGGCATGCTTCCAAAGCCTTTGTTTACTTGGATGAATCATTTGGACAGCAACATGGCAAGCTTCTCTAATAGGCATCTGTGAATACTCGAAGAAAGAAATGGTTAAAGAGTATCATCTGGTCGAACTATTTAAAAGACTTTATGTAGATCAAATATAATAAATACACAGTTTTTTGGTAATATAATGGAAATCTAATGGATTAGCAAGAAAGGGTATGGGCATCCTGTGTACATGGCCACATCAAGAGCTATAAAAGATAAAATAAACATGTTAGCATGTGTTACATATTAACATGTTTTCCTTTCCCTGCCTCTCTCCCTGTTTTTCTTCCTATAATTAGGCTATTATTGTGGATAAATGTAGCTACTAGCAATCTGGAAATAAAACAGTAAATACATATTCATACATAATCTACATGGTATCAAAGCTTGATCCTTTATCCGAAAGTTTTTTTTCTCTCGGTTTTGCTTCTTTTTTTTTCAATGTCGTTCATAGTTTCTAATAGAAAACTAGTTGAATAATTGCATATAGAGGAATTGAAATCATAATTGGCGTACTTGTTGTCGGACGATCAGACCGGAGGTTTCAATTTTCCGACCCGCCAAGGCCATACGAGCCCTTGTGCTTGCCGATGCTATCTGCGCCATCATTGTTGGCCGGTGAGCCTTTCTTGACCAAAGGGTGAACCAGTAAACATTTTAGAAGGGGGTCAAAATACATCAATAAAAAAAAATTATTTATTGACGCTTGGAGTGCTTCTTTCAAATTCATTTTTCCCAATTATAGTATTTCACAACATCCTATTCTTACCTTTGTCAACCTTTGAGTTGTGAGTCTAATGGCTTTAAATACATATATATATATATATATATATATATATATATATATATATATATTTCAATTTCCTCCGAACTATGGGACTATTAATCAGACTTTGAAGTTTTTAGTCAACTGATTAGTTACTTTTATGGATAAATTACAAATTATAATATTATATATTCAAAACCTTATATTGTAATTCTGGTCATCTTCCTTGGAGACAACTGAGAGGAGCCACTCAAAGCAAGAAAATGAATTAAGTTATTCTCATTTACAAAAAATTGATACCAAGATATGATTAAATCAGTAAGATAAATGAGTGCAATATTAATTAATTAATTAACAAACTTATTTAACATTATTTTATCTTTTAATAATATTGTTAATTTTTATAGGTGGAAGGACATGAAAAAGCAAATGAATTAATACCATCTCATAACAAATATCAAATTTAACCAATATTAATATGCTTCAGATTTCAGGGTTGGGGGGTCATATGACCCCCCTAGTTCCGCCAGTGTCCTCGGCAACCTTTTTCGATGCGGCTTCTTCCAGGGTGATCGATTCTCTCTCCTCTTGTTATCTACAGTGGACTTAAGTTGTTTGTTTGAGTTTTTTACAACCCTTTGTTAACAGTGATAGTTTTTCGCGACTGGAGGTTGTTTAACAATGATATTTTTTTTTGCTTTGCCTTATTCTGTGTTTTTGGAGTGTTTAAAATCTCTTGATATCATTTGGAAAGTTTATTCTCTTTGGTATAAATTGTATCTCCCTGTTAATACTATTTTATGTCGGAACAAAGTCGTGCTAGTAGTGAGGTTCATACCAATAACACGGGACAACATCAGGCTGTTAGGAGCCACGCTCTTAACTCAGCACTGGCTCTCAATCCCTTTAAATTGGATGGATCTAACTATTTGGCATGGTCTCAAGCATGCCGTATGTCAATTGAGTCGTATGCAACACTTCATCAATGGAACAACGACTATGCCTGAACAACCAGGTATGACCCAAGAAGAATGGAAATCTAATAACTCCATGGTAAAAACATGGATTTTTAATTATATGGAACCGAATATGCAGAGTAGTTACATGTTTTTAAACACTGCCTATGAGCTTTGGTAGGCCATCTCCCAAACTTTCTCTGTTTCTGGTGATATGTCTAAGGCTTACGAATAGAATCCGTGAACTGGGTCAAGGAGAGAAGCATGTGGCACAGTACTTTGCGGAGATTAATGCCCTTTGACAGGAGCTTGATCATTACCGTGTTTTTTCAGCCAACGTACTGAAGATGCCGCAGCTTATCAAATGTTTGTTAGTGAAGATCGAGTTATTGATTTCCTGGCTGGTTTAAACATAAAGTATGATCAAGTTCGAGCACATCTAATTGGTCAGACACCTTTTCCATCGCTGCGAGAGGCTCATGCTCGAGTCCAGCATGAGGAAAGTAGACGTCGGGTGATGGTTCTAAATCCCGACCGATCAACCATGGTTGCTTCATATTCTAAGTCTGGCTTCCCCATTCAGTCTCCCGTTGAGGAGTCCCGCGAATGTGATTATTGTGGGGGAAAGAATCATACCAGGGATCGCTGCTTTAAACTTCATAGGCGTCCTAAAGGGTGTGGAGGTCGGTTTGGTCGTGGACGTGGATCCCCCAGTACTTCAAAAACTCCTGTTTCACTCACTCCTAAGGAAATTTCGAAAATTCTGTTCCAAATCTACTACTCATTATGCCAAGTAAGATATCCATTCTTGTGCTTTTCATGTTTCATCAACTTGTACTAGTTAGATTACAGACACAGGTGCCTCTGAGAATATGACTAGGTCCTCCCACCTCTTTACTTCATCTATTCTTCATATTCTTTCGTTTACTATAAATTAATTATATGTCCAACGTCTTTCTGAATCTCTACATTGTTCAATAATCTTTTTTCCACATCATTGTGTTTTTCAGGACTAGGTGACGTGACAGACGATTGGCAGTGGTAGTGCAGTTGATGGTCTTTATTATCTAGATGTTCCCTCGTCTAACATGTCCTCAATTCCGACTCTTCACTCTACTTCTGACTCCAGCCTGACCTCTCTCCATCAATGACATCGATGCTTGAGACATCCTTCCTTTTCAATATTGGAGTCTTTATTTCCCTCTTTAGTTAAGCAATGTAACAAAACTCAATTTTTGTGTGAACCATGTGAATTCGGTAAACACAAACGTTCTACTTACTCTGCTATTAACAGTCGACATTCTGAGCCCATACCGATGTGTTGGGACCCTCTCGGATTGTTTCCCGTTCTGGTTTTAGATTGTTTGTCAAATTGTCATTCTCATGTCACTTAGATTTATTTTTTGCGTTCCAAATCTGAGGTATTTGATTGTTTTCAGGACTTTCATAAAATGATTTAAACCCAATTTAACGTAAAAGTCAAAATTCTGCATAGTGATAATTGGTCGAGAATATAGTAATAATCATGTTTTTGAATCTTACTTCTCTCAGCATGGCATCATTCTTCCTGTGTTAAAACTCCAGAACAAAATAGAGTGGCGAAAAGAAAAATCGACACTTACTAGAGGTTGCCCGCACTCTTATGTTCACAATGACAATCCCTAAATTTCTATGGGCGATACGGTTTTGACTGTTGCATTTCTTATTAACCGCCTTCCTTCTAGAATCCTTGGGAACAAAAGTCCCATCTCTTTTCTCTAACACACGACCAATCCTTCTCCTTCAACTCAGAGCTTTTGATTGTGTGTGATATGTACATGATAAATCTCCCACTCGGACAAATTTTCATTAGTTATTCTCCAACCCAAAAAGGTTATAAATGTTATCATCCTCCTTCTAACAAAGTCTTTGTCACTCGGGATGTAACTTTTTGGGACTTAGAATCTTTTTATTCTTCTTCATCTTCTCCTCAGGGGTAGGATATTATTGATGAGGAGAAGCTTTTTTCTGAGATTGGTATTACAAGTTCTACTTTCCCTTTTCCAGTTGTTGTTTCTGATAATTATACACAGGGGAGTTACATGAGTAGCCTAAGTTGCGGACCTACGTTCGAAAAGACAAGAATAAGGTCACCATTTCTACACCACTACACCAACCTTGCTCTGAACATGATCTTCATAATGTTAATGGTGAGAATCCTAACACTACTTGTTCTTCTGATGATACTGACATTCCTACTGCTCTCAGAAAAGGGGTTCGATCTTGTACTGAACACCCTATCTCTAATTTCGTAACTTATAATAAATTATCTGCATCCTACCACTACTTTGTTTCTTCCTTGTCTTCAATATATGTTCCTCAAGGGTGGAGAGAAGCAATCAGTGATGAGAATTGAAAACAGACTATGATACATGGGAATTAGTTACTCTTCCTTACGAAAAAAACTAGTTGATTGCAAATGGGTTTATACAGTTAAACAGAAGCTAGATGAGACAGTTGAGAAACTCAAAGTCAGGCTAGTTGTAAAAGAGTATACTCAAACCCATGGGATTGATTACCAGGAGATATTTGCTCCTATGGCGAAGATGAACTCTATTCATACCATAAGCTCATGTGCAATGAACTTTGGCTGGGATATTCAACAATTGGATGTGAAAAACGCATTCCTTCATGGTGACTTGGAAGAAGAAGCATACATGAAAATATCACCAAGGGTAAGGTTTGTAAATTGCGAAAGGCTTTATATGGTTTGAAGCGATCTCCCAGAGGCTGGTTCGAAAGATTATACAAAGCAATGATAAGATTTGGGTACAAGCAGAGTCAACCAGATCACACTCTATTTGTCAAACAGACTATCATTCTTATTGTTTATGTTGATGACATTGTGGTCAAAGCGAGTCTGTCCAAAGAGTTTGAGATCAAAGATATTGGTCCTTTGAAATATTTCCTTGGTATTGAAGTTGCAAGATCTTCCAGTGGGATTTTTCTATCTCAATGGAAGTATGTCCTTGATCTTTTAACAGAAACTGGCATGTTAGGATGTAAGACTGTTGATTCTCCTATTGAAGTTAATCATCATCTAGAAGGAGGCACAGGACCTATGGTTGATAGAGAAAGATATCAACGTTTGATAGGACGACTGATATACCTCTCTCATACTAGACCTGATATATCTTATGTTGTGGGTATAGTGAGTCAGTTTATGCATGATCCTCGAATGTTTACAGAATTCTAAGGTATATCAAGTCTGCTCCTGGTAAAGGTTTATTGTTTGCACCAAATGGTCCTTTGAGAGTCGAAGCTTTTCCCGACTCATATTGGGTTGGCTCTATAGAGGATCGTCGGTCTACATCAGGCTACTGTTCATTTGTTGGAGGTAATCTTGTTACTTGGAGTAGTAAGAAACAGTCTGTGGTGGCAAGATCTAGTGCTGAGGCTCAATATAGTGTCATCGTCTTGGGTATATGTGAACTAATGTGGCTTCGAACCTTGCTAGAAGATTTGGGTGTTACAACTAAAAGGCCTATGAAGTTATTTTGTGATAATAAGGCAGCCATTAGTATTACAAATGACCCAGTACAACACGATAGAACAAAGCACATTGAGATTGACAGACACTTCATCAAAGAAAAGTTAACTAATGGTCATATTTGTTTACCTTTTGTAAAAACAGAACATCAGCTAGTTGATATTCTGACTAAGGGTTTTAGTGGTAAGATGTTTCATCCATTGTGTTTCAAGTTGGGTATACGAGATACCTATACACCAACTTGAGGGAGTCTTAGCATGTGTTACATATTAACATGTTTTTCTTTCCCTGCCTCTCTCTCCCTGTTTTTCTTCCTATAATTAGGCTATCATTTTGTGTATAAATGTAGCTACTAGCAATCTGGAAATAAAAAAGTAAATACATATTCATACATAATCTACAAAACCAAAACCATGATTCATGAGTATCAGGAACAATATAGAGTTTAGAGAGCAATGACATAACTGAAATATATAACAACTATTTGGCAAATAGCTAATTCCTTTTAAAATGCAATGGTGCATATCAAAATGGCAACATTGGATTGAGAGTTTAGAAAGCAATGACACAACTGATGCTCACTAAGAAAAGCTAAGTTATATAAAACAAAAATAAGAAAAAACATTAAAAAAAAACGGAGGGTGCATGAAAAGAGGAGGGTATACACTGTTTTCACAATTCACATGTTTACCATCTTTACATACATTATTACATATCCGTGCACTTACACATACTATACCTGTCTTTATACTTGTCTTTAATTGCATAGCTATTGCTGATTGTAACAATTTATATTCACGCATTTCAACTTGTCAAATACCTCCCCCCAAATTAGCAAATATATATATATATATATATATATATATATATATATGGGAATGATCCGTTAGCTATGAGCACTATTTGCCTAACCCATCTCACGTCAAATCAATGGAAGATCTAAGGGTGGGTTCAAATGATCGCTACTCCTTCTAAGGGGCCTAAATTCTTTTATGTTGGTGCTTCTCCTTTCAATGCCATCAAAAAATCTCTGGTCAAGTTTTGGTGGTCAATCAGGAATCGAGACTTAAAATAGTTATAATTTAAAATAAAAAAATATAGCTAATTAATACTCCACTTGCTAATTGGTTCACAAATATAAAGAATTATAAAATGAGTAGTAAACTAATATAAGGAATAATACTTGACTAGGTAATTTAGGAGTAGTAGTTGAATACGTAATTTATTTGAGTATGACTATAATTTAAACTCGATCACTATTTCTTATATGGATTATTAATAATATTAATTAATAAAATAAGTACGTATAAGGATAATTACTGATTATCGCCTTATAATTTTTAATTATAAATAAGAAATAGTGATTGAGTTTATATTATATTCCTACTAAAACAAATTACGTATTCAACTACTACTCCCAAATTACCTAATCAAGTACTATTCCTAATATTAGTCTTACTACTCGTTTTATAATTCTTTATATTTGTGAACATTAGCTATATTTTTTTAATTTAAATTATAACTATTTTAAGTCTTTGATTAAGCCAAATTCTTTTATATGCCGCTTGAGGGAGTAGCGGTTGGACGACAGGAGATGGGTTTAGCTAGAATAGTGCCCATACCTAACGGAAGAAACTGTATATTCATTGATTATATATATGTAGGATAGAAATCTTTATTGACTTGGCCCTTTTCATCTCCACTTTTCTTATGATTGGGCATGCCCACATAACCTGGTTGTACCATATTCGTGTCCTCGACTAGTTTCCTCCGTGACCAAATGTCCCATATTAATGTCCATGTTTCATAGTTCATAATGTTGTGATGGTACTAATATTGCAATAGTAACTTTATGCTTCCAAGAAAAGATATGAATGCAAAAGGAGAGAGGGAGAGAGGGATGAAATCATGAAAATCTAGTAAAAATAGAATAAATATCCATAAAGGTTGATAGACTTCCCAATGTTTTGGGGGATATGATAGGAGAAATACAAGGTTCCTTATTTTGTTTTTAGTTTTCTACAGTTATACTATTGCTGGACTAAGCCAGTGCTATAGGTGTATCATCCATTAAGTTTTAACAGTATGACTAAATAGATTCAGAGGAAGAGCAATTTCTGGGTCCATCAAGTCAATCGATGCCCTCTGATCACTGCTTATTTTCAAAGTGAGACGGGTAAAGTTCCCAATTTATTCTCAAGCAATGAAAGGTTTTTAATTTATTATTAATTTCTATAATCCGCAATAATCAGAAATTTACCTGCAAGACAAGGCTTCCAGAGTAGTCTGCAATTCCACCCACTACATCCAACCTTCCAGGTGCTCTTGCCACAATGATGTCTTCCTAAGTGAGTAAATATACACTTGGAGTAAATACACAATGGAAGCAATAAAGTATAAAAACCAAACAATACAATGAAAATGGCTT
Source organism: Panax ginseng (assembly GCA_020205605.1). Classification (NCBI taxonomy): domain Eukaryota; kingdom Viridiplantae; phylum Streptophyta; class Magnoliopsida; order Apiales; family Araliaceae; genus Panax; species Panax ginseng. The sequence continues at coordinate 2,606,242 of CM035144.1, read as the reverse complement.
GCACTTAAGTATTATACATCGGATGCAACCTAAATTAGCTGGTAACAGCAACATAAAGAGTAGTGATTATTATCACTCCATATTTTATCACAAGGCGAGAAGTACCATTTATCTGACGGAATTTTAAGGATGAAAATCTTTGATATAAATATAGAGTAAAAAGTACTGTTGTCATAGTGATAATATTTGGAGTGCCATTTGTAGAGTGCTAAAATCAAATCCAATGGTAAGAAGAAAACTATTTAAAAAAAAATAAAATGAAAGCCGAAACTTCAGACATCACATAGAGACGAACAGAGTGATGCAAAATCAATTAATAGTTCAGAATTGAATAAAAGACGTGTTATTTAACGACTTACATTATGTAAAGTTGCTCTAAATCATTTATGTGCGGAAGTCGTCTAGAAATTGAAGGAAAAGGGGGAGACATTATTCAATTATGAAAAATGATTGGTAGACGAGTCAAACATCTTAAATGCATTAATCAAAGACCAATGTATTCTAGCATGTAGAACCAACAAGCACACACAATTATGTATACTGTTTGTAGTTATAAACTAGACCAACTTTAATTTTATTATTGGTTTCACTTTAAAGTATACGATATAAAGGAAAATATGAAATGGTTATTGTGCTTTAGATGCATTCACTTTTTGGGGCACAATGTAAAAGCATATGATGCAGTTTTGCTGCACCCATAGTTCATTACGTATAGTGATCAGCCAATACTGAATTAGGAAATGCATTGACTTTTAAATTAAGTTGTGTAAGACCTCCCAATTGAAAAGACCAGCAGCTGCTACACGCTCTCGCATGTGACGCTTTTCAGCATTCTTTCCAGAGTAACATAAAGCTTCTAGTTCTGCCAAGCTCTTTAAAAAACTCATTGTATCTGAAAGACCCAAAAGATCTCCGTGAAGAATCTCAAAGTCCTCAGAGTATCTAGAAGAAAAAAAAAATGCAACGATATGAACAGAAGTAACTAAAGTAAGCAATCTGTATGTCTAATAAGGACCTTCATACACTGAGAAGAAAAAGCTCACGAGTTCATGAAGGCGGTTGTCTCATTTGTTTCAGCATTTGGTGATCCAGTACGAAGACCAAATTCACTTTCAGCATTCGTATACCACTCTGGGATGGAAATATCTCTTCCAGGGACTCTTTGTAATTGAAACCCGAGAACGATAGCATCACGCAATCTCCTGGCCCCACTAAACTAAAACTCCAGGCAATATAGAAATCATTTAGTGCAAAAGGTACCATATAAAAAATCAGTTTCAAATTAGTTATACGAGTTTTCATGTATGTATGTGTGTGTGTGTATATATATATTATTAGCACCCTAGCACCACTTTACTATAAGAGACTTTCCAAATATGAGTATAGAGAATGGACGTGGAGTAATAATTCCATATTAATCTGAATCAATCCATACACATAACATTTTTAATAAGGTTCTGGCTAGAAGCATACAAGTACAGTAACGTGCTTATCCGTGGGTATCTGGTAACCATATATAAATCAACAAGCTATCTGGTATTTTGAAAACAAACCCACATTGGGTCACTGCAACAGCAACCCAGGTAACTCAAGAAACAAGCAGACTACTCATTCTCCATATATTTTCATCTAGGGAAAGGTAATTGCACAAGGTACTAAACTTAAAGCCATTTTCAGCTTTCATATCAATCAACCACCGTATGAAAGTGATATATAAGTTACGCTATATTTATTGAATATAACATGTAAAGAAAATGATTATACCAAACATATAATTCATGTACCTTATCTGATGCATAATTCTTTCCAACAGCTGTATCCTGCAAAATACGGGCTGCAACCTGCAGATTATGACAGTGTGTTAGAGAACATATGAAATTCTGGTAAAAACATTATTGAAATGACAAACATTCCAACCGAGAAAAAGCAGCTCCAATACATAGATCATGAAACAGAAAAATGGCCTCCTACAAATGCAATAATAATTCTTTAATCATGATCTGAACAGCTTAGAACAATTTGCAAAACCATATCGTTTCAGATACTTCTCAATGGGGAAAAGAAAAACCAAAGTTTTTGTCTAATGACCAAAATTGCCAACAAATTTTCATACATTTAAATGGTACAGCTGTCAAACTTTTTTTTTTGGCAATATAACCATTGAACTTAAGGAAAACCTTCAATTTAGTCCAAAAATTTAATGGGGGTAACCTACTTAAGAGAGCTTATTTGACAGCAAGGTCGAGAGGTTGATTACTTGATTGGTACAAAGTATAATGGCATAAAAAGTATTCCCAAACGTTACTTATTTTATGACTGGAGAGCAGAAAGAAAATGGGAACCAAAGATTAACTCCAAGTGGTAATGCTCTTGCCTGGGATTTGGAGTTAAACTACGCCACTGAGCACTTCAAAGGAAGGTCCTTTCTGGTTAAAATCAGAGGAATTGATCTTGCTTCCACTATGTACTGCTTGTGGCAGGAGCAAAAAGTGCCAAGAGAAATTGATAATCTAATGCAGACAAAAGTTTTTAGATGAAGAGGGGAGCACAGGAACTACTATGTAAATTGGTCATGTTATAAGCAATGGGGTATTAGTTATAATCAAGAGTGTTTAGATGATTACAGTTATAAAAAAATGGTTGTAGGTGTGGTTTTCTGTTTGTAGTTTACTTTTCTTGGAGGGTAAAACATGAAGCCCTTATGTAAAAATATTTTTTTTAATAAATAAATTGACCTTTTCCCAAAAAATAAAAAGCTGCAGAGCTGAATTTTTTGTTTCGACTCGGTACTTTTTAATTTTTTGGTTGCTAATGTGACCATTTCAAATGTGAGACTTGAGCAACCAAATTACAATTAACAAAATACAAAAAGACGTGCGAATTAAATTCAGCATTTATCCTCTCCTTTCTCTCTCTCTTAGTACCCATTTCTTCACGTATGTTTTTTACCCAACACACAGTAGTACCACCATTTAAATCACAACCACAAACACAGATGCACAAACCACTGAGGATACTAAGAGGATTATGGATTAGTGTTAATGAGTGTGACATTCAATGTTTAGTTTTTGTTGGGGATGGGATTAGTTGGAAAGGTGCCTAGTGACGACCCGGGAATTCGGATAACCTTGAAATTAGGTTTTTCGATGAGAATATCTAATAAATAAATTTTTATTGATTAATTATGTGTATATATATATGATTTAGGTCGATTAATGACCTAGTTTGTGTGTTATGTGATTATGTACGAGTGTTGGGGGTTTTGGGGAGAAAATATTTTTTCTGAGAAAAACGCAAAACATTATTCATAAAACGCAGAAAATGCTAATAAACGTACTTTTTCGAGAATTTTGAATTACGTCATAGCGTTTATTTGAGAAGGAGAGATGAAATTTGTACTAAAAGTTTTTTCGGGAAAAAGCCGTAAAAACACTATTCACGAGAAAAACGCACCTTCATTTTTTCGACTTTTCAAAGAATGACATAGTGTTTGTCAGAAAAGGGGGGTCGGTGGCGAAATCAAATTTTCGAAAATCAAAAGTCGGTTTTTTCGACTAACCGAGCGTGTTACAAAACGTAACCAAAAAAGTTAAAAAAAAACTAACTAAAAAGAAATTAAGAAATTAAATTAATTTTGGACTAACCAAGCCTAGGGTTTGGAATGGCTTGGTTAGGGTTGGAATAAGTTTGACTGGGGTTGAGCTTAAACCCTAGATACTTGGAGCCAAATATTAAGAGCCATGGCTTATGTTTGGAGCAAAAGAATTTGGAAGACTTGGAGACAAAGTGTTAGAGGACATGTGTCACTTGTCAGTAAATTAAACATGTGATGAAAATGAAAAGTGGATGAGACTAGGAGGGGGGAGGAATATGGAAAGATAAGGTGATGACTCTTAATGGTTAAGTATTGTGGTGTGGATAAGATGATGACTCGTTTGCTTAATGGTTAAGTCTTAGTTTTAAAAAGACAAAACTACCCCACTCTTGCAAGGGCTATAAATAGAAGCCCATTTCCTTCACAATCTTTACCAATTCACCAAATTCAAGAGGGAAAACTATGGAGAGAGAGAGAGAGAGGGGCGGCTCCAAGGAGGAAGAAGAAGAGGAAGATAAAGCTTTGATCATTCATTAGCAAGTAAGAAGAAGATCTTCAAGAGGTAAGCCATAAACCTTAAACCATCCTTAATCTCTTTTAAGTTTTTCTTAATTTTGATTGGTGGTGTTGTTATGATTTGTGGTGGATCGATCTTGGAGTTATAAGGTTATTGTGGTATATAACCTTGTAAACTATTGGTAATACACAAGAAAAGTGGAACAAAAGAACTAAAAATGTAAGCCTATGCGTAAAAGATAGAAAAGCTTAATAGTGGACTGTTATTTGGACTTGAATTAATAATGGACCAAAGTTTGAAATAAAAATCCGGAAAGATAGGTTTGTTCCATGACAATTGGAATGAAAGGAAAATTCGTTGCAACGAAATTATGGCGGAATTTCTAGTAAAGTAGGTAAAAAGATAGGAGAAACTTTTTGTGTACTGACTTTTGAGTCAGTTTTCTGGGAAGTTAAAGCTTTTGGAAATTGGTTATTTTCTAGGGATTTTGCAGTTTGTAGTATAAGTAAGTCGTAGGCTCAAGAACGGACTCATTCCGACATGGAATGAGCGAGTTATGACGTTGCAAAGTGGGTACGACGATATCGAAAAACTGCCTGATTTTAGCTTCAGGTGCAGTAGGTTTTGAACTAAAACAGACACTCTGCGACGACAGTTTATCCTGTCTGGATTGGATACAGGGAGTTTTTGAACTAAAGTAGACACCTCAAATCAGACAGGTCAAGCTATCTGCTTTACCTCAAACCAGGTCAAGCTGTATACTTTATACCTGCAACGGAAAATGAAAAATAAAAGTTGGGAGCATTGATTAAATCATAAAATGCGAACAACAAGAAAACGAATAAAGTTAACGTAAGACGATAATTAACGTCTTTACGTGACTAATTAGTATGTGTAGGACATTTGAAGGGCGAGTAAAGTAAGCAGTAAAGAACGCTTAAAGGCAAGTTTCCTAAACTTACTCAAATTTTATTGAGCAAGTATCCTAATTTCATTTGATTTTTGTATTGAATGCAAGTTTCGTATGATTTTTGTACATATTATTTTTCTATACAAGACGTTTAAATGTTGGAATTTCATTTGCTATGTGAAATTCATTGTATGACTTGTGGAAGAGAGTTATTAGCCATTCGATTCGGCTTAACTCATTTGTTGAACTATTCTGAATATAATACACATTGTTGGAGGAATTATTAGTTGATAACTCTAGTAAGTAAGATAAGTTGTCTGTGCCAATCAAATATTTGGGCATATGATGGTGTTATCTTGCACTCTGTGCAAGAATGTGTTATGAGCAAAATATTTGTTGCAAGTGTTAAGTATGCTAGATGAGCAGTTAGGGATAAGATTGCACTTCGTGCAATAGGATGATTGTTGATGGTTATACGCAAGATCGTATCTAACCAGTATCTAACCATTATCCGCACCTATTTGCAAACTCAAGAAGATAAGTTCTAAGAAATGAAACTGCTGAAGATACTAAATTTCGCGGAATAACGAATGATGTGAAGAAGTTGATATTAATAATTTCGACTAGTTAGATGTTACTGTGTTATCTAAGTTTAAGTTCCGAGTACATTCACATGCTTTTTTTACCGTTGACGTGTAGTAATTGAGTAGAACAAATCCTTTGTATGGGCAAAGGTTTAAGATGAGTTAGGAACCAATCTAGTTCACTGTGAAGACGGTGTAAATGAGATGGGAAACTAATTCATTAGTTCTTCCGTGAGGAGCCACTCTGTTAATGTACTGTTGAACACTTGTGTTGTTCTTATATATATGTCGAGAAAGTGATTCTTTTCACAAATACACACATGTATTTGTGTAAGATGAGTTGAGTCCTAGAAGTGTTATAAGAGAATATTGTTCTTAATAAATATGAGGAGACGGATGGTCTTTGGTGTTTATGATCAAATATACATGAGGTTGGTGGTATATAGGTTTATAGTTAGAAATATTGTTCAACTTTCATGAGTAGGAGAAGAGTCAAAGGTCTAGATGAACCTTTTTGTAGAAGGATTAGAGAGTGTTTTATCTTAAAATGGTAATGATTGTGTTAAATGATAGGAATTCAATTTAATTCCTATTTATTCAAGTTGCTTCATAATTATTGTTTAGTTATGGAAGTTTTCGAAGAATGCTGAATTGATTCTTGATTTTATTGTTTATTCAACTGTTATAACTTACTGGACAATTAAATGTTCACTCTTGCAAATTCTAATAAAATTGCAGCTAAGCCAGAACAGACCGAAGAATCCTGTATCATCAAAGGAAAGAAGTTAAAGTTAGAAGATTTGTGCATTAATTGTGATAATTAGTACCGTTGTAATATTGTAAAGTAATATTGGATGATGTACTAGTTAAGGTCTTCGTACCTGGGAGTAGAATGTAAGATTCCGCATAAACTTTTTAAGGATATTATATTTATTCTTGTGGTGTGATAAGGTGTAGTGAATGAGTAACACCAAATTCCGGTTTTGAAGATAGAACCGGGGTTTCGGGGACGTTAGATGCCCTGATTGTACTGAAAAAGGATTGATTTGGTGACCAACTAGCTGTTATTAAATCAGTGGCTTTGTTTTGGTGAAAGAAAAAGAAGCTTGCTAACCTAAAAAATTTCTCTTAGAACTATCCCAAATTCATCATCAACAACATGGATTGAAGCAATTAAATTATGGATGAAGCTTAAAATAATATATTCAGTTTTAAAGAACAATGACTTGTTTTAGCTATAAGAATTTTAACCACAAATCCCATCCATTCGCTAAGATCCCATTCAGCACTGTTATCACCGTACTACAAAAGCTCGGCAGCATTCATGCATTGATGTGAGTACAATGCCAATAGTTACAATAATGTTCATCTAAAAAGTGGGCATCCAATTCACAAGGGAGCATGAGCTAAACAATAATAAGAAATATGTCGATAAGAACTCTCAACCTCTAGTTGTTTCAGATCAGATATCAATGTTTTGATAGTTCTAAAGATGGAAAGATCTTGTGGCTCTGTGACTTTTTGTTTGCTATTCCTTCGGACTTTTGGACAGATAGGCATGCAAGAGTGTTTGAGGATTCGTACCTCCACTCCATTTTCTTAGGGAGAGAATTTCTTTTCTGGCTTTCGATTTGAGCGAAGTCAATGGGGGCTTTTAGAGGGGTGGCATTATCGGATGTTCATGGAGATATTAACGGGCTTCTCATAATTATCCCCTTTAATTTTATTCCAATTTGTTTATTTTTGTAGGAGTACTTTTCCACCATCTGTGTAATTCTTCTTCTTTCTAACAAAATGTCTAATCTTCCATTAAAATTATAAATTGTTCCATGCCCAACGGAAGTTGAACAAGCTGCAGATTTTATAAGCCAAACATATTGTCACTAAACTGTTTCCTAAAGGTTTCAGGTCTGAGGTTTCTCTACAAGAGGTTTGATTACATTGACTGTATCTGATTCAAACTGAAACTAAATGGTCTAGGTTTACTAACAAAAGAGAGGCTCTCAAAGCCCTAGGTTTTGAATCTAATTAATTTTTTTAGGATTAGCTTCCTTAAGTTTATTCCTAGGACTGGCTAAACTAGCATAAAACAGAAAAATTATAAACAAGTTGCCTACCCCGCCTAACACTCTCCTTTCCATTATAAATTTTGGTTACACCACATTCACCTCCCATAAAAATTGGTCCCACTATTTGAGTAACATCATGCAACTTTTTGCATGGCCTCACAGCTTGTGTTATTGTTTTAGTTCGGCAAGCTTCAGTCGTATTGACGGTTCTATCCGATAGATGCTTTAAACCATGTAATAAAATTTAAATATGAAATAGAAAATTCTTATAGAAACACGCTAAGTTGTGAATATTTCCCAATGCCATTCATTCTTCACTTTTTACAAACAATAGAAAATTTGCAATTTCGTGCACCAATTACTTATTAGCACAATATATATTATTGGTGCCTCTTTCTAATAACTTATGTTTTTAGATGAGTTGACTAATTAACATGGTATTATAGCTGCAAGGTCTTGGGTTCAAATCCTTCTGACCGCATGTTGCCTTAGTATTAATTAATAGTGTAAATGCACTTTAGTTTGTCCCTTTTCTATAAAGTTGCATTTTAGGAGGGTATTAGTACATTGTTGGTGCCTCTTTCTAATAACTTAAACTTTTAGATGAGTTGGTTACTTAACAACACTAACTAGATAAGAAAACATATCGTCGAAAACATTATTGAAGGATAATTCCAGACCAAATGCACAACCAAGCTAGTCAACCAATAACAATTCAATAACTTGTTATCTGGGAAAAATGGAACTTTCCAAGTCCACCAAAAAGATTAGATTGTAAAAATATTGTTTTGTTAAGTGTCTTGAATTCTTGACCCAAATCAAATTTATTATTACGACCGGAAATATAATTTGCGGTGATCTAAAGGAAAAGATAGATGAGGTTTAGTGGTCAGATTCGGGCTAGGAGACCTGTTCAAATTTTGGACCCACTTTATATGTGTAGCTCAGGGTTTTGGTACTCTTATATTTTGGCCATCATTGTGAGATTGCGAGGTTACACAAAGGATTAGGTTTTGAGTGATCTCTACAAACTTTTTACTCTTCAAATCCTATTTGTTGTGATTTTTTAGCTTTTGCCCCATGCTTTTCTCAATTTGAATTTTCTACGTAAACCAATGTGTCTTGCCTTTTTTTCTTCACTGATTTCTGCTTTTCGCCATAGTTTGACATAACAGAATCCATTCAAGTAACAAGAAAATGTACAGTGAAACCAACAAAATTAATGGAGACATTAATACTTTCTCACCCAGCCTTCAAATGCCAAAATAATATTCAAACATGAGCTGAGGTTCCATAAACTTTCATGATAAGAACTTATGAAGCTCTCATTGATTTGTGTAGTTCCCTTGTTACTCAAGAGTATTGAGCTAGGAAACACTATACCAATACCAATATGGATTGAGGGATCAATACAACACAAGGACGCTAATAGGACAATCTTTATGATTCGGATACTAATAAGTAATATGGTAAGATATGTATAACACCCCTTCCATTCCCCTGTGACTGTTATGGTTAAAACCCATGTTTGCAGCATGAATTTTAAGACACTTCAAAAAACACATTTAAACATAATACTCCCTCCGTTCCAAATTATAAGATTATTATTGACTTTTGAAAGTTAATTCGAGATATTTTCAAACTCAAAATTGAGATAATTTATTAAAAGTTATAAGACAATAAATCTTACCACTTACAATATTCGTCATTGTATTAACTAAAATTAAAGGAATCCTGTCAGTTTTTGAGTTTGAAAATGTCTTAAGTTGACTTCAAAAAGTCGATAATGATCTTATATTTTGGAATGGAGGAACTACTTTGTAACATCATATTTTTCTTAAGTTTATCATTTACAATCTAAATTTCAATTTTAAACAACGAACTATGAAAAATATAATATCCAAATGTATCAACAAGAAGTATTAACTTACTTGCCACAAACATGGATTTGAACCATGACATTCAATGTGGAACAGAACAAGTATAGTTACATATCATATCAAATTTGAACTATAATAAATGGCAATAAGAACAAAAATATTAAGAACAACCACAACAAAGGCATCATAATAGAACAACAAAGTCTAGCCCCAAAGAGATGGACGCTAAGAGGGGAATAGATGTGGACCAATAGATTGAATAGAGCAAATGAGAATATCCTTAATTTGACTACCTAATTAGCTTTAAGCTCTAACGATTGCAATAAGAACAAAAATAAAAATAATGACCCTAACAAAGGAATCATATTAGAAAAGAAAAAGTCATGTCCCAAAGAGATGTGCATGAAGAGAGGAATATATGTGTAGCAATATAGATTGAATAGAGCAAATGAAAATCCTTAATTTGACTACCTAATTAGTTTTAAGCCCAAGTCGTATTAGTTTACTATTTTCTCCTTTTTGTTTATGAAATCATGATTTAAATCCATAAAAAAATAAATAGAAGACATCGATTTTATTTCTTTGTGTAGTCACTCCGTATCAATCCCGAAACTTAGTTGTATGACTAGTATCAGTCCCATATATATGCCATATCTGATTTAAATTTATTTTTCAAATTCGTGAATGTATCGAGTCATCTTCGCATTGAATACCATACAAAAGATCTAACATGGTTGGAAAATACCCACTCTTCATAGACATTGAATGTAATACTCTATCTGTTTCACATTATAAGACCATTATTTACTTTTCAAAGTCAACTTAAGACATTTTCAAACTAAAAATTGACATGATTCTTTTAATTTTAGTCAGATGAAATTTGCAAACTATTCAAAAAGTATTACTCGTTGTAAGAGTTATTGGTTCATAACTTTTAATTAATCATCTTAATCATAAGTTTAAAAATATTTTAAATTGACTTTTAAAAGTCAATGATGATCTTATAATTTGGAACGGAGGTAGTAAATAACTAAGTGCATCAACAAAATGAAAGAAAAAGGGATAGAGTATCACGTTTCATGGGGTTGAACAGATGTAATCGTGCTTTTATCTTTAAATCATTTATTTCCCTACCTTTGTGCCCAATAGAGAATTTAGTTACATTTTTATACGTCCACATGCATTATGTTTGACCTCATACAAAGTTTCATCCATAATCCTATCTTTGCACATTTACCCCAAGAGCACATTTTCAAATATATCATGCTTTATTGACAATAATAAACAATAACTTACTGAAAAATAAATGCATTCAAAATAAGCTGACTGCACTCAGATTTTGTAAATGCGAACTTTATTCAAAATATGATCAACAATTACAAAGAAAGATGAAGATACCTCACCGCCATTACTGCCTCCTTCATAGCAAGGTTTTAAAGTAATTGCACGTTCAAGGTATGGTCTCCAGTGTCCCGTAAGCAGATCCCTCCTAATCATCTCAACCCCGCCTTGGTAAAACTGATTAAAAATTGTTAATTCCCAAGATTTATTTTTCATGAACTTTGTGATGGATAAAATGAAATTTGCAATCAAAGTTTAGAAGTAAAAGAACAATGGGAGACGATCAATGGTACCTCGAGCATATTTCTCAGAAATGGCTCTTCATTGAAATAATCTCTACGCACAAAGACAAACGGTAACTTGTATGCTAGGGCCTCACTAACCGTCCCGTATCCAATTTTTCCTGAATAAATAATTAATGAGTCTGCAATTACTTTCTTTATTGTCTGCTTAGTCTGTTTAAGCAACGGATAAATTCTACTACTGAATACTGACCAAGCATACAATCAGATGCTGCAATGAGATCAGGCGTATACACATCTTTGGCAAGCTTAATGAAATTTGGAGGAAGCACCTGGTCTTCAGATGCACCACAAACCTAAACCAAGGAATTTTAAAGACTTCTCATTCAAATGATTTGATTACCATGAATATCATTTAGGGACTGCAAGATATTTGCAGGAAAAAGTAGGAGCATACCAGACAAAGCCATCCAGAAGGTAAGGATTCCTCCTTCAACTTCCAACCTGCTGGCTGAAAAATGTAGCGGTAGAAAAACAAAATTAGTACATATGACAAATAGTACATCTTATAAAAACCATGAAGGTGTATGACTATAGACCCAAAACAAGATTTTTAGTTTTTACCAACAAAATAGGAACAAGGCAATCAAATGAATAAATGTCAGACAAGACAGTTAATTACTTAACCAAAGCATTTTCCAGCGCATGGAGATTGTGGAGTATTCACTTTTAAAGCTTGATAACATTGTGGACCTCCCCCCCTTCCCACTCCCACCTTCCACCTTCCACCTTCTCCAACAGCTTAAGCTTTTAGAGAAGTTGATAACTTAACATGGACATGGTATCATTTCATATACAAGGTCTTGGGTTCAAGTCGTCTTCTTTGCAGTTTGTTTCACCCCTTAAGTTGTTATAGCTATTGCACTCTGTTTGGTAAGTGCACAATGATGCACCATGGTATCTCTCTCCACGTGCAAGGGAGAGTTGCACAAAAGGGAATGTGCTAAAACATGATAACTGTACAAGGACCAAAAAATATATATACATGACATTATGGAGGCAAGTTCTGTTCTATATATGTCATGTATGTCTTACCAGTCATGAACCATAAAATTATACAGGTATTAGTGACCATGTCATGGATCAGAGGAAGAGATCTCATCAAGCAAACACTCATTCTTCAGAGTAGAAAACTATTGCACTTTACTCGATTAGCTATCCTGGTACAGAAACAGTGATGTATAGATAATACCTCACTTCATGAATTTGGAAGCAAGAATGAAAACAGAGCACTTTCTTCGAGAGAGGTTTGTCTCTTTGTCAACAGCACCACATACAAGTCCAACACATTGAGATGGACTCTAAAGGATTGCTTGATATGAATCAAGTAAATTGTTCCTCAACTTGGAAGCTCTATTACATTATCAGTGACTGTAAACAGACTGTGGGTCTCTAACTTTTAAGTTTATTTTGATGATAACAACAATTAGAAAATAGATTAATTAAATTATATTATAATTATTTTAATTATCTTATTTACTTTGACCAAAAATATTTTCTAAATCTTATTGAATTGATTTTCTCGATACTGATTATTTAATATATAGTGTTAAAGAAAATTCATGTCGACCGAAATAGTGGTGAGACAATTATTTTGAGACAAATCCTTTTGTCTCATTCGAATTCATATGCTGAGTGTTAAGTCTTGAAAGAAAATTAAGTGTGTGCTCATTGATTACTAGTTTGACTCATATGTTCATGTGTTGATATATGGAAAGATACGGAAAATGAATGTGTTGAGATATGGAAAGATTGAAAAATAAATTAAACAATGTGAAGTAATATATGTGCATTAAAGACTAAAGGCTTTTAAGCCTTATGACAAAAGCTTACGTGAGAAATTGAAAATTAAATGAACATGTGATGAATAAATGAGGAAGGCTTTTAGCCTTGAAGCTTTGACCAAAGCAAGCATGATGTGGGAAGTTTTTAATAAAAACATGTGCCTATTAAATGCAAAGTAAGTCAAATTTTCAATAGGCTAAAAATTGAAGTCGAAGCTGAGAATATTAAGTGGGCAATCCGTGTACTCTTGCTAAAATTTCATCTTGACCACTGATTTTAAATCCAAGAAATACTACCCCTTGATTTTCAAAACAAATCTCCAAAATTATCTTTATGCCCCAAGCTCTGAAAATGTATAAATAGGAGGTTTTTCCTTTCATTTCAACTTGTCAATTTACAAGAAAAGAAAAGCTCATTCTTCCTTACCTACATACTCTCTCTAAAAAGCTTTCTCTCTCTTCTTATCAAATTTTTAATCAATTGAGAAGAGGAAATTGGTCTAAGTATTTGAGATAATTTATTTGATTTGATTTATTTGAATTATCTTTTGCTTATCTAGATTTATAGATATACGAATATAAATTGTTATACACAATTATATATATATATATATATTCCATCTATTTATCATATAAAAAGTCAGTACTTAGACATTGAGACTATAGCGGAGATATTCTTCTTAAGTGAGAATTAGCCGAACGAGTTCTCAAAGTTGTAAGTGGCCTTTATAAGATACAAGTTAGTAGATCAAATACGAATACAACCTTTGAGCTGAGGTAGAAATATTTAGGGTGAGCTTTGCGTTCCTTGAGTATGTTTCTGCCCTAAACTAAGAAAGAGTATAGTGGTTAAGCATATAGTTGCCAGAGGAATAGACTTGTTTGATAAAAAGACTATAGAAAGAGTTGTGGATCTCGCATTCAAGCCACACAAGAAGAGTGCGAAATACTTAACGCGAGTCCTTTTCTCTTCTAGAAGAACACTGACGAAGCTTTATCAATAAATAAAGCGAGTTCTTTCATCAATAAAGAAAGCTTGGAGATTTGTTTCGTAGAAGCACCTTCTTCCTATCCATGTTTCTATCTTTACTCGCAGAGATGGCACTCACCGGACGCTCTACTCCAACAACCATAATGGTCAAAACTACGCGACTCGACCCCTTCTACATGAACGGGGGCTTCGTCCGCTCTGATAGGAAGTGGCATTGCCCATCTTTTTTCAATTCCTCTTATTTGCTTTGTTTGACTTTCCTTTGCACTCAACCTACCCGCATAGCCATCCCGCCCCGCCGACGTTCTGCTCTGTGAGCCTAATGTCAATAGTGAACTAGCTATTTCCACTGCTTGATTAGCCCCAACATGTGGACAAGAGACTCTGGGAAGGGGAGAGTGAGTGACTTCACTTTACATCTCCCGATAGGCCATAAGGTGAATAAAGATCAATAAAGGTATCCTGACTTTTAAACTACTCACCAGGCTCTGTATCTTTCACAATGGCTGCTTTAGCGGGCTAAAAAAGGGCCACTTTACTCCTACCAGGAGAACACACACACAGAGGTTGGTCCTTGGACTACGCTACGAACAGGAAGGATGAAAGCGAGTCTCCGCAAATCAGCTTATTTTCTCGTTCTCTATTAAATAACTGGAAACAGAAGTTCAAAACAACAAAGAGAAGGGTGAAAAAGAAATGTGGTAGGCACGTAATGGTCGGCCCTTTCAGCTCTTTCCTTTTCAAATGCAAAGAATTGTACTCTTCTAGTAGTTGGCGGAGTTGGGGGGTTGAGACGCATTAGTAGCGCATCTTATCTTTCGGCTGTGTGAGTAAAGACAGCCCTTAGTCCTCCTATGGCAACAACTTACACCAAAAAAGTTTGGGTAGAGTCGGATCTAAGCGTTGGCTAGGTAGGCGTCCTGTAGTAAGAGGAGTAGTTATGAATCTTGTAGACCATCCCCATGGGGTGGTGAAGGAGGGCCCCAATTGGGAGAAAAAAACCCACAACCCCTTGGCGTTATCCTGCACTTGGGAGAAGAAGTAGAAAAAGGAATAAATATAGTGATAATTTGATTCTTCGTCGCCGTAGTAAATAGGAGAGAAAATAGCATTTATTTCTTCATCTTTATAAAAAAAAATAGGAGTAAGGTGTGACACACTTCGGAAAGAGTGCGAATTATTCGAAAGGTATTTAAAATCCAAAGTAATCTATCGAAAATATTTAAATAAATACGGATTGTGAAACTATAAATTTGGCCAGTACTTAAATACCGATACAATTTGAATTTATTCACTCTTGAGCGAATGATAGTGTGAATTATTCAAACGGTCTTTAAAATCCTAAGTGGTCTTATTTATAATTATTCACATAATAGATAAAATATATTATTATATATTTTTTGAGTTAAACAAATATAATTGTTATATCAAGTATTGCTTAACTGATTTATATATTATACTTGATATATGTCATCACAAGTATTTGATCATAAATGATCAAATACTTGTTGCATAATATAAAAGTTATTTAAACTTTTATATTACAAACTTAAGTGAATATATCTGCTAGACTGCTAAAGCAGAAGCATATCACTCACTATAAAAGTTATTTAAACTTTTATATCAAAAATCAAAGCATTATCTGTTTAACATAGAAAGACATTCTTTATTTATAAAGAATAAATAATTCTTTATAAATCTGCACAAAAATTAAATTTCTGTTTATATAAAAAAGCATATTTGATTCAAAGCTTAAAGCAACTTATCTGCTTACTCAGAAGCATTTTCACTCTAAATATAAAAGTTCCATAAACTTTTATAACTGTGCATAAATTCACATATTTGCTTATATAGAAGCACTTTTGATCTAAGCTTAAATTGATACATTTGCTTAAACAAGAAGCATATTCAGACAAGTATTAAAGTTACATAAACTTTTATAACTGAGCATAAATAACTATTTGCTTACACAGAAGCATATTACACATATATAAAGGTCATTGAACTTTTATATAATTACTTGATCTTTAATTGCTATCTACTTATTTGAGAAGCATCAAATATAAAAGTTACTTAAACTTTCATATATATTTGTACTGAATTCTATCTGCTTATCTTAGAAGCATATCTCTGTCAGATCTTTTGTAAAAAGGAAAAAGGGAAAAGTTAATTTATTTTATGTACCTGTGAGAAAAACGAGTAATTTTTCAACCAAGACTAGAGTTTTAGAGAGATCAGCAGAGTGAAGAAGAGGTTGTCGTTTCAAGACCAGATCATAGAATATAACTAAACTCAAAAGAAAGGTACAACAAAGCTTGATGAGGGAGTTGAGAGCTTGTTGTCCAAGATAGTTAGTTGAGAATAGTTGTAAGTTTGTCTATAAAACTTTGTAAAGGCTTCTCCGCCTATTGAAGGAGCATTTATTACTAGGAGTAATAGGACCTCAAGTCTTTGAGAGAAGCTTGAGACTAGACGTACCAACATATCCGGATGTATGTTGTAAATCAGACAAATCTCTGTGCATTGTGTGATTGAATTTTTACTATCTTGTATATTAATTTCTAACACTGAAAATTAATTAATTAAAAATTCAAAAAGATCTAACATAATTTTTAATCTGTAATAATCTATTCAACCCCCCTTCTAGATTATTATTGGTATCAAAGCAGTGGTCTTTAACTTGTTTGTTAAGTGATTACAGGCATATCTAAGAATAGATTCATCTATGGCCTACACAAATGCTACTAGTTGCGGAGAAGGACTATCAATGTTCAGACCTCCATTATTTGATGGCACAAATTTTGCCACCTGAAAAAATAGATTCAAATTCTATGCCAAATCACAAGGAATCAAAGTTTGGCTTGCAATAGAACGAGGTGTAAAAGTTCCTACAAAAATTGTAGTTGAGTTCACTACTAATGATGAAAAGTCTATGAACATAGCATTCATAGCTAAACAAGTGCTGACTAGTGCTGTCATTCAAAAAGAGTACAAAAGAGTTAGCAATTGCAAGATTACAAAAGAAATATGGAAAAAAATGATTCTAACCTATGAAGGAACCAATCATATTAAAGAAACCAAAATGAAGGTTACAGCCATTCAGGAAATGCAAGATCTAACTATTTATCCTTTTGATAGCCTTATTGGAAATCTTAGTTCCCGCAAAGTCGACATGTTAGCAGGATCGAATACAGATGTCAAGAAGAAAGAAATTGCTCTCAAAGCTCTACTTGTAGAAAGCAATGATGAGGAGTTAAATGAAAAACTCTTGCGTTTAGATAATAATGAAGTTGCTCTCTTATCAAGACAATTCAGGTGAGTGATCCAAAAAAAACCCAGAAAATATGACCAATGTTGTCTGAAGACAAATAAGCAAACATGTCTTTGAGCCAAAAGCACAAAGAAAAAAAGAAACTGATAATCAAAATGAGGAAAAGAAATTGATAATCAAAGTGAGGAAATTGCACATCTATGCTTAATTGCACACAACGATGCATCACCAAAATTTGAGGTAAATTCTGAACATCTTTTACCTAGTACTTCATTTATTGCACATACTTTAAATAATATAAGTAAAGAACATCATGAACTACAAGAAGCTTATAATTGTTTATATGAAGATAATAAAATTAGTAAAGAAGATTTTATTAAATTAAAAATCTCATTAGAAAAGGTAATAAAAATCTTGAAATAGAAAATTCAAATTTAATTATAGTTAATGAAATTTAAAAGAAGAAAAAGAAAATTTAGAAAATGATTTTTCAAAAAGTTTATTATTAAAGGAAGAATTATAAAAATTAAAAAAAATATACAAAAGATCATGAGATAAAAAAACTAAACATTTATCATTTTTATTGAAAATCTCGAAGTTAAAAATTCAACACTTGTTGTAATTAATGAAGATACTCAAATACAAAATCAAGTGTTAAGTGAAGATATTAAAAATCTCAAGTTTAAAAATTCATCTCTAAAAATAAAATTAGAAAAACAGAGTGAAAATTCTTCTTTAATAAATCAAATTAAAATTTTGACTAAAGAACGTGACGATTTAAACACTAGTTCGTAAGTTCACAAAAGGGAAGGAGAACCTCATGCTTAATCAACAAAGATGTGGATTTAACAAAGAAGGATTAGGACATTAGAGAATTTAGTAAAACAAAAGATAAAGGACTCTATCATGTTAAAAGTAAAGAAAAAGAAAGTCATACATGGAACTTACACTACACTAATTATTAAAAATACAAGGAAAGAGTTCTATAATTATCAGAAAAATAAAAGTCAAAAATCTTATAGAAATTTTCATCAAAGTTTTTCAGGATATAAAAATAGAGTAAATCATGTATTTTATAGACCTGTTATTCATAAAATGCTTGTGTCTACTAAGACTGATTATCATGTACCCAGTTTTGTAAAGGAAAACACAAATACTCCTTATACAAAATGGAAAACTTACCCAAAAGACTCTTCTTATTAAAGGGTACCAATTCGTGAAATTAGTGTATGTTGCAGGTATGTCTTACAGTTGACTAGTAAATATAAATGACGACATCATTTTTGGGTCTACTAATATTACTTTGTGCAATGACTTGTTTGAAAGTATGAGTAAGGAATTTGAAATGGTATGATGAGAGAATTAAACTTCTTCCTAAGATTGCAAATCAAAAAGGGGAAGATTGTTAAATCTTTCAGAACACTACTTTTCAGATACTAACCTTTTTTTTTCAGGTTGTGAAAAGTACATTACAATATTTTTTTCTCCGTTATTTTTTATAATACAAAGGGGGAGAAGAAAAAATTTATTGGGAGAAGAAAAATATTCTATCACATGCTATATACTGCTTCTATGAACACTATTATATACTCCTGCATGTTATATACTGCTGTGCAATTAGTTTTTCAAAAATTTAAAATTTTTAAAGGATTACATAAACTGTGGAGCTTTTATAGAAAATATTTTTAGTTGATTGTCATCACCAAAAAGGGGGAGATTGTTGGGTCTCTAACTTTTAAGTTTATTTTGATGATAACAATAATTAGTAAATAAATTAATTAAAAGGGTAGAATCCTCTCCATACGGTTTATATTATAATTGTTTTAATTATCTTATTTACTTTAACCAAAAATATTTTCTAAATCTTATTGTATTGATTTTCTTGATCTTAATTATTTAATATAGTTTTAAAGAAAATTCATGTTGACCAAAATAGTGCTGAGACAATTATTTTGAGACAAATCCTTGTCTCATTCGAATTCATATGTTGAGTATTAAGTCTTGAAAGAAAATTAATTTGACTCATATGTTCATGTGTTGATATATGGGAAAGATATGGAAAATGAATGTGCTGAGATATGGAAAGATTGAAAAATAAATTAAACCACGTGAAGTAATATATGTACATTAAAGACTAAATGCTTATAAGCCTTAGTGACCGAAGCTTACATGAGAAATTGAAAATTAAATGAACATGTAATGAATAAATGAGGAAGGCTATTAGCCTTAAAGCTTTGACCGAAGCAAGCATGATGTGGGAAATTTTTAATTAAAACATGTGCCTATCAAATGAAAAAGTCAAATTTTCAATAGGCTAAAAATTGAAGTCGGAAGCTGAGATTTTTAAGTGGGCAATCTGATTTTAAATTCAAAAAATCCTACCCATTGATTTTCAAAAAAAATCTTTAAAATTACCTTTATGCCCCAAGCTCTAAAAATCTATAAATATGAGGCTTTTCCTTTCATTTCAACTTGCCAATTTACAAGAAAAGAAAAGCTCATTCTTCCTTGCCTACATACTCTCTCTAAAAAGCTTTCTATCTCTTCTTATCAAAGTTTTAATCAATTGAGAAGAGGAAATTGGTCTAACTATTTGAGATAAGTTATTTGATTTGATTTATTTGAATTATCTCTTGCTTATTTAGATTTATAGATATACAAATATAAATTGTTATACACAATTATATATCTATATTTCAATTATTTATCATATAAAAAATCAGTACTTAGACATCGAGACTATAGTGGAGATATTCCTGTTAAGTGAGGAAATTAGTCGAACGAGTTCTCAAAGTCCAAAGTGGCCTTTTATAAGATGCAAGTTATTTATATAAATATCGTAAAGTAGATTAAATGCTGGGGTACGAATACACTTCGGAAAGAGTGTGGATTATCCGAAAGGTATTTAAAATCCTAGGTAGTATATCGAAAATATTTATATAAGTACGGACTGTGAAACTATAAATTTGGTCAGTACTTAGATACCGATACAGTTTGAATTTATTCTCTTGAGCGAATGATAGTGTGAATTATTCATACGGTCTTTAAAATCCTTAAGTGGTCTTATTTATAATTATTCACATGCCAGATAAAATATATTATTATATATTTCTTGAGTTAAAACAAATATATTTTTTATATCAAGTATTGCTTAACTGATTTATTTATTATACTTTATATTTGTAGGTATTTGATCATAAATTCATTTATTCATAAAATACTTGTTGCTTAAAACAAGTTATGTGCTTACTCGGAAGCATTTTCACTCTAAATATAAAAGTTCCATAAACTTTTATAGCTCTGCATAAATTCACATATTTGCTTATCAGAAGCACTTTTGATCTAAACTTAAATTGATATATTTGCCTAAACAAGAAGCATATTCAGACAAGTATAAAAGTTACATAAACTTTAACTTTTATAACTTTTATAACTGAGCATAAATCACTATTTGCTTACACAGAAGCATAATACACATATATAAAGGCCATTGAACTTTTTTTATATAATTACTTGATCTTTAATTTCTATCTACTTATTTGAGAAGCATCAAATATAAAAGTTACTTAAACTTTTATATATATTTGTACTGAATTCTATCTGCTTATCTTAGAAGCATATCTCTGTCAGATCTTTTGTAAAAGGGAAAAAGGGTAAAGTTAGTTTATTTTATGTACCTGTGAGAAAGACGAGTAATTCTTCGACCAAGACCAAAGTCTTAGAGATGTTAGCCGGGAGTTGGATCTCTAGTTTACTTGTGGTGAGGAATAGGCTGTCATTTCAAGACCAGATCATAGAGTAGAACTGAACTCAAAAGAAATGTACAACTAAGCTTGAGGAGGGAGGAGAGAGGAGGGAGCTACGAGTTTGCTGTCCAAGATAGTTAGTTGAGAATAGTTGCAAGTTTGTCTATAAAACTTTGTAAAGGATTCTCCGCATAGTGAAGGAGTATTTATTACTGGGAGTAATAGGATTTCAAGTCCTGGAAAGGAGCTTGAGACTGGACATAGCAACATATCCAGGATTTATGTTGTGAACCAGACAAAGCTTTGTGCATTGTATGATTGAATTTTTACTATCTTGCATATTAATTTATAGCACTAAAAATTAATTAATTATAAATTCAAAAAGACCTAAGATAATTTTTAACTTCTAGATTATTATTGGACTTTCACCAACGGTCTCATTATAGATTAATATAGCACATAGCTATAGGGAGGGAAATCAGGTGGCAGATAGTATGGCAGCTTTTGGTCACCAAGTTCATTCTCTAACCGTTCTCAATAATCACACACAACTTTCAGGTACTTGTAAGCCAGTTCTGTATGGACAGGCAGGGTATGCCTATAGGAATCATGATATTCGTCATCTATAGTCCCGTTTAAATTTAAGGATTCAATGAGAAACAAATTGTAGTCTTGGTCAAGGCTCCTCTTCCTTAAAATATGTGCCAAAAAAAGAGGGTCACTTAAAGTGGGACGGAGTACACAGCCAAACATGTATGAACCAGAGTAATCCAAAGCTATTCTGTTAGAATCAAGGCAAATTGACTGGGCAGTAACTCACTTGTCCACCAAAGTTGAGGATAACAAGCTTCACATCCTCCCCAATTCCGAGTTCTTTCCTCACCTGGAATAGTCAAGAAAAATATACATATCTATAAGGAACCTAGAACTTAATTAATCAAGGAAGGATCTAAGAAAATTTACTGTTCCAGACCTCCTTCCGGGACTTGTGCAACCTTCTGACGACCAAAGGTACATCAATCACGTCACGGAAAGCAGGCACTGAAATATCAAAGACAGGTTAAAGAAAAAAATATTTTTATTTCAGCCACATATATAGATTTGAAGAAGAGAGTTGATGAATAAGCTAATATCAAAATTTGTGAATGTGCCAGACAAACATACTTGGGCAGTATCCTGGGAGACGGATTAGGAATTCACAGTGAGAATAATCCTCTGCTATCTGTATCATCGCAACAAAAAGGATATGTAAGGTCAAAAGGCAGAATATTAATATGATATAAGGGCACTATGGTATAGCATGATTGGCTAAAAATTCAAAGGCTGTGGAGAAATGTTGGAAAGAAACCACAGCTGAAATTATGATAATAAATCGAAAACATAGCTAATGCTCCTTCATTAATTTAAGTATAATATATATTAAGACTGAGATCCAACAGATATGGATGTTGAAAAACATGAAGAATAGGTCTAACCAAAACTTACAGATGCAACAGTTTAGCAACAATTAAATTTTCTACCACATTAAATCAAATGCAAGAAACATTAAAAATGATAACATCTTATCGCCTAGAAAGAACTACTAAAAATGTGAATTTTAGTATATTGAACATGATAATACCCAAAAAAAGGGATCACCTGCCAAACTATGGATCGATGATGATAACCAGCAGCCATCACATACTCCGCATAAATGAAATCCCAACTGCAGAAATTAACCCCCCAAAATAAGACAATTTGGTATTATTACAAAAGCTGTAGATTGATTAGGACAACCTGGACTAGGTAAATGATACTAAGTTGTCAAATCTCAAAACCACTAATCATAATATGCTGGTTGAACCCTATATTGATCACTGTCAAAGACTCAAAAGACTAGTTCGACTAGCAAACGGTAGATACAGATATGGCAAAGTTGAAAAGAACCAACATCTGCTAAAAAGACCTTCACGAATGAACTAAGATAGGCAGAACCAAGGAATGTCTATTATTATAACATTGTGTTTCAAGTAAATAGTTTAGAAAACAAGAAAGCTTCTGGAAAAACACCCCTGCAAACAACAATTAATAACAAATATAAAGATTCCCTTGTATAAATAAGTCCACATCTATAAATTTAACTTTCTTTTCTACCAACAGAAATTCAGTTAAAGGTATTCAATGAACTAAGAACAGCCCAGTTACAACTTATCAGAAGGGCTAGAAAAGATTAAAAAGAAAATAAGCAACAGAAAAACAGATCAATTCCTGAACAGCTAACCATGTAAATGAAACTCAAATTATCATTGCTAAGTTATCAAGTTATAAAAACCCATATTAGTATAAACTGTTTTAAAAATACACTTTCAGTAATGGCGTGTTTAATTCAATGAGGACATATATGCCACTAGCCTACACCCTCTTCCAACATTTAAATTTACATTTCAATCATTATTCTATAAATCAAGACAAGGAAACCAACCTATGTTGAGGCTCCAAATGACATCAACTTTTACAAGAGAAGGCAATTAATTGGCTTAAGAATTCAGCAGCTAAGGAGTAAAACAACTTTGAAGCCACACCATATAAAATACAAAAGTAAGTAACTTGCCACCAAAAAGAAAAAAGTATTTTAAGTTTAACAAAAGAACTTGAGGTAAACTTGTCTCAGCATGTGGAGTTTTTCAGTGTACACAAATTAATTAGACAAGTTCTGCTTAAAAACATCAGATTGTCTACTTGCACGAGAGAATATGAAAAAAAAATTGATGACTTCTAATGAACTACAACAGCTTAGTGATAGCAACTTGACTTGTCACCGCCCAGATGCACCTGCAATGGGACCGAGTTGTTAATTGGATTAAGGGCAGTTATGAGAGAAAAAAATGATCAAGTAAATGTTTGGAAATGAATCAGGGATGGTAAAAGGTCACCTGCCCTACCCAATTATATACTCCCTCCGTCTCAATTTACTTACAACACTTTCCTTGTTAGGATGTCCCAAATCCAATCAGGTTAAGCATATGTCTAAAATAAATTCTATCCAATTAAACATTTACAATGAATAAAATATTTTGAACCAACTTTGGGCCCCACTCGAGTTGCTCCAAGCGAGAACAGTTTGAATTCTTTTAATTTTGTAGTCTACCATTAAGAATATATAATATCAAAAGCTTCCAAATTCGTTAATATGTGTGCAAAAAGAAGTGTTGCAAGTGAAACAAAGTGAGTGTTAATTTACTTCAACACCCCTTCACTAATTTAATTTTCTTGGCACATACCAATTTAAATAGTCAGGGTTCAGGGTTCAGGGTTCAGTTGTATTTAGAAATCATTTTTCTTTCCTCCTTGCTGTCAGAAAGTTTTTAATCGGACTTTCATGTTGCTCAACACCATAGTTGCTATGGCAAAATCCCAGAAAGCCAATGCCAGTACATCATGATGACATTTTTCAATTTAGATATAGACAAACACACAGATTTATGCATTTGAAATTATGCGCTTCCTAAACCAATATTATATAAATTATGAAAATATCAATCCACACTGTCAGAGCAGGTCCATGTAAGAGGATACTAGGATAGTTACGTTTTGTTTTTGTGTATACTGCTTGTATACGTGTTCACTCTTGCTACAGATTTAGTTATCGACATTAAAAAAATAAAAATAAAAAGGAATTATCAATTATGTCAATTAAAGCTTGCACAGGGCTAGCAATATTAGGTATCCCATGTAGCCATGAATAAGGTGATAAGATCTCAAGTGAGACATTATCTATTAAAGCTTGCACAGGGTTAGCAATATTAGGAACCCCCTGAAGCCATGCATAAGGTGATACAATCTCAAGTGAGACATTAATTATATACTGAACTAGGCCTTCCACATTTGTGAAATCATGGTTCAACATATAGTCAAAGAGGAATTATCATTAACTTAAGTTACGATCTTCACAGAGACACCAATTTTATACCCCACAAGGCCACAAATAAGATGATAAGATCTCAAGCAAGATTTTGATATACGCTAAACCAGGCCTTCCTCATTTGTGAAATATGGTTTGGAACGTAATAAGGGCTAAGCAAAAACCGAATAAAACCGAATAACCGAACACAACCGAATTTTTTTAACTGAATTATTTTGGTTATTCGGTTATTCGGTTATTTTCGTTAATTCAGTTATAACTTTTTAATATTTCGGTATTCGAGTATGGATACGGTTATTGAAATATTGGTATTCGGTTAACCAACTAACCGAATAGATTTTATTAAAAAAAATTAAAGACTTAAACTTTTAAGTTTAACTCTTAAGAGTTGAGACTTTTAACTCTCAGTACTCTACTACTCTGCCGACTCTCCTCCACAGCCAAATCAGCCCAAATCGTGAATCTCCTCCACTTCCGCCTCTCCCCCACTCTGATCTCCACCTCCGGCCTCTCTAGTGTGCGATTCAGCCTCCGGCTTGCTCGACCTCTTTAGACTCTGCCTCTCAGCTCTCAAATCTCAGATCTCATCCATTGATTTCGCTTTCTGTCCCTAATTTAGCCTTCGTTTTGTGAATTTATATGTGAAATCGTCAATTTTCAAGTATGCTAAAGAGTTGTATCTTATTTTTAATTATGAATTTGAAAACGTAATGTATACCAGGAGTATTCTTATTACCTTCTTAATTGGTATCTTAATCTCAAGCATGCTACCTATTTTTGTTTATTTATTCTTTCCCTTCTCATATGGTTGGCAAATTAAGAATTGAACCCATCTTTTCAGTAATATATCCCGTGAAAGTGAAATCCATCCAATGGTCTTTGCTTTTGATCTTTTCAATGTATTGGTTTTTAACAGAGGCAGAGGCAGAGGCATGTTGCTGCTGCTGTGCTGCATATTGTTGCCGAGTGTTGACCTGTTGAGAACAGATCTTTTTTTGATAAAATGGAACTTAATTTCGGTTATTAACCGAAATAACCGAATTGTAATTCTGGTTATTCGGTTTTCGGTAATTCGGTTATTTTTGAATTCGGTTATTTATTCGGATAGCGAAATTTAAAAGATTTCGGTATTCGGTTATATCCGAATAAGGTATTCGGTTCGGATATAACCGAATTACTCACCCCGGTAATATTGTCATATGGAAAAATGTTTTTAGTACACAAGAACCAACTGGATGAAGTAAAAAAAAAAACTTCAGAGTACTTTATTTTCCTTGTTTTACTGGACAACCTGTTAAACTGTAAAACTGTCATTTGACACCATAAGTAGCATCACAATTGGGCATAGGCAGGTATTGCAATTCGCAGCTTGGGAGGTAAGATTTTGCCACCAAGGACCTCAAAAACAGAAAATAGGGTTTTACACCTCAGAACTCCGGAAACTATCTTCTAATGCTAACTTATATTCTCAAGTGAATAGGTAATCTTATTCTTATATCTTTGCACAAGTCTATAACATGACAAAAAATTTAGAATTACTCACTTGAACATGGAAAGGAAGCAAATATACTTAGAAAAGAACCCCCCCCCCCCCCCCCATCAAAAAAAAATTCTTCCTTCACTTTTTTATGGTTATTGATCGAGTAGCAAATAAACTTTGACATGTAAAATAAAATAGACAAATAGTAATGAATCTAATTACTAATGCCAACTTTTCACAAACAAAATATCAAGTTATGGGAAATTAATGAAAGGTCACTTTGGTCTAGGCATCTTAAAGAGAATTTTGTGCTTCCTATTAGGCATGAAATCAATGAAAGCATAAAAAGTCTCACGGGGAAATTAATAAGTTTGTTATACTGATAAGTACCTGAAGTTGGTAACACAAACAGAATGAATACCCGCATCAGCTGCTGCCCGACAAGCAACTGGAACAACATCTGAAACCTATATAACAGAAGTAACAATAAACATCACTAGCAAGTGTGTTGCAGTAGAAATCAAGCTAAACAGCAACTCTCGTAGCCATTGAAAAAAAAAGACTTCCACACAATAGAACTTAAACACAATAAAAATAGTGAAATATTTCTCTCTGTATCATCCACTAGATAAACAAAAGAAAAGTTTCAAATTAAGAATTAAGACGATAAGCATTGAATTACCACTAAGTCTGCCTTGATGGAGGTCAGCCACTCTACTTCCATTGCCAAAATAGAAACACGAGGTGTTACAGCTGTCTCTGAATACTAGATTAACCAAAACATATAGCAAAATAAAATTAATAAAGCAGCTAATGAACTCTTTTGAATTTGATAATAACATATGTAAGAGCAAGAGAACTCTTTTGAATTTAATAATGACAATAAAATTTTGTCAATCCTTTTGCATGTCTGCACAAGTAAATATAGTTTATCCAAAAATAGCTTTTTAGACCGCTTATGCCAATAAATACTCATACCTTCTCCAAGGACGCAAGGCGATCCACTGTCAATGCATCTGCTTGAACAGCTCCACAATCTAGCAGTACCTGTAATACCATATACATAAATACCGTTCTGACTGCTCAATATACATATATATATATATATAGACACACACACACACACGTGTACAAAAGTTGACATAGGAACGTCAACCCATAGAAGCTCACTTTGGACTATTTAGTCCTTAACAGACCTTTCGAAGGATGAGTCGAGGAGACTGTATCTCAGTCGTAAAGACAAAGTCAGGTGCACCGGTGACCACATGAACAACATGTCCAGCAAGAATGAGGTGTCGAACAACCTAAAAAGAACAACACAAACAAAATAATGAATATATAAGCAAAACGTAAAATTACAATCAACTATCTAATCCTAATATATGTATAATAACATAGCAATGTGCATTAAGGCAAGAGTCCACTCAATGTACTAATAAATCTCTGTTCCATCACCAAGAAAATTGATATTTTGACAAGGAAAGGTAATTATGGCTTCCTAATTATTTCTTCGTATTACACATGACCCTCGTTTAAATTTCACAAATGATTACTGCATCAGGTCCATGATTGTTTGGCTATTTCCTTCTAATTTATTTCCCAGCTTTTGGTCTTTAAGCTGAAATAAACATAAACTGGAACAACCATATAAGTATCATTTTATCCCTAGGAGAAAATTTTCATCTTCACCTATTAAAATAAATTGATACAAAGATAATTTTCACCATATCAATATGATCACAAGAAAATAATTAAAAATGCTTCAATATATGATAAAAATAACCAAAACAGCAAAAAATCTTGAATTTCGATATGATCAACTACACATGTGGCTAATCGTCCTTTGCAGTCATAATGCCAAATTAGTTAGAAATACTTTTAGTGTACTTCAATATGCAATTAAACAATTTTAGACACAAAAGCAGACAAAACCCAAATCAATATGATCGCCTTAAACAATTTTAGTGTACTTCAATATACAATTAAAAACAACCGTGAAAACCAAATTTCAGTCAAAGACAATCCACTCAAACAAATCATAATATCAATAATTCTCTAATTGAAGGATGAGAAAACAATATGATCAACTTGTTCAAAGTGTTTGCGTGTGTTTTAGAGAGAGAAAGTATGGGTTTTAGAGACAGAAAGCACCTCAGTAACACGAGTGGCATGGCCAAAACCATGACCAGTCACATAATAAGCGAAAATTAGATGGTCTGCTGAGGCAGAGACTTGATCATCTCCTCCTTCAATCGCCATTTTCTGCGTATAATTTCTCTCGCTTTCCAACTGAAATCAGTTTATAGTCAAAAGAATGAAGTATAGATAGCTGACGTCAATTGGGGGTGTCATCCTTATCTTTTGTTTGTCTGTTACACTTTCACAGAGTTTAATTGCGTCAATCAATAAAAATCCGTTTTAGTTCCTTTTCAAAATATGCTGGAAGTAATGATAAATTTGGATCGACTTGCCTAAATAGTTACCTACCAAATTGTCTTGATATTGTGCTTTAAAAAAAATTGCTCGATATTGGGTTTTTCTTTAATAATAATAAAAAAAAATTATAAAATCTATTATCTATTATTTTCTATCTATTATATTATTATATTATATTATATTATATATATTAAATTGCAGTACATTGACACAATACGTTGACATCTGTCATTATAAAAAATCTAACATTTATCCATCCTAATTAATATTCCTAATTATCTTTTACAGAAACATATGAGACGGTAAAAAACCTAATTTCGTTTCTCAAATCCCTAAATTTGGGATAATATATTCAAAAATGGCAACTAATTTAATTCAACCCCAAAGGATAAACAGATTGCTATCCTAATTGTGTCAACAATTTCAGTCTTGGTCACTTTTACAAAGTTTGAGGAGCTTGCTCGCCAAGTTCTTCCGCGGCTTCCTCCGCTGCTGTGGTTCTCTTGTACGCTGTCAATTTTTTCCGCTTTTTGTGTTAAAATCTCTGGTAAGATCCCCTAATCATGTACCCTAAAATTTTTAAATTGATAATACTCAGATTTATGTTGATCATGTTTTCTCCTCTACACAAACTTCATCTGTTGATTTGATGAGTCATAAAGCTGAATAAGCGCAATAATTCGGTTAAAAAATTAGGGTTGGGTGTGATAATTTAGTTTTACCCCATTTTTGCTCAGTCTTGGATTGTAGGTTTGCTTCATCCACAAAGCCTGTATCTAAATCAGTCCATGGTTGTGTTATATCAGTAGCACTTTCTCATTTACTTGAACATAAGAATACAATTTAGTTTTCCTTGTGCTTTAAATACCTTAGCACCCAGTATCCAGTTCTCTATCATCTAACGGAAAACTAGTCATATATTTTTTTCAATTTTCTTTTTAATTTTTTCCCTTTTATTTTCATATATGCGTGTTTATATGTATTCTCTATCATCTATTTTATATGTTGGCTCCATTCTACAATCTCTTTCTTCTATAAACACAATATATGCCTATTAACTACCACTACAGTTCACACACAAACACCCTAAAGTTTTCTTCCTCCCATCACTTTAACTATTGAAATTTGCAGACCCATAAATCGGTTTTGAAAAATATACAAGTTCCTGAATTGAAGATTGATTGCTTTGGGGAAAGAAATAAATGGGTTTTGATGGTGACTTTGAGTCTTTGATAAGATAGCTTCAATTTGGTTATTGAGATTCCAGATTTAAACTCCATTTTATGGATGTCTAAAGACAGAAAAGAGAGAACTGAGATTATACAAATTCTGCAATTGGCAAAGGATGAAGATTAAGTATTAGCTTGATTGGCTAACCCTTGGTTGTTGATCTATACGGTTGCAATCGGTTCAGTGACAGTAATTGATAATTAGCTTTCAAAATTTTAGATAGAATGCCTATTAAAGTCTACAATTGAGATTCTCCATAAATCCACATGAGAAAGAGTTTTGCAGAATGCTTATGATTCACTTTCTCGGAAAGAAAGATTGAGAGAGGAAGAGGAGACAGATCATGAATGTTTTAATCAGATTTGATTTTATTTTTCAAGGGTTACGCAAAAAGTCAAGGGAAAAATTGTCAAAAAAATAAAACAAAACAGCCATGTGCCCATCTTTATTAACACTGCGATATTAAGATTTATGAAATAATTGACTGATGAAAAATTAATTTATGATAGATAATACTTTGGTTAGTTTATGTTCAATGCAAAATCATTTTAGATAGTTTCATTGATTTGTAGTTGTGAACAAGTTATTCAATATTCCTTATCTGTAATATGTTAATTCCCACAATCTTTGTCACGATGCTACAGTTGCTTTCAAGTGCTTTTCGATGTAAATTTGATGTAGTATGACAAATAATTATGGAAACTCTCTTGCAGAGGTTCTGGCTGCGAAAGTTACACCTTTGCGAGAGCTGGTGGAAGTAGTTGATGTAGGGGACGCGATGGAAGAATAAATTATGACTTATGTTTTTATTTGGCTTTGTATCCTGATGATTTAGAGGATTCAAGTACTTCATTATTTTCTTGGATTCATAATATTTGTGGTTGACGTTATCATTAGACCATGTATGGTTTGAGATATAATTTGGATGTTTTTATTCTTGTTTTCTCATGCCTAATTGCTTTCTGATTTTGGCACCAGTTTTTTACTTATCTGCATTTTTTTAGTCATCAAAATCTTAACGCCAGAAAATTGCAATAAAAGTGTGAATGCATTATCACTTATTTACAGATAATGTAATCCAACAATTTCGTCAATGAAAAATAAATGATCCCTGCCCTGCAATACTGATAGTCACTAGGTACAATAAACATGTTATTCTTTTTGTACATTGGAAAACAACCATATCCATATCTATGATTAACGTGCCTAGACTTCATTAATTAGTGCATCAACAAATGATTCCATGCATTTAAATTCTAACTTTGTCTATATTGTTTGCCAACGGAGTCGGCTGAGTTGCCGATAGCAAGAAAGGATTTGGTTGTAGTAGTGCTTCTTGTGCTATTCACAATTTTGAACCATTGGCTCCCAGGGTCACACATATTGCCTCCGTTCAAGCATTTACAATTGTTTGTAACCACATAATTGTTCGAGTCTATATCCAAGCAAACTGCAGTGCCGTTGTCAAGCTTGGAAGACAGGTGCATGTTGGAGTCCGAAATGGCTTCCCATTTAGAGTTGGCATTGCTGCAAAATATACTCAATTTTGCTGGCTGCGCTACCTCATCAGCTTCAAGGCAATAGTAAGTTCCCTTTATTGTTAATACTTTTTGTGGGGTGTAGCTCCAAGCGTCGGACTCGGAGCATGGACCCATCTTCAATGGCTCCAATAATGATCCCCGGTTAAAGCAAACCCCAGTTGCTGGATGGAAAATTATTTTATGTGGACGATTGTTTGATACACCTGGCCCTGCAAAAACATAAGACGACAACTTATGATAGCTTGAAACCAAATTTATCTATTAAAAATATATAGTGTGAATGTTTATGTCGACCGTTTTTATTTACAGTTAGGTGGATAAATAGTAGTGACAACTTTTTTTTGGAGAGTTGTGTAATAATTGAAACCTTCTTATAATTCTGTCTAATCTCATATATTGATATTTTCACAATTATAATTCGACAGAAATTTATCGTCTCTTTATCTATTGATATTCGTACCTTGAAATGGAGATTGGAGATGTGAGATCCTTCTCAAGAAGCTTGAGTTGCGAACCTCACACCAATTCCAATCGAACATCCCATAAAACTCTTTTTGTCCAACTAAACTTTCTCTCAAATAATAACTCCCTACAAGTGACCATAATTGTGAGACCCCAAATTTTATGAAATGAAAGTATTCAAATTTTTATAATTATTATTTTTAGTAAATGGTTAAATTGAGAAAGGGTTAAAGTTAAGAGTGATATTTGAAAATTTTACAAAGTAAGCAAGTTGTTATTCGTTGTGTCGGGGAATATTCGATTGGTCGGGGAATATTCATTTTCACAGAGAATATCCGTTCGACGGCATAATTGTAAGACCCTGGATTTTATGAAATAAAAGTATTCAATTTTTCTTATAATTATTATTCAGTAAATGGTTAAATTAATAAAAGTTTAAAGTTAAGGGTGATATATGTAAAATTTTCAAAATACGCAAGTGGTTATAAAATACTCATTTCTGTCGGGGAATATTAGTTTGGTCGTGGAATATTCTTGTTGTCGGGGAATATTCATACGACAACGCAGTCATTTGTGGGCCCCATAATAGAATAACTGTCGGATGAAGAAAATGACAAGTTTGAGTTTTTATAAATAACACCACAGTAGTTATTACGAATTAACTTTGTTGGAATACCTAGTGGTTAAAATACGATAATATGCGTGGTTGCCGATGGACAGCGCGGTATTGCACAATATTTTGAATTATTGATTCTTACGTAAGAAGGCCTTTACTCAATAATTGTTACATTAATTACTATTCAATATTTTATTTTATTGATTCAATAATTGCTGCGTTGATATTTTATATTATTGTTGTTTGATAATTGTCACTTGCATAGTATTTCCCATTATCGGATCAATAATTCATATTATTTGAATAATATTATTAGATAGCATTATTGGCAATGTCAGAGAAAGTTACATCGAGAGAGGTTTGGTCACCTAATTGCGCCATGATGAGGAGAAATCCTTATTGGAAAGCCCCTCTTTCACGGGGCTATGCTGGTTGTCATTATTGTGATTTTGTAATATTATTTGTGAATAATTAATTATTAATAAGAAAATATTTATTTGATGCGGATATAATGATGAATTTATTTATTTTATGTGGTTATAATTGAAGGAATTAATGTTGAGGTATTTTATCAATTATTTTTGTTTGAATGGATGTATTAAAAATCAAATCGGTGTTTTGCGATATATTATGTGAGTTATAATTTTTAATCAAATAGTTGGATCGTTGTGATTTTTGGATATGTTATACATATATAAGTTGAGTATATGTCCACAAATTTTGAACAGATTTAAAATGAGCGTATGATTTGTTATAAATTTTAAGAGGTGATTTGGTTAGGAAATTGTTGAAGTTTTAGAATTTATCATTTTGGTGGAAAATTCTAGAATGCGTGGGCCCCACCTATGGTTGGTGAAGAAATGTCTTTGAAATTTTAATTTAAATGTGGTGGGTGGCAATAGTAGAGAGTAAAGCCATCGTAAAGAGGTGAAGTGCGCTTGAGGCGTCTTTAACATTTTTTTCTATAAATATAGAAATTTAAGTTAGAATTGAAAATCACACCCGAAACATAAGCTTTCTCTTTCTCTCTCTATATTATCGAGCGTATTTTGTGAGTATTTTGATACGTTGAGAGTTGCTAATGAGTGCAAGTTTCCTTCAGCGTCATATCCGATATTCCAGTCAGAAGTACTGCTCTTTTGAGGTAAGGGATTTTTAAAGGTTATGTTTTTTCATGTTTTGTAATTTTTTCGACCTTCAAAAATTCTAGAAAAATTTAAAATGATAATTTAATGAGTTTCCTAGATTGTGTCCAAAAATGGCGATTTTTGAATGCATAGATTAGGAGTTATGGATTTTATGAAAAAAGACTATTTTAAAAGTAAACCCTTATAACTCCTTGTGGTTAACTCCAAAATTGGTGAAATTTTTATTGGGAGTACATCTATATAACATCAGTATATTCTGTAAATTTGAATTTTTGGAGAAAAATACAATTTATGATAAATGTCTAAATATTCGGCGATTTTGGCCGTATGAAAATAGAAATGAATTTTAAAATTCGAGAAAAAATATATGTTCAATATGGGACTATATTCTGCTAAATCCCAGAAAAAAAATATTTTTGAAACCGATTTGGTATTTTTCATGAAAATGGACTAGTTATAAGTAAATGAATTAAATATGTTATGTGAAGTAACAAAATTGGAAAATAGGATTTTTATGGCTTGGGAATCCTATATATGGTATA
Source organism: Panax ginseng (assembly GCA_020205605.1). Taxonomy (NCBI): domain Eukaryota; kingdom Viridiplantae; phylum Streptophyta; class Magnoliopsida; order Apiales; family Araliaceae; genus Panax; species Panax ginseng. The sequence goes on along the minus strand of CM035144.1, from coordinate 2,571,896 downwards.
TCTGATTTTTGATGAGGTTGTTGGTTATTGGTGATGAAATCTTATGAGTTTGGCATTTTAGAATGATTAAATGCATTAATTAGTAAAGTGTAAACAATTAAAATAAATTATTTATAAGTTTAAGAAATGATTAAGATATTGTGGTAATATTAATGATATTAGATTATGAGATTATTAAGTGATTTATAACATTTGGATTAAGGTGTTATGAAATCATTGATTTATGAATCTTACATTTGAAATTAAATACAGATGTTGATCATATTGTTTTTATTATCATATATAACATTTTTATAATCTCGGTGATGAAATTTCTCTTTAACTTAAGTGTAAAGATGGATAGATTATTGGTATGATCGTGACTATGGGTTCTCTTTGGCCAGTAGTGCAAAGATGAATTGTTGACTGGTATGATCATGACCATTGAATTCACAATTGAATTTTTTTAGCTTAAGTGCAAAGGTGAATTGATCAACATGATTATAATTATGGTTTATATAAATTCTGAAATGATTGTATGTTGCTTTGAGATATGAATATCTTTGGCCCGTAGTGCAAAAGATGACATTGTTGAATATCTCTTTGGCCTGTAGTGCAAAGATGTCCTGTTGTTGAATATCTTTTGCTTTGTAGTACAAATGATGGCATTGATGAATATCTTTGGCATGTAGTGCAAAGATGAACTGTTGATGAATATCTTTGGCCCATAGTGCAAAGATGAATTTATTAGTATGATTATGAACAAGAACTGTGATTTGGTATAACCATGATCTTTGATATTTCAGGTAAAGACAGGTGATGAAAATTATCTTCGTCCTGGGTGCGAAGAGGAATTTAGAATCACAATTATGATTATGAGTTATTAATGTGATTGTGGAAATGAACTATTGATTGATGTTACAAGGATAAAATATTGTTGGTGGACTTTTAACATAGAGAAGATAATAGACATTATTGTCTATTTGACTCTTCTAATGGATTGCTCGTTCCGCTGCAACTATGGTTGAAAAGTTTTATTATCTACCATATGTTCTAAATCTACGATTTATTCTTGATGATGAAGGCTATTGATAATTTAATTATCTTTAGTAATAATATTCTTTCTTGAAAGCTAGTTGTGCTCACCCTTTTGCTTCACAATTCCTTTAGGGTAATAAGAGTGTTCTTTGGAATTGCGAGGGATAGAGCAATCTGTGGTCTATAGTTTGTTGAGGTTCTCCCTAAATAGTACGGAAATAATTTTATTGAGAACTTTAGATAAGTGTGTCGTATTGTATATGTCATTTGATATTTAATTTTGGTGAACCGAATAGGATAAGGTGAACCCAACTTTGGAAGGGTGTTTTGCTACTATCATACAAGATGTCTAATGACCTACGAGTTATCATAAGATAGGGTTGTGCACATCCACTTGCTGAGTATATCTACGAGCACTACCTATATGATCTTGGAGTTTATTTGAAATATAATTTTCAACTAGAGACAGTGGAGATAATTATATGTCAAGAGAAGACTCACCAATGGAAGGAACATGATAGTAATCTTCTCATTTTTCTTTGGGGTCTATTTTGTCAACCAAGGATAATTCTCTGGACATATGATATCTATCATAACTTAGATTCATGGTCTCCTATGTACGAAGGTTTCTTTGAGCACTTCCCAAAGATTTAAATTTCTAAAACAGTTATTGACTGTACCTTTATGTAATGTATCAATGTGAGGTGTTGTCCATAGTTGGGACATGAGTCACAGTTGGTATTAAAACTCACAGTATATGTGTTGTTGTATTTTGCACGACAATTGTAGTAATAAAGTTGTAGTTATTTTCTGTACCATGTATTTGGCGACTCAGAATAGGTTGGATGGATTGGACCTATTTTGGGGGTGTCACAATAATCATTGGTAGACCCCAACGAAAGTATTTTCGTATTTAGAAAATGACAGATTTATCTTTTATTAAAAAAAGCAAAAAGTGTTACAGATTAAAACCATTCAACTACCCCAGTAGTAAAAGTATGATGTCTGGCGCTGTGGTTGCATAGTAGAATATGGTATTGATTATTGATGCTTACGTGAGAAGTCACTCAATTATACTCAATTATTACTCTGATAATTCTTTGCATCATATCTCTCATATTATTGATTCAATTATTGTCACAGTATCATCTGCATAATATGTTATATTATTAAATCAATAATTGAGACAACAAAGTTATTCATATTATTATTTGAAATATTGACAATGTCTAGAAGTACTGTCAAGGAGAGGTTAGATAATCTAATTATTGCGCGCCAATAGGGAGAAATCCTTATCGGAAAGCCCCCTCTTTCCTGGGAACGACCTTGTTGTTAAATATTGTGAATTATAATATTAATGATGAATAAGTTCGTGTTGATTAAAGATGAAATTGATAGTTCCATTGTGTTGGAATTATTGGTGTTAGTGAAAATCGATATTTAATTCGATAATAATTGATGTCTGGAGGTTATATTGACCAATCTGGTAATTAACCGGATAAATGAGCAATTAATTGCTAATAATTCACATGCTTATAACTATGTGTTCACATGTGTGTACTATTGATTCACATGATTTACTATTAGGGGAGTTGGTGCAAGTTTGATAATACTTGCATGACTAAGTTAAAAATGGAGGTATAGTTGAAGGTACTATACTATAATTAATTTTTTCACATGTTTAGAACTATTGAGTCACATGATTTACTATTGATTCACATGATTTACTATTAGGGGAGGTGGTGCAAGTTTGATAATACTTGCATGACTAAATTAAAAATAAAGGAAAAGATGAGGTATTATCTTTGTAATATTTTGAGTCCCAAAATGTGCAATTATGGAAACTATATTTTCCTATAAATGAAGCTCATTCCTTCATTATTTTTCACCAATTCACTAAAGCTATAGAGCAATTATTATAGAGAGAAATTATAGAGAGAAAGAAGAAGAAAGTCAACTACCTCACTTTATTCCGGTATCAAATTTTTTTCTAAGGTAAGGGTATTATTCTTTCGTATTCATGAAGAGAGTTATTTTCTTTCAATACTCGTAAGGGTTGTTATTCCATTCTTTATTATTTTGTTGGAATAACTCCGCATACGTCTGAAATCTGCATATATGGTGAAATTCTTACATTATTCTATTATTTATTATTACATTGGAATAACACATGCGCGATCTATCGCATGCACAGTGGTCTGTTGTTATTCCATTCTTTATTTTCATTTGGAATATCACATACATGCGGATTCGCATGACTTAGTTCCATTCTTTATTATTACGTTGGAATATCACATGCGTGCGGATTACTGGCATTTGACCTGTTCCATTCTTTATTAATCTGTTGGGAATAACTTTCATGCATGCGATTATCGCATGCATGGTGAATTCTTACATTATTCCATTCTTTATTATTTCTTTGGAATAACATGTCATATGGATTACCGCATGCATGGTGAATGATCCTTTGTATTCATTTTTTATTAAATTGTGGAAATGATCATCTCTACGTGGATTCCGCATGGCGGTGAAAATCCATTTCTGAGTTTCAGTATAATCTATTATACTCGTATGAGATATCATTTCTTTTGTACTCGTCATGGAATATCATTTTCTTTGGTATTTTTTTACGAGTTCTTATTCACTTGAGATTCTTATTCATCCGATACTATTCACTCTAGTATTATTCACTTTCAAGTATTAGGGGCACTTTTCATGTAATTGAGTACTATTCACGATTACTATTCATGGTTTCTTATTCACCCAAATTACTATTCACCCAAATATTATTCACAAAATTATTTGGGGTACTTTTCATGTCTGGGTACTATTTATGAGGTCTTATTTCAAGTACTATTCATAGGGTACTATTCACGGGGTAGTATTTTGCAGAAAATATATTTCTTTTCTGTCCAAATTATTTTTGGTACATGAATATTATTCTTGAATTTTACTCCACAAAGCGATTATCGTTGTTGATAATTTGGATATTTTAAACTCGGATAAATTTAAAGTCTTTAATATTTATCCTTGATTTCGATTTTGATTAATGCTTATATCATTGTCATCATCCTCATGCTTATATTATGATGAAAGTCATCTTTGGCTTTACGTGCAAAGATGGATCGTTGATTATTAGTTTCTGAGTTGTATATCTTTTGGCTTACGTGCAAAGATGAACTATTGATTATTGATTTTACTGATTTGTATATCTTTGGCTTACGTGCAAAGATAAACTATTGATTGATGAGTATCTTTGGCTTATATTGCATAGATGAGCTGTTTTATTGGTTGATTATGACGAGGAATCATTAGGGTATAATCATGACCCGTAATGTTATAGATGATGTGGTAAAAATCCTCATTGGCCCGTAGTGCATTGATGGACAGTTATTGGTATGATTTAAGACCCCAAATTTTATGAAATAAAAGTATTCAATTTTTCTTATAATTATTATTCAGTAAATGGTTAAATTGATAAAAGTTTAAAGTTATGGGTTAAAGTTATGACCATTGATGATTACATGAATATCCTTGGCCGAAGTGCAGGGATGATTCGATGATGTGGATTATTTATTAAGCTGAGTCTCAGCGATAAAATATTGAATATACACTTTTAATTCGTAAAAGATAGTTGATATCATGCTCTACTTGACTCTTCTAAAATACAGTTGTATGTCTTTGGCTTGTAGTGCAAAGATGAATTGTTAATGAATATCTTTGGTAGTAGTGCAAAGATGAATTTATTAAATATGATTATGGCAGAATTGTGATTTGGTATAACCATAATTTTTGATGTTTGAGGTGAAGATAGGTGATAAAATTATCTTACGTCACAGGTGCGAAGAGGAATTTAGAATCACAATTATGATTATGAATTATTCATATGATTGTGGGTGAATTTTTTATTGATGTTCTGAGGATAAAACATTATTGGTGGACTTTTAACATGGAGAAGATAATAGATCGATGGTACATTTGACTCTTCTAATGGATTGCTTCGTTCATTCGCAACTATGGTTGAAAAGTTTTATCATCTACCATATGTTCTAAATCTACGATTTATTCTTGATGAAGGCTATTGGTGATGTAAATTATCTTTAGTCGTGATATTTTTTCTTTGGGCTAGTTGTGCTCATCCTTTTTGCTTTCACAATTCCTTTCTTGTGTAAAAAGAGTGTAATTGGGTCGAAAGCGGGGGAAACAGGAGAATAGAGCGGTGGTCTATAAGCATTGAGGTTCTCCTAAATAGTATGAAAATAATTTTATTGAGAACTTTAGATAAATGTGTCGTATTGTATACGTCATTTGATATTTAATTTTGGTGAGCCGAATAGGGTGAGGTGAACCCAACTTTGAAAGGTGTTTTGCCACTATCATACAAGATGGCTAATGATATACAACCTCGTATTATCATAAAGACGAGGTTGTGCACATCCACTTCTTGAGTATATTTACGAGCACTACCTATATGATCTTGGAGTTTATTTGAAATATAATTTTCAATTGCAGGGCAAGTGGAGATAGTTATATGTCGAGAGAAGACTCACCATTGGAAAGAACATGATAGTAATATTCTCATTTTTCTTTGGGGTCTATTTTGTCAACCAAGGATAATTCTGTGGACATATGATATCTATCATAACCTGACGCATGGCCTCCCATGTCACGAAGGTTTCTTGAGCATTTTTCAAAGATTTTAATTTCTAAAAGCAGGTTTTGACTGTATACTTTTATGTAAAGTACCTTTGTAAGGTTGTGGTTGAGGCACCATGAGAGTTACATACATTTGTATTAAAACTGGCGGTTTAATTGTGGTTGTATACTTGCGACAGTTCAACAGTTGTATAAATGAAGTTTGTATTTGATTTTTATAGTATGATATCTGGCCGAATCGAGAATGGGTCGTGTGGGCTATTTTTAGAGGCGTCATGATATCTGGAGTCCAAATCATATTCAGCAGCCCAGTCCATGAAACAATTCATGTACCTATTGTCATTAACATTAGTTCCCCTTTGGTCCACCCCAAACTCGCTGATAAACAATGGGTACCCTTGGTCTAACAAGAATCCTCCTTCTTTGTTCATCATGTTTTTTATAGTCCTCCCAAACATTTGGTTCGGGTTGCCATTTTTCCAAGCCGACCTGTCGGAGTAACCGTACCAGTGGGCTTCGAACACTAGCTTTCAGGTAAAAGTCACGTTCACCGGTTGCTTGAGAAGGAAAGAGAAATCTCGGTCATAATCTAACCCGGAGAGGATGACAAGAATATCTGGATTTGCTGAGTGCACAACTTCAGCTCCTTTCTGCAAGTATCTGACCAATTCATAAAAATTTTAGAATAAATTAACATCACTAATTTCAAGTGTTTAGGCCAATATTCATCATATATATATATATATATATATATATATATAGGTGAATCGAGGGAGTGATAAATTTTATATAGAGATATATCAATGATGTATGGTATTGGTGTTGGTACCTGTACCAGTCTTTTGGATTTTGTTTGAGGCCTCAGAGTTCATTCCTCAAGCTCATGCCAACCACGTTGGTGGTTCCCATAAACATGGTGGCGACCCGATTTAGGCCCATGAGCCAGAGCTCCGGATTGAAGTATTTGTCGCCAAAGAATCCCTTCCCATCGAAGTTGCTGCAACACCAACCCGGCTTGCTTATATGATTGTCAAATATTATCATTACTTTGTTGTTTTCAAGGCTAAACACCACTGCCTAAGATAGACAAATATTTATTTAATTCAAAATTACTCCATTAATATGTGGTATGTACGTACGTACGTATATACCTTGATTACATAAATTAACACGTAACCTGCTACTATTATTTCACCATCTCCAGTTTTCACTTTCTAAAAAAGTGCATTTTGCTCCCAATCTTAAAAGGAATCTATTTATCATGTCTTTCCAACTAATATTTTCATATTCTATCTAACCTAAGCTAACTTTATAAATAGAAGAACAACTCTTCAAAAATATTTAGACCTTCCAATTTTAAATGCAAACATATATAATAATGTAGCTCAGTTGAATCAAGATATTTACCAAGCCAGTTGCATATAAGAGCATATTCCTCTGCATATACTAGCGTCTTGATTCCATCTTCTAAAAGTGCAGGAATGCCAACTTCAGGATTCCTCATCCAATCCGTGACCATCACATCATACACTATAGAACTACATGAAACAAAATCAATGTCTCCAACACCTAGAGCATCCCTGACTGTTGGTTTAAGAAGTTTTTCATGTTCGAGAAATTGTAGCACAGGGTCCCTTCACATTCCTTTTTGATATTATAGTACTGCAAAACCAAATATAGTACAAATTCGTATATACATTATATCCTCCAAAATCAAAATCAAGTTATTATTTTTCATTTCTTATATTCTATTTTTGCTTCTTTACATTTTTATCCCCAATAAGCTCCATGATATTGTTAAATATGTTATTGCAGACGAAAAATGCAGTCGAGCAAGAACGCTCACCATCAGTGGCTGATACAAAAAGAAAGAAAAACGTAAACAAGATATACTTTGATTGCATGGTTACATCATTGCCTATATATACAAACTTTGAACATTATTATTAAAAAAAGACGTTTTGAATAATGTTTAATTTTAAAAATAATAAAAAACTTTTAAGTTTAATTTTAAAAAACGTGGTGAATTATTCTCTCACAAAATTTGAATAATGTTTTGCAATAAATTTCTTTAATTGTCCACTCATGAATCTTAGATGGCAGAGTACACCAAAGTAAGAAATTCCTTTGGGTGAGCTCTTAGATTTATAACCCTTTGTTGATATGACAATCTTAGATTTATGTATCTCGGTTTTCGTTTCTTAATTAGTATATCCTAAAAATCACTACTTTATAATCCCACATAAATATTTTGAATAATGTTAATAGCATAATGGTATGATATTATCCTTTATAATTTAATTGTTATCTCTTAATTGATGATATTGATGATAACAATGTGGTTATTGATTATAGAAATGTGGTTTTGTCAATGTTTATTTAGCTTGATTCAAGCTTCCCTCGCATATTTTGCAGTAAAACTTTTGTAGTAAGCATGATTGTTTACTTCACAGAACAAAAATATATACTTTCCCTTTTATTAATTGATTATAGAATGCTGCTACCTACTAGCACCAGGATTTGAAATATGTGGTACATTATATCAGATTTTTCCTTCTTCTCTCTGCATCAATGATATATTTTGTTTGATCTCTCTTGGTAATCTTTTAGGTTCATGTCGGTCATTGAGTTATTTATATATTTATAACTTTTGAGTCGAGTTGCATTCTGAATGGTGGTTTGGTAGATTTTGGGAGGTTTGGTAAGCCTTCTTCCCAATAGGTTTGCTTTAAAGCTTATGTACCTGAGGGAATTATGCTGAGATAACTAAAATTTGACACGGTGTTAAATGATGTATATTGGTCTTCAACAGAGACACGAATAGACCACCATCTTTGATTTTATTTTCAAACCTGTTCAAAGTGAGAGGAGATAAAATTAAAACCTATTTTCAAACCTGTTCGTTTTTTAAATTTTTTCTGAAATACATACAAAAAATTATATTTTTAAGAGATTTTTAAACCTTCGCATACCATTTTCTTCTCTTTTTGTTATGAATTGTAAAAGTTAAGTTGATCTGACCCTTTCTTTCAGATTAAACAAAATAAAAAAGTAGTAAAGACGGGGAAAATAAATCGATTAGCTACACTTTCGTCAGAGAAAAGCTGGAAAAAAAATAGAAAAAGGGAAGAGTAGAAAAAATAATTTGTCCACAAGTTGAGGTCACTTAATTTGCCACTAGCTTAAAAGCAATAGTCACATAATTAGAGTGTAATGCACAAACCGGTAAACGCTCACCCCTACCCCCTATAATGTATATTCATTTGTTTTTCTATGTAAAATTTGATCATCGCACAATAATATACTACTACCTCCGTTCCTAAAAGATTGTCGTTTAAGGTTTTTGCACATGGATTAAGAAAGTATCATTTACCAAGTAAAATTTATTTGAAATTCCATCACTACCCCTTTATGGGAAGTTAAAAACTATTAATACAAGGAAGAGAATTTCTTGGGACAATGAGAGAAGGTAGGGGTAATATAGGAAAATAAATAATTTATTCTCCTCGAAAGTTGTAAACGACAAACTTTTTGGAATAAATTTTTTCTTTTAAAACGACAATCTTTTAGGAACGGAGGGAGTATTTTCTTATTATATTTTAATTTATTAATTGTACGCACACATTTATTATTAAAAATTTGAATAATCCCGCCGCAACGCGCGAGTTTGTATCTAGTTATATCTACTAAATTGCAGTACATTGTTCATTGCATGACATATGTCTTTCCCACATTGTAACACATGTCTGATATAATTAATATTCATTCCACACTAATTTAATTATATTTCAACATAATATTATCTGATTTAAAACATTTGAAACAATTGTATCCTAAAATCACTATTTTTCTAATATTATATCATTCATAATTATACCATACATTATATCATACATGTATAGTATAATATTATAATACGTATATAATAAAATAACTACCTATCTAAACTGTGCGGATATTATCATTACTAATTTAATTATATTACAACATAATATAATATAGTTTAAAACATTTAAAACAATATTAAAATAACAAATAATATCAATCATAATTTACTATATTGATTTTATAATCCCCTAAATCACTATTTTTTCAATCTAAACGGTTTTTATATTATTATTATTATTATTATTTTGATTTTATAATCTCCTAAATCACTACAAATCTAAATTGTTCTAATAATGTTAACGGTTCTAATATCTATTATCTATTATATCTACTAAATTGCAGTACATAACACCATTGCATGACATGTGTCTTTCCCACATTGTAACACATGTCCTATATAATTAATATGCATTCCACACTAATTTAATTATATTACAACATAATATTATATCATTTAATTATATTACAACATAATATTATATAATTTAAAACATTTAAAACAATTGTATCCTAAAATCACTATTTTTCTAATATTATACCATTCATAATTATACCATACATTATATCATACATGTATAATATAATATTATAATACGCGCATATAACAAAATCCAATTAAATTCACACTTTGAACTATCACTTCAAATATTTATTTAACTCAATAAATAAATTAACAAAATATTTATTTAATTCAATAAATATTTAAAATCAATTACACAATCTCGTTCGTCACAATTCGGGCCCAAATAATCATGTTCCAACATTACCCCCCAATCTTCGGTTAAATGAGACATTTAATGGAAGAGTATTTCAAACAAAGCCCAACGATTAATAATATCACAAAACCCAACCTCCTCGGAAGTTTATCCCATCAAGCAAGTGTGACACCCCCAAAATAGGTCCACACAACCCATTATGAGTCGCCAAAAACAACAATACTGACGCAAAATTTCCTATTACTACAATTGAACTATTGTGTAAAATACGACAAAACATAAGCTGTGAGTTTCAATACAAATATTGTAACGTATATAATACGACAATATTCATACTCAAATTATTATAACTGCGATGCCCCCAGAATAGGTCCATACAACCCATTTTGAGTCGCCAAATATATGGTACAGAGTTCAAATACAAATTTCATTTATTCAACTATTAATTGTCGTGTAAAATACAAAAAAACATACGCTGTGAGTTTTAATACAAATATTATCTTGTAGACAATATCCAAACTCAAATAAAATCCTCATTACAATTATTGTCACACTATTTTACAAAATAGTGAGGATTACTAAAATAACCATCTTGAACCATTACTCCACTCTCCGACTAGTCCCAGCTACATTCTTGCTTCCTGAGAAGAATAATGGAAGCAAAAAGAAAATGCTGAGCTCAACTAGCCCAGTAAAGAATATTATGACTAAGATAATGTAGAACAAATTATCCTTAGTCCTCAATAGGGAAAAATCTGATAGAATATAATAGACAACAAGTTTTAGATCAACAACTACAACGGAAATAGTAATCCATTAGAAGAGTCAAGTAGAGCATAAAATCTACTATCTTCTATGATTTAAAAGTCTATTATCAATATTTTATCCTTGTAACAAAAATTAATAAATATTTTACATCAAAGAATTATCCATGCACTACGGGCCAAGGATATTCGTTAGTATCACCAGTGGTCATGATCATGCCAAACAACTGTCCATCTATGCACTACGGGCCAATGAGGACTTTCACCACAACATTTGTTTGTAACATTACAGGTCATGATTATACCAATACACAATTCTTGGTCATAATCATACCAATCAATAGTCCATCTATGCACTATATACGAGTCAGAGATGACTTTCACCATAATATAAACATGAGGATGATCACTACTAGAAAATCAATCTATAGGGACGGTCGTAGACCGTAGCTATAGATGAAAAGATCGTCGCTGTCTTCTATAGCGATGGTTGGCTACCGTCGCCATATAAGCCGTCGCTGAAACCTATAGCGATGGTTAGACCGTCGCCAAAAAACATCACAAAAACATGCACGAAGCTTTATATTGACGGTTAGAGAATAGATATAGAGTACTGATGATCGTCGCTTATAGAAGATTTGAATACGAATGGTTGAGGTTCACCGCATGACCAGACTTTGCCGCTATCAAGATATCAGCGCAGAATGGTTGAGGTATATTGTAAGACCCCGAATTTTATGAATAAAGATTAATTTTCTCAAAATATTTTTTTTAGCATTAAGGTGTGGATTTGATATAATATTAAAGTTGTGGGTAATATTTATAAATTTTGTAAAGCATGCAAGTTGTCATAAAATATTCGATTGGTCGGGGAATATTCGTTTTAACATGGAATATTCGTACGAAGACACAATCATTAGTGGACCCCACAATAAAATTATTGTCGGAGTTAGAAAACGACAAAAATATCTTTTTATAAAAATAACGGTGGAAGTTTTACCGTTAACTGTGGAAATACCCGGTGTTAAAAGTACAGTAATACTGTGGTTGCATATTAGCACACGGTATTGATTATTGATTCTTACGTGAGAAGTCACTCAGTTATATTCAATTATTGCTACATAAATTGTTGCATAGTATCTCACGTTATTTGATTCAATTATTATCGATATTTTATATATTATTAAATCAATAATTGAGACGGTACAATTATTCATATTATTATTTATAATATTGACGATGTCTAGAAAGTTCTGTCGAGGAGAGGTTTGCTCACCTAATTGCGCGTCAATAGGGAGAAATCCTTATTGGAAAGCCCCCTCTTTCCTGGGAATGATCTATTTGTTAAATATTAATAATAATAATAATAATAATAATAATAATAATGAATAAATATTGTTAAAAATATTAAGGAGATTTTTTATGAAGTATTTGATGTAAATTTTGATTATTTTATGGGCCCCCATTTACTCATTTTTCAAAATAATCGGTAGAATGTTATTCAGTATATATATTATATGGTGGGATCCAATTTGTGATGGTGATATGTTGGTGGAGGGAACACGTGGGGCCCACGTTGGAAAAAAAAAATGAGGGGGGGAAACTGATGAAAATTATCACGGGAGGAGTTTTGTTTTTCAAAGACATGTGTTAAATATATATATATATATATATATATATATATTATATAATAAGTTTGTTTTTTATGAAAAATAGAATATATTATATTTTATTGAATATTATATTATTAATTTGAAAAAAAAAGAAGAAGAGAGTCTGAAGTTTCCTTTCGCCCGTGATCATGCAAATTATTAGTCTGAAACTACTGTGAGTCCGTGATTTTCTAAATTCAAATAGTATCCTTTCCATTCTCCTATAAATAGGATGCTTAGTTAGAATTGAAAATCACACCAGAATCAAAAACTATTTCTTCTATAATATTGAGCGTATTTCTTTCGAGTTTTAGGAAGCTTTGAGTGTAGAAAACAGTGAAAGTTTTCTTCCAGAATATCCCCGCTATACCAGTTAGAACTCTCTTCTTTTTAAGGTAAGAGGTATTATTTATTTCATATTCACTTACGATATTATTTTTCATATTCGTAAGAAATTTTATTTTCGTAATGAATATTATTTTTGTTGAAATTGATTAACTCAAACAATGCTTGCATTCTTTATCCACACTTGGAGTAACCTTACACTCAACAGAAATACTCACAATATTGTAGGAAAAGAATTTTATATTTTTAGTGTAGTGATGGTGTGTTTTATTTCTCATCTAAGCAATCTATTTATACTGGAAATTGAGGAAACAAGTAGCAGACACGCTTTGACAAAATAACTAAATGTGGTATATAATAATGCTGGTAGTGGAATTTTTGGTCCTATAGAGAAAATTAAACCAACTTGTACACGTTTTAACAAAATTTGTTCAATAATAGAGTTGTGGTCCATATTACTTTAGGAAAAGTAGAGTGTCGGCAAGTCCTGCCAAACTTACTTTTGTAAAAAGAAAATAATTGAACAAACATCTGCATATCATACTTATCTTTTATCAACACCATTTTTAATCTTTGAACTATTATTCACAATTATTAATATAGACTCTCAATACTGCCAACTGGTTTAATTATATCATATCAAATAATATGAGTTATTGTGCAATAACTATTGTGACAATTATTGAATGAAATGCTGAGTGACTTCTTACGTAAGAATTAATAATATGAATCACTATGCAATATCGTGTGCTACTATAGAATACCTTGTACTACTGTGGAATCACGCGTATTACTGTATTTTTATCATCTGGTATTTCAACAGTTTAACGGTAAAAGCTTTGCCGTTATTTTTTATAAAAAAGTTATTTCTGTCGCTTTTTATATCCGACAGTTATTCCTTTATGTAGTCCACCAATGATTGCGCTGTCATACAAATATTCCCCAACAAAAAGAATATTCTCCGACCAAACGAATATTTCCTGACAACTATTCACTTCATTTATTTTTCACATTTGTTGCATACTCCCATCTTTCTTTTTTACGAATAAAACAGGAGCACCCCAAGGAGATGTACTATGACGAATGAAACCGATCTTTAACAATTCCTGCAGTTAGATTTTTAACTCCTGAAGTTCAATAGGAGTCATTCGATATGAGATTTTGAAAATGAGTTTTGTACTGGGTTCAAGGTCAATAAAAAATTCAATTTCACGCTCTAGGGGTAGGCCAGGAAATTCTTCGGGGAATACGTCAGAAAATTTATTAACAATAGAAATATCATTTAAATCTAACGTATCTTTATTTAAATCCGTGATATGGGCTAAGAAATCTTAACATCCATTTTTTAATAAACGAATGACTTTATGGCTTGATATGACAGTGATTGACTTTAGTGGTTTGGTTGCTTGAATTCGCATAATAGGTTGGTTAGGAATATGAAAGCTAACAATCTTACGAAAATAATCAATTTTAGCATGATGAGTAGTTAACCAATAAATCCCTAAAATCACATCAAATGAAAGTATTTTCAAAGAGACGAGATCAACGGGTAATGTGAAAGTATCGATTTGAATCAAACAAGATTTATAAATAGTGAATGTAATGAAGGTTTCTCCCAACGAAGTTTCAACAGATAAGTCAAAGTTTAATTTCTCTGGAGTCAAATTTAAACGTTGAGCACAAATAGATAAAATAAAAGAATGGGTAGAACCGGTATCCAATAAGGTATTTTGGGAGGTCACGACAAACGCTCTCCCTTGAACTACCGGCTTTGACTTGTCTGGGACAGCCTTTGGTGTCACCATCCCAGCTGCACTTGACTTCGTTGCATGACAAAATCGAGCTAGATGACCTTTTTTCTGCAATTGAAACACACTTTGGGTTCTTTGCGATACTGAGTTTGGGTGATGTATCCTCTTTTCCAAGATCAGCATCTGATTGGTGACCGGTCGTTCTCCTTTCTTAAAATGGGTCTTTGGATTTGATGTCTTTCCATCATTATTGAACCTTCTCTTTTTGAAATTTTCACTTGACTCATTTCTTCTATTATCTTGGCCAGGATTACCACTGAAGTGGTTACCATTTCTGGGATGATAATTTCCTCGACGTTTGTTATCACCGCTTCGATGATTGTTACCACTGGTATGACTATTATCGTTTTGCCAGCTGCTATCTTTTGGTTGGGCTGACTTATTATCTAATTCTGAGCCCTATTAACAACATCTGAATATAAACAAAGTTTGTGAGAAATGAGGTATTGATGAATTTCGGGCTTCAAACCTCACAGAAACATTCGCGTCATACGCTCTTCATTATCTATCAAATGGGATGCAAACCGAGATAACTTCGTAAACTTTGCCTCGTATTGTGATATGGTCATATTGTTTTGTTCTAGCTTGATGAATTCCACCTCCTTCATGTGACGAATACTCTCTGAAAAGTACTTGTCGTTGAACAATTCTTTGAACTTCTCCTAAGACATCTTTAGTTCAGAAAGATGAGTACGTTTTACAGATTCTCACCAGTAATATGCCTCGAGGACTTTCACCATATCATTTGTCTGTAACATTACATGTCATGATTAGACAAATACACAATTCCTGGTCATAATCATACAAATCAAAAGTTCATCTATGCACTACGGGCCAAAGATGACTTTCATCACAATTTAAGCATGAGGATGATGACAATGATATAAGAAATCAATCAAGTGAGATCAATGATAAATATTAAAAATTTATAATTCAATTTATCTAGAGTTTAAGAATGTCCAAATTGTTAACATGATAATTAATTGTGGAGTAAAATTCAAGAATGATATTCATGTATCAAAAATAATTTGAACAGAAAAGAAATCAAATTTTGTCGTGAATAGTATCCCGTAAATAGTACTTTGTGAATAGTCCCCGTGAATATTATCGTATGTATGAATAGTACCCATGACTAGTACCGTATAAATTGTACCGTATGAATAGTACTGTATGTATGAATAGTACCCCGTGAATAGTACCTGACATGAAAAGATTAAAATTTAATAAGAAAGTTCAGAAAAAAATTTCAATGAAACGATACTAGATGAAGTGCAAAATTTAAGGATATTCTACTAATTTCAGGGAGTATAAAAGCAATATTTATCAAAATAAGTGTAGATTTAGGAATATGAAAAGAAATAATATTACTTACATACTATAGAGTATTGAAGAAAATAATATTTCTTATGAATATTGAACGAAAATAATATCCCTTACCTTAGTAGGAGAGTAATTCTGACCGGTATAACGGAGATATTCTTGAAGAAAACTTACACCATTTGCTACACTCAAAGTATCCTTATGCTTAAAAGAAATTCGCACAATATTATAGAAGAAGAATTCTCTGATTCTGGTGATTTTCATTTCTTAATTAAGTATCCTATTTAAAGGAGAATGACAGGGAACTATTTAAAATTTTTCACGGGTGAACAGGATGAAATTCACGGGCGAAGTTCGGCTAAAAATCTAATTTTCACTATGCAGCACTATGCAATAAAATATTCTAATAAAATAAAAACTTTATATAAAATATAATATATTCTATTTATAATCTAATAAAACGAATAACTTTATATATAATATAAAAAGTATTATATTTTATTACTATTAAAATAATAATAAAACAAAACTGAGATAACTTTCTACCGACGATTTTATAAAATGAGTAAGTGGTGGTCCATGTAATAAGCCAAACTTACAATAAATACTTCATGAAAAACTCCTTTATTTATATCAAAAATTGAATAATTATTTACCACAAATCACTTATCTTCAATCAACACATTTTTAATCCTTTAATAATTATTCATCATTAATATTATAACTCACAATATTAACAACCAGATCATTCTCAGGAAAGAGGGGGCTTTCCGATAAGGATTTCTCCTTATTAGCGCGCAATTAAATAACCTAACTCCTTTACTCGACAGAACGTTTTAGACATTGTCAATTAGAGGTGGCAAACGAATTGGCAAGTGTCAGCCAAAATGGCCTGTGTTTTGGTGGGTCGCTAAAGTGAGGCTCAGGTCTTAAGTAATTGGTAAAGTACTTCGCATGCTTTTTCCTCTATTTTTTTTTACAAAATCTTGCTACACCATAAATAGTAATAATAATAAATATTAAAATAATAAAATAATTTATAATAAATAATAATTCTAATTATTTTATTCATGTTTAGCTCTTGAATTATTTTATTAGGTCTTTTTAAGGTTCACATATATATATATATATATTATTATTATGAGTATATGATCAAACCTTTCTATTATTTATGAATTTATATTATATTAACTATAAGCTATGCTTCATGTTTTATTTATAAAATGTCAAATAGTTATATTGTGTTTATAATTAAACAATGATTAACAACACACATAATAATTATTATAAGTATAATTATTATGAATATATAATTAAATAATTATAAAAGACACATAATAATTAAACAATATGCATAATATTAGAATATAACAATTATTCCTGGGGAGAGGTGATCAAAGTATTAACCCAAACAAGTCAAGAACTAGCAAGAAAAGTAGTCAAAAAACTTATATAAAATTTAATTAAATAAAGAATAATAATTATTTAAGACGCATAATGGATAACAACACTTGAAATCTTCTAAGTATCCGTAGCTAAGCTAACATTAATTAGTTTATTATTACACATTAATAAAAATAATGAAACAGTTGTTGTGGCTCAGTTAGTTTGAACTCTTATTTATTTACTTACAAGTCTTGTGTTCAAGCCTCATAACGCACAAGTAGCAACATTTTGTTAAAAAAAAAAAGAGTTTGGGGCCACTTGTAAGAAATAAAAAGACTGACGGCCAAAAAGGCCCAATTTTTAGTGGGCTAAAAAAATGGAGCCCAAAGCCCAGCTCGTGGTGGTAGTGAAGGGCTCCTGCCCATGGCTCGGGCCATCTTTTACGATCTATTGTCAATAATGTAAATAATAATATGAATAACTATGTCGTCTTATTTATTAATTTAATAATATAAAATATGGTGCAAATGATACAATGACAATAATATGAGATACCATTCAGCTCCTACTGTTGTAATAATTGAATAAAACTGAGTGACTTCTTACATAAGCATCAATAATCAGAGATACTGTACAATACCGTGTGTTACTGTGCAACCACGTGTATTACTATACTTTTATCACCGGGTATTTCAATAGTTTAACGGTAAAGGTTTTTGCCGTTATTTTTATAAAAAGGTTATTTATGTCGCTTTCTATATCCGACAGTAATTTCGTTGTGGGATCCACCAATGATTGTGTCGTCGTACGAATATTTCTCGACAAAAAGATTATTCCCTGACCAAACGAATATTTTATGACCATTTTGTGATGCCTCCAAAAAAGGTATACACAACCCATTCTGAGTCGTCAAATACATGGTACATAATTTAAATACAAACTTAATTTATACAACTGTTAAGTGTCGTGCAGAATACGACAAAACATAAACTGAGAGTTTTAACACGAATATTATCTCGTAGACAACATCCAAACTCAAATGAAATCCTTATTACATTTATTATCACATTATTTCATAGAATAGTGAGGACTACTATAGCCACCATCTTGGATCATCACTCCATTTCTCGACTAGTTCCAACTATATTCTCATTTCCTGATGAGGACAATGAAAGAAAATGGTATGCTCAACTAGCCCAGTAAAGAATATTATGACTAAGATAATGCAAAATAAATTATCTTTAGCCTTCAACAGTGTAAAACTGATAGAATACAATAGACAACAAGTTTAACTGCAGTGGAACAAGCAATTCATTAGAAGAGTCAAGTAGATCATGATGTCTACTATTTTCTATGATTTAAAAGTTCATCATCAATATTTTATCTCTGTAACACATCTCAATAAATAATCCACATCACCGAATTATCCATGCACTACGGGCCAAGGATATTCGTTATTATCACATCCAAGAATTATCCATGCACGGCTAAGGATATTCGTTATTATCACCAGTGATCATTATCATGCCAAACAACTGTCCATCAATGCACTACGAGCCAATGAGAAATTTTACCACATCATTTGTAACATTACATGTCATGATTATACTGATACATAATTCCTGGTCATAATTATATTAATCAATAGTCCATCTATGCACTACGGGCCAAAGATGACTTTCATCACAATTTAAGCATGATGATGATGATAACAATGATATAAGAATTCAATTAAGTGAGAGCAAGGATAAATTTTAAAGATTTATAATCCAATTTATCTAGAGTTCAAGAATGTCCAAATTGTTAACATGATAACTGCTTTGCGGAGTAAAATTCAAGAATAATATTCATGTATCAAAAATAATTTAGAAAGAAAAGAAATCAATTTTTGTCGTGAATAGTACCCCGGGTGAATAGTACCCTGGGTGAATAGTACCCCATGAATAGTACTTCATGATAGTATCCCGGCATGAAAAGATTAAAGCTTAACAAGAATGTTCAAAAAAATATTTCAGTGAAACGATACTAGATGAAAGTCAAATTTCAAGGATATTCCACTAATTTAAAGGAGTATAGAAGCAATACTTATCAAAATAAGTGTAGAATTAGGAATATAAAACGAAATAATATTACTTACATATTACAGAGTATGAAAGAAAATATTATTTCTTACGAATATTGAACAAAAATAATATCCCTTACCTAAAAAAGAGAGTATTTTTGACTGTTATGGCGGGGATATTCTTAAAGAAAATTTGTATTGTTTTCTACACTCAAAATTTTCTTAAACTCTAAAGAAATACGCTCAATATTATAGAAGAAGAATTCTTTGATTCTGGTGTGATTTTCATTTCTAAACTAAGCATCCTATTTATAAGAGAATGACAGGATACTATTTAGGAAAAAGAATCATGGATCGCATAAAGAACAAATCACGAGCATAGTGAGCGACAAAAATTCGACGAAAATTTTAATTTTACTATGCAGCTATTGATCGATTTCACAATCAATTATCTGTGCAAGTATACACAGTCAGCAAGTAATAAAGTGGTAAAATTAAGTGTCGATCTCACATGGAATTCCAATCAATAAACTCCAACTACTAGCACTATACCAATTCAATTTTATTTAAACAACTGCAAATTGTGATTTTTCTAATTAAGAAAACTAAATTAATCAATTAAAACTAGATTACTCTAAAATCTATTCAATTAAGTAAAGGTAAAGACTAAATGAATGAATTTAGATAAATAAAGATTAAGACTACAATATCCCCATTTTATGTACTACAAACAAATTATCCAACTAATCCAATTATTATGCCTAATGAATTATTAACAGGAACTCTAAGTGTTAAAAGCCCTTTCCCAAGTGATCAGTTAACTTTTATACAATTCAATTAATCTTGCGATATTCCTATGCAAAATAATTAAATTAAACCCATTAAGCTCCAATTCTCAATTTGTTACATGCAGTGAACAGATATCCCTATTTAGTTCACAACCCTAATTATTCATCTCATGCAAATAATTAAGCATACATGTTATCATGTCCAGTTCCAACTCTAAATTTCATCTTCCGAATCCTTCTAAAGTAACACGGTAATTACTGGCCAAATAATTAATCAATACGCACAAGACAAGATAAATAATTCACCTTGACATAAATAATTAGAATAAATTAAATAATTAATTCATAGACATAAAAGGTTTAATTTGTAGTTTTAATAAAAGAATTAGTTCATAATGAAAAATAAAACCAATAATCTCATGAAAATCATCTTGAAAGAATTATACAATTTGAAAATAAGAAGAAGAAGAAACTCTAAAAGAAAATCTCCCAAGCTTCAATTGGAGTTCTCCTCCACAAAATCTCTATTGATTCCTGATTAGTCTCCCGTTATGAATGAATATCCCCCAATTTTCAGCTAATTGCTCCTTTAATACTCCTCCTTAAAACAAAGTCCAATCCCTAGTCAACTTTTGCCCCATACACGCGCCTTGACCAATTGGATCTGCGCCTCAACACCCTGGCACTGAAATTACTACTAGAACTAGCGCCCCAGCGCTAGTATCAAGAAAATTATGATTTTGCCATTAGTTAGCTCAAATCCCCAATTTTTCCCTGCATCTCCTCAATCTGCAAAATAACAAATAAACACAGTAAAATTCTTCTAAAAGACTTGAGAATACAATAATTTAATCCCAAATGTATCTAATTCATGGGTATATTACCCATTCATCAAATACCCCCAAACTTAAATCGTTGCTTGTCCTCAAGTAACAAAACATAATGCAACAAGAAAAACTAACTATACCATGCAAATGCACATATAACTATCTACATGTTTGTAATTCCAGCAATCAAATAGAACACCGTATACTCATCAGGCCTCAGAAAAAATCACAATAACATGCTAGTACATCATATCAAGATAGATCAATATTATCCCAACAATCATCAAATATAAACCTGTTATTACTGTTATCGTGTGTGTGTGCTCAACAACCATGATAACTGATGAAAAGCAAAATATGAAACATAATAGATTTCTTATAAGGCATCATACAGTGTAAACTCGAGAACTCCTCAAATAACCTAGATTCAGCTCAACCCAAACAATTACCAAAGTCCAGGGGTCAAAATGGAATACTTATGCTTTATTCTCTTTATTTTTTTTCTAACGGGAGCTTTTTGCACTTTTTCCCGTTTTATTCATTATTATTTTTTATTTGCCCATGACTGTGCAATGTCTCATTCCATTAGGCTAACAGTGCTACCCCTTAGTGAGCTTTCGACCAACGACTCTTGCACCATATAAGACATTGTAGCGCTTAGGTGTAGAGACACTCCCAAGGCTTACTTTGCTCAAGTAACAAAGGCCCCGAAACAAAACTAGCCACGGTTATTATTATTTTTTTGTTTAAAAGCTTATATACTCCAAATATTTCCCCCAAACTTAAATTCATGTCTAACTTCAGCCATCACTAGCTATTCATGTTATTCTTTCATTCAACTAGTATTTATCCTTTTGAAATCTATTATCTATCCATTTAAACTTACTCAGCAAACATGGTCATTTCTTAACATGTCTTTATCATGATAATATCACTTTCAAACAGATAAAGATTTAAATCATGTCAAGAAAGCACATCACAAAGCTTAATAATCCTTACTAGACTTGTTTATGCAATTTCAAAGGTCATCATCATTGGCCCCAAATATACTTGAACTATTAAACAGCTGGAATTATGTGAAATCCTAAATGCAACACTTAACGAAAAAGTAAAAACATAATATCCACAAGCTACTAGAAACATGGCATCTACGAATGCAACTAGAAACTAAACTACCCCCAAACTTATAAAGAGCAATGTCCTCATGCGAAAAATAGAGCAAAATAAAATAGAGGACTTCCCTGACAAGCTTATTCATCGGGCGAATCATCATCATCCTCACTCATCTCTTGATCAGAAGGGGGAAACACAGATAAAATAGGAGCAGTAAGAAAATGGCTAAGATCAACTCCAGGGTACAGCTGAGCATACATAGCATTATGGGTGGTGAAGTAGTCGATTAAAAACTTGTAGATCACATCTTGACGTTCAGACAGGCGGACATTCTGGGATTCGAGATTGTAGAACAAACCATCAATTTCATACTGGACGGCATCAAGAACAACACCACGTTAAGCAGCAGATGAGGGACCATAACTAGGTGGAGCTTGAGCTGGTGGACTAGGTGGAGCAGCAGCTTGAGGAATTATAAAGCCCAATCCACGTGGGTGATTTTCACCACCAGTCTACACCCTATATCGAATAATCATTTTATGGTCCAAAATCGGCATTGGGGGCTGAATCATTTCATCAGACTTCCATTTGACCCCAAACTTAGAACAAAGTGTGCAAATGAGAGAAGGGTGAGGTAATCCTCCCGTGGTACCTCCTCGTGCAACCCTCAGAATTGATTGTTGAATAATAAGACCCACATCCATCTTCAAGCCTTGTATTATTGAATACAGCAATAACCCTTTTCTTGGTGACATGGCTAACATGTGTGCATGGCATTAATTTGGCGCATATGAAGGCGTACCAAGCCTTCCCATAAAGACTGAGGCGTGAATGCGGGAAAGTCATGCTGCCACATTCATGCATTGTCCACGTGGTGCCCGATTGACAAAGCTTGCGGATGATTACTTCATAGTCTGGTCCTTAGCTCACAAAGCTAGCATATTCATTGCGTTTACCTTCCGAAGGTAGTTGGTAGCAACCGTTGATGTCCTCTTCGCCAAATTCAATGGTCTTGCCTCTCACATACACTCCATAATGGAAATGCTCTGAAACGTTGGCGTAGAACTCTTTAACGACTGCAATCACTGTCGGGTCGGGTTGTTCAGTGAGTGTGAACCAATTCCTCTCAACAATCATGACCGCTATGTCCCCATCCTTGGATTGATTGGGCCTTAAACCGCGTTCAGGGATGAGAGAGCGGGTGGCCATCCTATTGTAGCGTTCTTGGGCTGCGGCACTTAAGAACCGACGGCTGTCAAATTTTGGAAGAGCTGATGCGGACCCAGAACTATCCCTTCGTTGACGCTTTGAGGCCATTAGAGTAATCTACAAATGAAAATACACAAGTTAGAATTTAGTTCAAAGTGTATAAGTCAACTTGTATATATACCACAAACCTCAAATTTTGAATTATAATAGCTTTGTGGAATAGGAGTTGGAGGTATGAGGAGTTACGCATGATCCTAAAGCTATACAATTTGAACCGAAAAAAGCGTGCAATATCACTAACATGGTCAAATTGCGAAGTTGTTTAATAGTGCCCAAATAGCCAACCAAAATTATGGCACATAGAGATACAGACAACCACTTAACATGCATGTGATAATGTGACACTAAAGATAACCATTTCATGATAAGCCCATAAGTGAAATTAGCCCTTATACTATGAGTGAATACTCAACCCATGAACATGCCAGGATAACTGCATAATTAGACTTAGTGATATACATGCAATTAGTGGAAATTAACAAAGAAAATTCACTTAGGCAATATATCAAACACCTTGTAGGCAAACTATAATACTCTTTGGGCACAATTAGTTTCATAGCAATCCAAACTCCAAATCATATCAATCACCATTGAGTACAAGAACATAATTGTGATATCCTAATCTTAAGTGATGCATACGCATGCAAGAGGAAATAGCATAAGATCAAAGGAAGTAGAATACGTACCGTAGATTCAGTCGGAGAGAATGAAAATAATTAGAAAAATAACCGAAGTGAGGCACAATACTCTTATTCCCAAAAGTATGTAGTATATTTAACGTAAAGAGAAAAGGTGGTTACACAAAGAGAAACGGAAATGATGAAAGTGAGACAATCGTGGACAACAATTAAAGGGAATAAGGAGTTTGACAAATGCAGATTTTTAAACCGAATAGGACTCTAAACTCGGCCCAAAGGCTTGGTACTGGTTTTAACTATAAGAGAGCGTCGAGGCGCTGGTGGTCGATATCAAAGGTGATGTAACCTAGCGTCGTATACTGGTGTGGCTTATATAAGCAATATTGAGGTACTGGGTCGGTCGGTTCCGGTCTATGGGTTCAAGACCGGCGCTTTTTGTTCCTAGAGACAAGCACTGGGGCGCTGTGCCTATCTTGAAATTATGAAGTGAATAGCCACGTAAGGCTGTGGCCCTCAGATATCCGGGCGATCACTTGAGCATCTTGACCCGTGTAGTCCTTTTCCTGCCTCATTGACCAATTATTCCTTGTGCAAGGCCTCTTTGAGCAATTGTGTACCTAGCTGGAACAAGCAAGAAATTCATGAAGATTATTAGACTAAAATATCATACTATAAAATTTAAATAATTCAAATGCCGAAAAGAAGTATTAAATGAAATAAAATAAAATAAATTAGAACTCTTGGGGTTGCCTCCTATAATATTGTGTGGACGCCCCCAAAATAGGTCCACACGACCCATATCGAGTCGCCAGATATCATACTATAAAAATCAAATACAAACTTCATTTATACAACTATTGAATCAATGCAAGATTATACAACCACGGTTAAACTGTGAGTTTTAATACAAATGTATGTAACTCTCATGGTGCCTCAACCACAACCTTACAATGGTACTTTACATAAAAGTACAGTCAATAACTGTTTTAGCAATTAAAATCTTTGGAAAATATTCAAAAAAACCTTCGTACATGGGAGGCCATGCGTCTAGGTTATGATAGATATCATATGTCCACAAAATTATCCTTGGTTGACCTAATAGTCCCCAAAGAAAAACAAGAAGATTGTTATCATCTTTTTTCCAATGGTGAGTCTTCTCTTGACATATAATTATCTCCGTTGTTTCCAAGTGAGAATTATATTTCAAATAAACTCCAAGATTATATAGGTAGTGCTTGTAGATATACTCAGCAAGTGGATGTGCACAACCCTGTCTTATGATAACACGAGGTTGTATGTCATTGGACATCTTGTATGATAGTGGCAAAATACCCTTCCAAAGTTAGGTTCACCTTACCCTATTCGGTTCACCAAAATTAAATATCAAATGACTTATACAATACGACACACTTATCTAAAGTTCTCAATAAAATTATTTCCATACTATTTAGGGAGAACCTCAACAGTTATAGACCACCGTTCTATTCTCTTGTTACCCTCTCTCGATCCAGCTACACTCTTATTACCTGAAAGGAATTGTGAAGTAAAAAGGGTGAGCACCACTAGCCCTGTAAAGAATATCATGACTAAAGATAATTTACATCATCAATAGCTTTCATCAATAATAAATCAGAGATTTAGAACATATGGTAGATGATAAAACTTTTCAACCATAGTTGCAGCGGAACGAGTAATCCATTAGAAGAATCAAATAGACCATCAGGTCTATTATCTTCTTTATGTTAAAAGTCCACCAATAATGTTTTATCCCTGTAACATCAATCAACAATTCATGTCCACAATCATATGAATAACTCATAATCATAATTGTGATTCTAAATCCTCTTCGCACCTGGTGACGAAGATAATTTTCATCATCTATCTTCACCGAAACATCAAAATCATGGTTATACCAAATCGCAATTCTTGCTCATAATCATACTAATAAATTTATCTTTGCACTACTACCAAAGATATTCATTAATAATTCATCTTTGCACTACTGAAAGCCAAAAAGACATACAATCTGTATTTTAGAAGAGTCAAGTAGAGCATGATATCTACTATCTTTTATGAATTAAAAGTGTATAATCAATATTTTATCACCGAGACAAATTTTAATAAATAATCCACATCATCGAATCATCCATCGCATCTACGGCCAAGGATATTCATGTAATCATCAATGGTCATGATTATACCGAATAATCCCTAGTTATAATCATACCAATAATTGTCCATCAATGCACTACGCCAATGAGGAATTTTACCACATCATCTATAACATTACGGGTCATGATTATACCAAATAATCCTCGATCATAATCATACCAATAAAGTTCATCTATGCAATATAAGCCAAATATACTCATCAATCAATAGTTCATCTTTGCACGTAAGCCAAAGATATACAAATCAGTAAAACCAATAATCAAAACTAATAATAAAACTAATAATCAATAGTCCATCTTTGCACGTAAGCCAAAGATATATAATCAGAAACTAATAATCAATAAATCCATTTTTTGTACGTAAGCCAAAGATGACTTTCATCATAATATAAGTAATGAGGATGATGACAATGATATAAACATTAATCAAAGCGAAATCAAGGATAAATATTAAAGACTTTAAATTTATCCAAATATTATCAATCAATTAATAAACTCATAATCTAATATTATTAATATTATAACAATATTTTAATCACTTCTTAAACTTATAAATAATTTATTTCAATTGTTTACACTTTACCAAATAATGCATTTAATCATTCAAAAATGCCGTACTCATAAGATTTCATCACCAATAATCAAATCCCTCATCAAAAATCTGCATATATCCTATATAGGATTCCCAAACCATAAAATCCTATTTTCCAATTTTGTTACTTCACATAACATATTTAATTTATTTACTCAAAATTAGTTTATTTTTATGAAAAATACCAAATCAGTCCCAAAAATATTTTTTTTTCTGGGATTTAGCAGAATATAGTCCCATATTAAACATATATTTTTCTCTAAATTTTTGAAATTCATTTACTATTTTTCATATGGCCAAAACTGCCGAATATTTTGACATTTATCATAAATTGTACTCTTGTCTAAAAATTGCAAATTTTACAGGGTATACTCCTGTTATATACATGTACTCCCAATAAAAATTTCACCAATTTTGGAGTTAACCACAAGGAGTTATAAGGGTTTACTTTTAAAATAGTCTTTTCTCATAAAATCCATAACTCTTAATCTATACATCCAAAAATTAACATTTTTGGACACAATCTAGGAAACTCATCAAATTATCATTTCAAATTTTTTCAGAATTTTTGAAGGTCGGAAAAATTACAAAACATGAAAAGCATAACAACCCTTAAAATCCCTTACCTCAAAAGAGCAGTATTTCTGACTGGAATATCGGATGAAAAGCCGAAGGAAACTTGCACCGAATAGCAATACTCAAAGTATCTAAATATTCACAAAAATATGCTTGATAATATAGAGAGAAAAAACTTATGTTTCTGGTGTGATTTTCAATTCTAACTTAGCCCTCTATTTATAGAAAAATGTTAAGACGTCAAGCAGACTTCGACCAAGCACTGATGGCTTTACCTGCTACTATTGCCACCCACCACATTTGAATTAGAATTTCAGCACATTTCTTCACCAACCATAGGTGGGGCCCACGCATTCTAGAATTGTCCACCAAAATGATAAATTCTGAAACTTCAACAATTTTTGAACCAGTCACCTCTTAAAATTCATAACAAATCATACGTTCATTTTTAACTGTTCAAAATTTGTGGACATATACTCAACTTATATATATATAACATATTCAAAAATCACAACGATCCAACTATTCGGATTAAAAATTATAACTCACTTAATATATCGCAAGAACAATCGATTTGATTTTAATACCTCCATTCCAAATAAAAATACCGATAAAACACCTCAACATTAATTCCTTCATTTATAACCACATAAATAAATCCATCATTTATATCCGCATCAAATAAATATTTCCTTATCATATAAATTAATAATTAATTATTCACAAATAATATTACACAATCACAATTATGACAACGGTGCCGCCTCGAGGAAAGAGGGCTTTCAGATAAGGATTTCTCTTACTAGCGCTACCAATTAGGTGACCAAACCTCTCATTGATGTAAATTTTTAGACATTGCCAATAATTTTATCTAATAATATTATTCAAATAATATGAATTATTGATCCGATAATGGGAAAATCGATGCAAATGACAATTATTGAAACAACAATAATATAAAATATCAACGCAACAATTATTGAATCAATAAAATAAAATATTGAATAAAGAATTCATGTAATAATTATTGAGTAGTGCCTTCACGTAAGAATCAATAATTCAAAAATATTGTGTAATACCGTGTATCTTCTTTAATGCAACCACGCATATTCATCTGTATTTTAACCACCAAGTATTCCAACAAAAATTACCAGTAATAACTACGATCGTTATTTATAAAAACTCAAACTTGTCATTTTCTTCATCAAGACAGCTTATTCGTTATGGGCCCCTAAATGATCGCAGACTGTCCGTATTTAATATTCCACGACCAAACGAATATTCCTCGATAGAAATGAGTATTTTATAACCACATGCGTATTTTGAAAATTTTACATATATCACCCTTAACTTTAAACTTTTATTAATTTAACCATTTACTGAATAATAATTAGAAGAAAAATTGAATACTTTTATTTCATAAAACTGGGTCTTACAATCTCCCTCCTTATGAAATTTCGTCCCTAAATTTACGTACTGGTATTTCAAGAGTTGACAATACCTTGCTTTCATTTCAGATTCCATCTTCCCTATCCTCATGATTTCTCCATTGCTCATCTCCTGTATTTCAGATATCATTTTAAAATACAGCTTCAAAACAAAGGTTAATTGACATATCACAATTTGTCAACTTAAGTCAGAAAATTCAGTTTAGGTAGGACACACTCTAGAAAAGGATATTACTCGTCTCTCCCCTCCTAGTTCTAATCCCGGATCTCCGTCAGATATCATATCCCTAAGCTCTGATACCAACTGTGACGCCCCCAAAATAGGTCCAATCCAACCAACCTATTTTGAGTCGCCAAATACATGGTATAGAAAACAACTGCAACTTTATTACTACAACAACACATATGCTGTGAGTTTTGATACAAATATATACCAACTGTGACTCATGTCCCAACCGTGGACAACACTTCACACTGATACCTTACATAAAGGTACAGTCAATAACTGTTTTAGAAATTAAAATTTTTGGGAAGTGCTCAAGAAAACCTTCATACATAGGAGGCCATGAATCTAAGTTATGATAGATATCATATGTCCAGAGAATTATCCTTGGTTGATCCAATAGACCCCAAAGAAAAATGAAAAGATTACTATCATGTTCCTTCCAATGGTGAGTCTTCTCTTGACATATAACTATCTCCACCGTTTGCGATTGAACATTATGTTTCATCCAAACTCCAATATCATATAGGTAGTGCTCGTAGATATACTCAGCAAGTGGATGTGCACAACCATGTCTTATGATAACTCATAGGTCATTAGACATCTTGTATGATAGTGGCAAAACACCCTTCCAAAGTTGGGTTCACCTCACCCTATTCGGTTCACCAAAATTAAATATCAAATGACGTATACAATACGACACACTTATCTAAAGTTCTCAATAAAATTATTTCCATACTATTTAGAGAGAACCTCAATAGCTATAGACCACCGTCAGTATTTCCCTCATATCCCCGCCGATTCCTAAGAACACTCTTATTACACGAAAGGAATTGTGAAGCAAAAGGGTGAGCACAACTAGCTCAAGAAAGAATATTATGACTAAAGATAATTAAATTATCAATAGCCTTCATCGATAATAAATCGAGATTTAGAACATATGGTAGATGATAAAACTTTTCAACCATAGTTGCGGTGAACAAGCAATCCATTAGAAGAGTCAAAATAGACCATAAAGTCTCATTATCTTCTCCATGTTAAAATTCCACCAACAATGTTTTATCCTCGTAACATCAATCAAGCAGTTCCTTTCCACAATCATATGAATAACTCATAATCATAATTGTAGTTCTAAATTCCTTCTCATCTAGGACGAAGATAATTTTTATCACATTTTTTTACCTGAAACATCAAAGATCATGGTTATACCAAATCACAGTTCCTGTTCATAATCATACTAATAAGTTCATTTTTGCACTACGGGCCAAAGATATTCATTAACGGTTCATCTTTGCACTACATGCCAAAGATATTCAAAGAATATGTCATCTTTGCACTACGGAGCCAAAAGATATTCATCAATGAAGTCATCTTTGCACTACGGGCCAAAGATATTCATCAACACTTCATCTTTGCACTACTGTGCCAAAGATATTCAACAACATGTCATCTTTGCACTACGGGCCAAAGATATTAATATCTCAAAGAAATATATAATCATTTCAGAATTTATATAAACAATAATTATAACCATGTTGATCAATTCACCTTTACACTTAAGCTAAAAATATTCAATTGTAAATACAATGGTCATGATTATACCAGTCAACGATTCAACTTTGTACTACTGGTCAAAAAGAACCCATAGTCACGATCATACCAATAATCTACCCATCTTTACACTTAAGTCAAAAAGAAATTTCATCACCAGGATTATAAAAATATTATATATGATATTAAAAACAATATGATCAAAACATGGATTTAATTTCAAGAGTAAGATTCATAAATCAACAATAACTTGGTCAGAAAAAGAAACCAATTTTGTCGTGAATAATAACTTATGAATAGTAACTCATGAATAGTAATTCATGAATAGTAACCC
This sequence comes from Panax ginseng, assembly GCA_020205605.1. NCBI lineage: Eukaryota > Viridiplantae > Streptophyta > Magnoliopsida > Apiales > Araliaceae > Panax > Panax ginseng. The sequence continues at coordinate 2,540,749 of CM035144.1, read as the reverse complement.
AGACATGAAAAAGGTAGAAATTCCACAATAAAATCCATACCAATATTTCGGTATAATGATATTGAAAGAATAACATTTCTTAAACATATAAACAATTTATTTCAATTGTTTACACTTTACTAAATAATGCATTTAATCATCCTAAAATGCCAAAATCATAAGATTTTATCACCAATAACCAAAACCCTCATAAAAAATCTGCATATACCTCATATATGATTCTCAAGCCATAAAATCCTATTTTCCAATTTTCTTACTTCACATAACATATTTAATTCATTTACTCATAACTAGACCATTTTCATGAAAAATACCAAATCAGTACAAACAAATTTTCTTTTCTGGGATTTAGCAGAATATAGTCCCATATTAGACATATATTTTTCTCAGAATTTTTAAAATTCATTTAGTATTTTTCACATGGCCAAAACTGCCGAATATTTAGATATTTATCATAAATTGTACTTTTGTCCAAAAATTCCGAAATTTACAGGGTATACTGATATTATATAGATGTACTCCCAATAAAAATTTCACCAATTTAGGAGTTAACCACAAGGAGTTATAAGGGTTTACTTTTAAAATAGTCTTTTCTCATAAAATCCATAACTCCTAATCTATACATCCAAAAATCGGCATTTTTGGACACAATCTAGGAAACTCATCAAATTATCATTTTAAATTTTTCCAGAATTTTTGAAGGTCGTATGATAGTATCATATGTCCAGAGAATTATCCTTGGTTGATCCAATAGACCCCAAAGAAAAACGAGAAGATTACAATCATGTTCCTTCCAATGGTGAGTCTTCTCTTGACATATAACTATCTCCACCGTCTGCAATTGAACGTTATGTTTCAACCAAACTCCGAGATCATATAGGTAGTGTTCGTATATATACTCAGCAAGTGGATGTGCACAACCATGTCTTATGATAACTCGTAGGTCATTAGACATCTTGTATGATAGTGACAAAACACCTTCCAAAGTTAGGTTACTTTCACCCTATTCGGGATCACCAAAATTAAATATCAAATAACGATACAATAATACACACTTATCTAAATTCTCAATAAAATTATTTCCATACTATTTAGGGAGAACCTCAACAGCTATAGACCACCGTTCTATTCCCCTGTTACCCCCACTCGACCCAGCTACACTCTTGTTACCTGAAAGGAATTGTGACCCAGTAAAGAATATCATGACTAAGATAAATAATTTTATCAATAGCCTTCAGTAATAATAAATCAGAGATTTAGAACACATGGTAGATGATAAAACTTTTCAACCATAGTTGCAGCGGAACGAGAAATCCATTAGAAGAGTCAAATAGACTAAAAAATCTATTATCTTCTCCATGTTAAAAGTCCACCAATAATGTTTTATCCCTATAACATCAATCAAAAGTTTCTGTCCACAATCATGTGAACAACTCATAATCATAATTGTAGTTCTAATTTCCTCTTCTCATCCAAGACGGAGATAATTTTCATCACATGTCTTTACCTGAAACATCAAAGATCATGGTTATACCAAATCACAGTTCCTGTTCATAATCATACTAATAAGTTCATCTTTGCACTACGGCCAAAGATATTCATTAATAGTTCATCTTTGTACTACATGCCAAAGATATTCGAAGAACAGTCATCTTTGCACTACGGGCCAAAGATATTCAATAAAACAAGTCATCTTTGCACCACGGGCCAAAGATATTCATCAACAATTCATCTTTGCACTTCTGCCAAAGATATTCAACAACATGTCATCTTCAGACTACGGCCAAAGATATTAATATCTCAAAGAAATATATAATCATTTCGTAATTTATATAAACAATAATTATAACCATGTTGATCAATTCACTTTTGCACTTAAGCTAAAAATATTCAATTGTAAATTCAATGGTCATGATCATACCAGTCAACGATTCAACTTTGCACTACTGGCCAAAGAGAACCCATAGTCACGATCATACCAATAATCTACCCATCTTTATACTTAAGTCAAGGAGAAATTTAATCACCGGGATTATAAAAATGTTATATATGATTATAAAAATAATACGATCAACAACTGCATTTAATTTCAAGAGTAATATTCATAAATCAACGATAATTTGGTCAGAAAAAGAAACCAATTTTATAACTTGTGAATAGTAACTCATGAATAGTAACCCCGACACGAAAAAAATAAGTTTCACAATAAAATCCATATCAATATTTAAAACACCTTAATCCAAATGTTATAAATCACTTAATAATCTTATAATCTAATATTATTAATATTACAACAATATTTTAATCATTTCTTAAACTTATAAACAATTTATTTTAATTGTTTACACTTTACTAATTAATGCATTTAATCAGTTTAAAATGCCAAACTCATAAGATTAAATCACCAATAACCAAAACTCTCATAAAAAATCTGCATATACCTTATATAGGATTCTCAAGCCATAAAATCCTATTTTCCAATTTTGTTACTTCACATAACATATTTAATTCATTTACTCATAACTAGTTCATTTTCATGAAAAATTCCAAATCAGTCCCAAAAATATTTCTTTTCTGGGATTTAGCAGAATATAGTCCCATATTGAACATATATTTTTCTGGGAATTTTTAAAATTCATTTACTATTTTTGATATGGCCAAAACTGCCGAATATTTAGACATTTATCATAAATTATAATTTTGTCCAAAAATTCCAAAATTTACAGAATATACTGATGTTATATAGATGTACTCCCAATAAAAATTTCACTAATTTTGGAGTTAACCACAAGGAGTTATAAGGGTTTATTTTTAAAATAGTCTTTTCCCATAAAATTCATAACTCTTAATCTATACATCCAAAAATTGCCATTTTTGGACACAATCAAGAAAACTCATCAAATTATCATTTCAAATTTTTCTAGAACTTTTGAAAGTAAAAAAAATTACGAAACTGAAAAACATAATAACCCTTAAAATCCCCTACCTCAAAAGAGTAGTACTTCTGACTGGAATATCGGATATAACGCTGAAGGAAACTTGCACTGAATAGAAACTCTCAAAGTATCTAAATACTCACTAAAATATGCTCGACAATATAGAGAGAAAGAAAACTCGTTTCTGGGGTCATTTTTAATTCTAACATAACCACCTATTTATAGAAAAATTCTAGAACGCCAAAGGAGACTAAATAATAAAATAATATTATTATTATTTTCCTTCCACGCCATCCATGTTGAATAACTCAGCAGCCATCATTGAACAAAATTCAGCACATGCTTTCACACAAAAAACAAAAGTGGGTCCCACCCATTTAATAAAAATTATTTTATTTTCTGAAACTTCAATAATTCATAAAAAATAGCCCGTTTATCACAAAAATACAAGTTTTATGTCCATTCCACACGAAATTGAATTCTCTACAACTTTGTAGCTTTAAGTTTTTCCAAATTCCAAACCGAAAATATCCGAAATCCATAAACGGACGATTTTCAAAATCTTTAAAATTCATAACAAATCATACGTTAATTTTTAACGGTTCAAAATTTGTAGAAATATACTCAATTTATATATGTATAACATATCCAAAAATCACAACGATCTAACGGTCGGATTAAAATTATAACTCACGCAATAGAGTTTTAAGAACACCAATTTGATCTTTTAATACCTCCAATCCGACAAAATACTGATAAAACACCTCAACTTTAATTCCTTCATTTATAACTACATAAATAAATCCATCATTTATATCCACATCAAATAAATATTTTCTTATCATATAAATCAATAATTAATTATTCACAAATAATATTACGTAATCACAATTATGATAACCAGTGGTTCCTGGAAAGAGGGCTTTTCGACAAGGATTTCTCAATTCTTGGCCGCAATTAGGTAACCAAACTCTCCTCGATGTAACTTTCTAGACATTGCTAATAATGCTATCTAATAATATTATCTAAATAATATGAAGTATTGATCCGATAATGGGAAATATCGTGAAATGACAATTATCGAGACAACAATAACATAAAATATCAACGCAAAGAATTATTGAATCAATAAAATAAAATATTGAATGTTGATTACTGTAACCATTATGAGAGTAGTGCCTTTCACGTAAGAATCAATAATTCAAAAAATATCATGCGCAATACCATACGCTTCATTGTGCAACCACGATATTATCGTATTTTATCCACCTGTAATCCAATGTTGTTAATTCTGTGTAATAATTACGCCGATTATTTATAAAAACTCAAACTTGTCATTTTCTTCATCCGACGGTTATTACATTATGGGGCCCATAACTATCATGCTTGTCATTGCATTTAATATTCTCCGACAACAAGAATATTCCACGACCAAACGAATATTTCCCAACAGAAATGAGTATTTTATAACAACTTGTGTATTTTTGAAAATTTTATATATATCACCCTTAACTTTAACTTTTTATCAATTTAACCATTTACTGAATAATAATTCTAAGAAAAATTGAATACTTTTATTTCATAAAATTCGGGGTCTTACATTTCTTGTGCCACCGGATCTTCCACATGTATAACCTCACTAGTCAACCGTAATTTCTGGAACTTTCTCTCGATATTGTCTGTATAAGGAGAAAGTTCTTTTTTAGCCTTGATCTAGTGTGCATACACTTACAAAGAATTCCTGCAAACACAAGAAGAAAAATAAATAACTAACGTTTAAATTAAGACCGAATTGATTATAACTAATATGCATGGAATTAATATTAATAAAGAATTCTCCGGCAACGGCGCCAAAAACTTGTTGATCAATTTCACAATCAATTATCTGTGCAAGTATACACAGTCAGCAAGTAATAAAGTGGTAAAATTAAGTGTCGATCCCACAGGGAATTCCAATCAATAAACTCCACCTACTAGCACTATACCAATTCAATTTTATTTAAACAACTGCAAATTATGATTTTTCTAATTAAGAAAACTAAATTAATCAATTAAAACTAGATTACTCTAAAATCTATTCACTTAAATAAAGGTAAAGACTAAATGAATGAATTCAGATAAATAAATATTAAGACTACAATATCCCCAATTTATGTACTACAAACCAATTATCCAACTAATCCAATTATTATGCCTAATGAATTGTTAATAGGAACTCTAAGTGTTAAAAGCCCTTTCCCAAGTGATCAGTTAACTTTTATTCAATTCAATTAATCTTGCGATATTCCTATGCAAAATAATTAAATTAAACCCATTAAGCTCCAATTCCCAATTTATTATATGTAGTGAACATATATCCCTATTCAATTCACAACCCTAATTATTCATCTCATACAAATAATTAATCATACATGTTATCATGTCCAGTTCCAACTCTAAATTTCATCTTCTGAATCCTTCTAGAGTAACACGGTAATTACTGGCCAAATAATTAATCAATACGCACAAGACAAGATAAACAATTCACATTGACATAAATAATTGGAATAAATTAAATAATTAATTCATAGACATAAAAGGTTCAATTTGTAGTCTTAATAAAGGAATTAGTTCATAACGAAAAATAAAACCAACAATCTCATGAAAATCATCTTGAAAGAATTACACAATTTAAAAATAAGAAGAAGAAGAAACTCTAAAAGAAAACCTCTCAAGCTTCAATCTTCGATTGGAGTTCTCCTCCACAAAATCTCTATTGATTCTTGATTAGTCTCCCGTTATGAATGAATATCCCCCAATTTTTAGCTAATTGTTCCTTTAATACTCCTCCTTAAAACAAAGTCCAATCCCTAGTCAACTTCTGCCCCATACACGCCTTGATTAATCTGGATCCGCGCCCGCCTTTAGATCTTTGAAATTATTACTAACTAGCGCCAAATAGCTAGTATTCAAGAAAATTATGATTTTGCCATTAGTTAGCTCAAATCCCCAATTTGTCCATGCATCTCCTTAATCTGCAAAATAACAAATAAACACAGTAAAAATTCTTCTAAAAGACTTGAGAATATAATAATTTAAGCCCAAATGTTTCCAATTCATGGATATATTACCCATTCATCAGCAGCACTATGCAAATACTATCTAGTACTATGCAAACACTATGCAATACTATGCAACATAATAAAATATAATATATTCTATTTATAAAAAGTATTCTGTTTTATTATTATTATAATAATAATAAAACAAAATTGAGATAACTTTCTACCGATGATTTTGAAAAATGAGTAAGTGGGGGTCCAAGTAATAAGCCAAACTTACAACAAATACTTCATAAAAGACCCCTCTATTTATCTAAATTCACTTGGCTTCACTAAACATATTTTTAATAACATGTATTCATCATTAATATTATAACTCACAATATTAACAATCAGATCATTCTCAGGAAAGAGGGGGTTTTCCGAAAAGAACTTCTCCTTATTGACGCACAATTAGATGACCAAACCCATTTCCTCGACAGAATTTTGTAGACATTGTCAATAATACAAATAATAATATGAATAATTGTGTCGTCTCAATTATTGATTTAATAATATAAAATATTGTGCAGATGATATTGTGACAATAATTGAATCAATAAAATGAGATACTATGCATCAACTACTGTTGCAATAATTGAATAAAACTGAGTGACTTCTCACGTAAGCATCAATAATCAAAGATACTGTACAATACAATGCTACTATGCAACCACACGTATTACTGTACTTTTATCACCGGGTATTTCAACAGTTAACGGTAAAAGTTTTGCAGTTATTTTTATAAAAATTATTTACATCATTTTCTAAAATGAAGAATTCCGTTGTGGGGTCCACCAATGATTGTGTCGTCGTACGAATATTCCATGATAAAATGAATATTCCCGGACCAAACGAATATTTTATGACAACTTGTTTACTTTGCAAAATTTGTAAATATTACCCACAACTATAACATTATATCAAATCTACACTTTATTACTCAAAATGATATTTAGAGAAAATTAAATCTTTATTCATAAAAGTTGGGGTCTTACACACTTGCTTACTTTGCAAAATTTGAATATATCATCCATAACTATAACATTATATCAAATCCACACCTTTATTATTCAAAATAACAATTAGAGAAAATTAAATTTTTATTCATAAAAAGTTGGGGTCTTATAATAAATGTGTTAAATTAATTTCTCATTATTTAAGGGTAATATTATCTTTGATATATAATAGTGTACAATAATTAATTTAAGGTGTGCATATACCACACTATATATCCCTTATTTAATGAAGTGGTAGTGATTGAGGACTATATTATTACTTACAAATTTAAATAGTGAATGGAGATTTTTGAAAGAAAAAAAATATAAAAATTAAAATAAAACCAAACAATGAGAATATAGGGATCAAATGAATCGTTTTGCCTAATATATTGTATGATTTGAAGAATATAATTATCTAAGTTAACTTTAATACCCTATGAATAGGATTCCATTTTCCTGGTTACCCCGCTGCCCACCCCGACATGGTCATGGTGTGTATGTAGATTTTTGAAGAAGTAGAGAAAGCTAACAAATGTTATAAAATATTACTAAAATCAAGAACAAACAAGATTAGAGAAAAGAGAGCATTTTCTTTTTACTTTGATATATTCATCATTCACTTTACAAATGTTATTATTTATAAATATAATAACATCAATACTAATATAAATACTAGTAGGTTACAAAACTCAAAGGTTATGAGTTTCATAACTCAATGGACATGGGAGTTACATGTACCTAGACATCCATAATATGAATCTAGACATACATAATTTTATAACACTCCCCCTTGGATGTCTATTATATATATACGCATTGAAAGCTGCCTCATTAAAAACCTTACCAGGAAAAATCCAATGGAAAAAACCTTGGTTAAGGGAAAAAGAGTGCAGCGCGTATTAGCTCCCCCTCATGAATATATTCTTAAGTCCTTCAACTGTCGCATTCTAATATTGTGAAACAATCCTTCAAACGTGGAGTTCTTTTGTAGCAATTTTCTAAGAATATGCCTCGTTAAAAACCTTACTAAATAAAAATCCAGTGGGAAAAAATTTGGCGAAGGAAAAGAGTACAATATTCTTGTATAACTTCTAGTGCCTTGAGATTGCCTCATTAAAACCTTGCAAAGGAAAACCCAGTAGGAAAAAACCTTAACGAAGGAAAAAGAGTACAATCAGCACATATCCTTTTTACTCCCCTTCATAAGTACATAGAATTTCCATTATTTATGGTAAAAATATCATTAAGTCGAAGTATGCCAATATTGTGCACCATCTTCTTCAAAATAATAGTTGGTAATGACTTAATGAATATATCAACCAAATTATCACATGATCAATATTGCCATTCTTCTAGGGCTAATGTGTATAAAATAATTATGGTGCAATATGCTTGGTTCTATCACCCTTTGGATAAAATAATCCCAAATCAATAGTCTCACAAAGATAACGTAAAATATGTTTAATTTCATTACAATATCTTTGAGTTGGTGCATAATTATACATTGCTAGTAAGTTAACTACAAATGTTATATCAGGTCTTGTCAAATTCACAAGATACATCAAAGTACCAATTACATTAAGATATAGTACTTCAGGACCAAAACACCAATTTCACAAAGATATGGTACTTCAAGACCAAAAGTTTATTAATCATTTTCTTGTGGTCAAAACGGATATTTCTTGATATCAAGTGACCAACCCATCATTGGAGTACTCAAAGGATTAACATTATCCATGTAAAGTTACTTCAGGACTTTTTTTGTGTATGTTGATTGATGAACAAGAATTCCATAGTTCAATTTGTAAGCCAAGACAAAAATTTGGCTTACCAATATCTTTCATCTTAAATTAGTTGTTTTTGTCGATTCTTCTAGAGCAAGATCTTTCATCAATAAATACAGTAATGATAGCAAAACCAGATTATGATCTTTTGATAAAATGCATGCACAAATTGGATTATTCTCAAATCCTTCTTTCAAAAGATATCCACTCAGGCGATTATACCACAATATGCATCTGGATTGCTTTAACCTATATAAAGATCTTTGTAGCTTAATAGAATACATATTTCGAGATGTAGAATTATATGCTTCAGGCATTTTATATCATTCAGGGATTTTCATGTAGATATAATTATATAATGATCCATACAGATATGATGTAACAACATTCATTAATTTCTCTTTTTACCAAGCTAATTAAAAATCTGAATGTAATTGTGTCAATTATAGGAGCATAGGTTTCTTCATAATTAATACCATGTCTCTGCGAAGAAACCTTGTGCTACAAGTTACGCTTTGTACCATATAATTTCATTTTTCTTATTTCGTACAAATACCCATTTGTATTCAACAGGCATTACACCTTTAGGTGTTCGGACTACAGGTCCAAAAACTTTACATTTACTTAGTGAATTTAATTCTGCTTGAATCGCCTCTTTCCACATTGGCCAAATATTTCTACATTCATCAACGATTTGTGGTTCATATATATGATCATTACTTCTGGTAATATTCATAGCAAGTTTATATGAAAATATGTTGTCGACAACGATTTTATTTCTATCCAATATATGTCTCCTGTATATACATAATGTATTGAGATCTCGTTATTTTCAGGTGCATGATCCTCTTCAGGGGATAACTCATCATCTTCAGGGAATAACTCTTCAAGATTTTTATTTACAAGAGATTTTTGTTCATAAGTTTTGGATAGATTGATAAATTTTATAGCCTGTTTTATGGGTATAGCCTCTTTATAGGCTGCAACTTAATTTTCTTGTACTTTCTTCTTTTGGAAAATTCTATCTTTAACACCGATCATTCTTTCATGTTTCAGGTGTGACTTTGATTCAATTTGCTGCTGCATTAATTAATTGTCCTACAAGGACTTCAATCTCTGCTAGAGTATTAGCAGCTAGAATGTGAGATATCACTATTTTCTTATCATCGGTGAATAATTCTGGTAATTGATTTGCAATTCATTGCAAATGAATTATCCTTTGAACTTCTAGTTCATATTGATTTGTATAAGGATCAAGATTAAATAACGCTAAAACATTCCAATTAATCTCCCGTCGTGCTTCAGGCAATGATCTCACGTCGTGCTTCAGGCAACGACTTTTCTCCCCTAATGGTGGGAAGACTATTAAAATAACAATCCTCAAAATATACCTTAAAAATATCACTCTGAATTCTTTCTTAGAAAGATGACCACTAAATAACAATAATTAAATGTGATAGTTTGGTAATTAATTTACTTTGATATAATCAATAGGTAAAGCAATCTTCTAGTTCTTTAAGGGATGTGCATGGGAGTTTTTAATAATTCAACGCATCATTATTGATCAAAAATGATCATGCCAAATTATAAAAATATTTGGATCCGATCACTTCTGGTGTATTGCACACTTCTGGTGTATTACAACATTTGTTTCAACTATTCACATTTTAGTATAATATAACCCAGAAGAGAAAATATACAGTTTTTCTAATATGAGCTTCTGGCTCGATAATATTGAAGTAACATAAAGAAATGCTTCACTGCATTCGTTATTGATTTCAATATAATAACTATTATAACGTATATCCTTAAAGCTGAGCAAATTTCTGCTTGTCTCAGAAGAGTATAAAGAATCATCAATACAAATTTTTGTGCCCTTTGACAACATTATAATCGCTCTTCCAGAGACTTTAATTAAGTTTGATGAATAATCACTCTTCAAAAGTCTTCAATTATGTTTGATGAATAATCGCTCTTCTAGAGCCTTTAATTAAGTTTGATGAGCTTCTGCCCCATACAACTTCATATATACAAAACATAAATTTAACTTTATTACTAGAAACATAAATAAAACATATAATAAAAAAATACTTATTATAATGAAATAAAAATAATTAATTGGTATGAACATTTCTATCAACAAGGAAACCATAGATATCAAAATTAGTTATTTCCATTCCATTTGAAAGACAAAATAATTCATGGGATCTTTAGGATCATTATGATCAATAAAATTTATTTCAAATTTATTTCTTTTTCTTTTATGGAGTCTTGGTACAAATCTACCAAATGTTTAGGAGTACGACGGGTACATTCCCTTTTCTATATTGATTGTTTTTTTCACGTCCACTACCACAACCACAACCATAATTTTCTTTATGATTATCAAATGAGGTTCCATTCACTTCAGGGAATGTAATAGAATCGGTCGAGCGAGATTGTTTGTTTCTCAGCAAAAACTCATTATTTTGTACAGCCACTAGAAGACATAATATCACTTCTGGGAACATAGTTTCCTTTATCGCATCAGGGAATATTTTGTGAACTTCCGCTCTCGATATATTGTTATCGTAAGAGAGCATATTCAAGGCATGAAAATATAATAAATATTTTTCTAACATGTCTTCATCGTTGTTTTTTCACATAATTTTAATAGTGAGATTATTTTTAAAAAAAATGTAGAAATGTTCTCAATCAACACTTTTAAAATCTTGCAACTTCAAAAAAACCAATTATAATGAGCTTTTGGGAGAATTACAATTTTTTTTTTTATTCTCATATCTTTCCTTTAAATCATTTCATAAGACAAGTGAGTCTTTTTATCGTAATATACTCATATTTTAATTTTTCATGGAGATGATAATGTAATAAAAATTATTGATTTTGCATGATCCTGCAGATGATGCATGATTGTCAACTTTAATTGTATCTCCAAGGTTCTTTGCCTTTATATGAATCTCAAAAAGATCAAGATTCCATTACAAATAATTCTCGCTTCGATATAAATTATGGCAATAAATTCAAATTTATAAAATTTGAATATTAAATAACTAAACATATTCCCCATCAAATTAAATAATTATATATGTTCAGATTTAATTATAATGAAACAATTTATAGAAATGCAGTAAAATACGAAACTAAATTTTTCCACTAAAACTAAATAATAAACCAACACTACTAAGTATATTTGTCATTGTAACTTCTTACAAAAATATATCAAAAATCATTAGAAATTTAGTTTATTATAACTATCCACATGTGCATGAATATCAAATATGATGTATCTTAGAAGTTGTATCGCATTAGCCTTTGGTCAGATCTGGATGATTAGTTTTGAATTGTTTTTAAAAAAAATTGTTTACAAATCATCACCACTTATAGCATGTGATGTTGAAGCAAAACCAGTATTACATGGAGGATTATCGTTAAGTCAATTTCACTTGGATCTTGATATTACCTTACTCCAAAACCAATAGAAGGGTGTACTTTACAACAACAAGCTTGTAAACTTAATGTTTTTCTCTTTTCTGTTTTATAAATTATATATAAACTTGAAATATGCAAATAAATCAAAATAACACTCAGGAGGGTAATTTAAACAAAATCTATGAATCTGCTAATAAGCTAACCTTTTGGGCTTTCAAAGATTATTATGCAAATGATTAATACTTTATGTTTATGTTTGAGTAAGTCACATGTAAACATTTGATGTTCTCAATACATATGAATTTTAGATGCATGGAAGATGGGATAAAGACCGACATACATCAATATTTTAAATTTAACAAGTAATTTCCATAAGCCTGTCTTATAATTATTTGGCATGCAATATATTATGCAGTATGTTGCATATCAATATATATATATATATACCTTCTCCTTCAAATCAAATATGATTATCTTCAAGACGAAAGTGAGAAGCAATTCGTGCTGATAACGTGTTATAAAATATTACTAAAATCAAGAACAAACAAGATTAGAGAAAAGAAAGCATTTTCTTTTTACTTTGATATATCCATCATTCACTTTACAAATGTTATTATTTATAAATATAATAACATCAATACTAACATAAATACTAGTAGGTTACAAAACTCAAAGGTTATGAGTTTCATAACTCAATGGAGATGGGAGTTACATGTACCTAGACATCCATAATATGAATCTAGATATACATAATTTTATAACAACAAATACGTTTTTTATATCATTTGATTATTGTTGATTTTTTAAAATCAACTTAAGAGATTTTTAAATTTAAAATTGATATTTTTTAATTTTAATTAATATAATGATAAATATTGTAAATTATATAAAATATATTACTTGTTGTAAATATTATTGTTTCATAATTAAATCTTAATTTTGAATTTGAAAATAACTTTTAAAAATCAATAATAATCATATACTCCTATAACTCGTGACAACATTTTTTTTATGTATATTGTGACGCCCCCAAAATAGGTCCAATCCATCCAACCTATTCTGAGTCGCCAAATACATGGTACAGAAAATAACTACAACTTTATTACTACAATTGTCGTGCAAAATACAACAACACATATACTATGAGTTTTAATACCAACTGTGACTCATGTCCCAACTATGGACAACACCTCACATTGATACATTACATAAAGGTACAGTCAATAACTGTTTTAGAAATTAAAATCTTTGGGAAGTGCTCAAGGAAACCTTCGTACATTGGAGGCCATGAATCTAAGTTATGATATATATCATATGTCCAGAGAATTATCCTTGGTTGATCCAATAGACCCCAAAGAAAAACGAGAAGATTACTATCATATTCCTTCCAATGGTGAGTCTTCTCGATATATAACTATCTCCACCGCCTCTGCGATTGAACATTATGTTTCAAACCAAACTCCAAGATCATATAGGTAGTGCTCGTAGATATACTCAAAGAAGTGGATGTGCACAACCCCGCTCTTATGATAACACGAGGTCAGATGTCATTAGACATCTTGTATGATAGTGGTAAAACACCCTTCCAAAGTTGGGTTCACCTCACCCTATTCTTGGTTCACCAAAATTAAATATCAAATGACGATACAATACGACATACACTTATCTAAAGTTCTCAATAAAATTATTTTCATACTATTTGTGGAGAACCTCAACAACTATAGACTACCATTCTATTTCCTCGTTATCCCCCTTCAATCTTTAAGAACACTCTTATTACCCGAAAGGAATTGTGAAGCAAAAGGGTGAGCATAACTAGCTCAGTAAATAATATCATGACTAAAGATAATTAAATTATCAATAGCCTTCATCAGTAATAAATCAGAGATTTAGAACATATGGTAGATGATAAAACTTTTCAACCATAGTTGCAGCAGATCGAGCAATCCATTAGAAGAGTCAAATAGACCATAATGTCTATTATCTTCTCTATGTTAAAAGTCCACCAACAATATTTTATCCCTATAAAATCAATCTACAGTTCCTGTCCACAATCATATGAATAACTCATAATCATATTTGTGGTTCCAAATTCCTTTTCTCATCTAGGACGAAGATAATTTACATCACTTGTCTTTACCTGAAACATCAAAGATCATGGTTATACCAAATCACAGTTCATGTTCATAATCATACTAATAAATTCATCTTTGCACTACGGGCCAAAGATATCCATTAACAGGTCATCTTTGCACTACGTGCCAAAGATATTCAACAACAGGTTATCTTTGCACTACGGGCCAAAGATATTAACCAATAATTCATCTTTGCACTACAGGCCAAAGATATTTAACAACAACTCATCTTTGCACTACAGGCCAAAGATATTCATATCTCAAAGAAATATATAATCATTTCAGAATTTATATAAACAATAATTATAACCATGTTGATCAATTCACCTTTGCACTTAAGCTAAAGATAATCGTTTATAAATTCAATGGTCATGATCATACCAATCAACAATTCATCTTTGCACCATCGCCAAAGAGAACCCATAATCACGATCATACCAATAATCTATTCATCTTTACACTTAAGTCAAAGAGAAATTTCATCACCTAATTATAAAAATGTTATATATGATAATAAAACAATATGATCAACAACGCATTTAATTTCAAGAATAAGATTCATAAATCAATGATTTCATAACACCTTAATCCAAATGTTATAAATCACTTAATAATCTCATAATCTAATATTATTAATATTACCACAATATCTTAACTATTTCTTAAACTTATAAATAATTTATTTTAATTGTTTACACTTTACTAATTAATGCATTTAATGATCCTAAAATGCCAAACTCATAATATTTCATCACCAATAACCAAAACCCTCATCAAAAATCTGCATATACCTTATATAGGATTCTCAAGCCATAAAATCCTATTTTCCAATTTTGTTACTTCACATAACATATTTAATTCATTTACTCATAACTAGTCCATTTTCATGAAAAATATCAAATCAGTACAAACAAATTTTCTTTTCTGGGATTTAACAGAATATAGTCCTATATTGAACATATATTTTTCTCGAAATTTTTAATACTATTTTACATATGGCCAAAACTGCCGAATATTTAAACATTTATCATAAATTGTATTTTTGCCCAAAAATTCTGAAATTTACAGGATATACTGATATTATATAGATGTACTCTCAATAAAAATTTTATCAATTTTGGAGTTAACCACAAGGAGTTATAAGGGTTTACTTTTAAAATAGTCTTTTCTCATAAAATTCATAACTCCTAATCTATACATCCAAAAATCGCCATTTTTGAACACAATCTAGAAAACTCATCAAATTATCATTTCAAATTTTTCCAGAATTTTTGAAGGTCGAAAAAATTACGAAACTGAAAAACATAATAACCTTTACAATCCCTTACAAATATAATGATAATATCCCTTACCTCAAAAGAACAGTACTTCTGACTGGAATGTCGGCTATAATGCTGAACGAACTTGCACCGTATAGCAACACTCAAAGTTTTAAAATTCTCACAAGAATACGCTCGATAATATAGAGAGAGAAAACTTATTTCTGGTGTGATTTTCAACTCTAACCTAAGCACCCTATTTATAGGAAAATGC
The DNA here is from genome assembly GCA_020205605.1 of Panax ginseng. NCBI lineage: Eukaryota > Viridiplantae > Streptophyta > Magnoliopsida > Apiales > Araliaceae > Panax > Panax ginseng. The sequence continues at coordinate 2,524,851 of CM035144.1, read as the reverse complement.
TTAGAACACCAAAGAAAAAAATTTAATAAAATATTAATATATTTATTTTATTTTCCTACGCACACCTTGCCACCTGATTTCAGCAACTAACACATGCAAGTGGGGCCCACCAAAATAAAAAACATGTTTTTATCATTTAATGCAACAAAATCAATTCAGACCCAATATTCCAGAACTTTAATAATTCATAATAAATAGCCCTTTTATCAGAAAAATTCAAATTTTATGTCCATTCCATAGGAATATAATTCTCTACAACTTTGCAAAAGAAAATTTTTCCAAATTCCAAACAGAAATTGACCGAAATCCATATGCGGACGATTTTACAAGCTATAATCAAATTTCAGTCAAAAATTGTGTCCACCAACATGTTTAACATGTGTTTAGCATTTACAGTAACAAAAATATTATTCCTCCTTATTTATTCATATATCACACATTCATTGTAAAAATATCACCATTATTATATTATTAAAATATAATATTTAAATGAATTATTTTATCAAAAAAGATAAAATATCAACTTTCAACAATTATCACATTAAAAATTTTCTCCATCTATATCCACATAAAATGAATATTTTCCTTATCATATAAATCAATAATTAATTATTCACAAATAATATTACAGAATCACAATAATTACAACTGACAGACGGTTCTGTGAAAGAGGGCTTTCAATAAGGATTTCTCTCATCGCAGCCGCAATTAGGTGACCAAACCTCCTTGTAGCGTAACTTTCTAGACATTGCCAATAATGATATCTAATAACATTATTTAAATAATATGAATTATTGATCTGATAATGAAAAATACTGTGTAGTGACAATTATTGAAACAACCATAATATAAAATATTAACGTAGCAACTATTGAATCAATAAAATAAAATATTGAACAGTAATTACTGTAACAATAATTGAGTAGTGCCCTCTTACGTAAAAAACTATCATACTTCGTGAATAGTACTCGTGAATAATAACTCATGAATAGTAACTCGTGAATAGTAACCCCGACATGAAAAATAAGAATTTCACAAGAAAAATCTTACCAATATTCCGATATAATGATATTGAAATCAATTTAACCATTTACTGAATAGTAATTTTAAGAAAGATTGAATACTTTTATTTCATAAAATTCGGGGTCTTACATATATAAAATAGAATAAAATAGATAATTTAGAAAGGATGAAGTACTTATTAGGATTTGGAGTCCTACATCTTGTGACAATATTTTTTTATGTATATAAAATAGAATTAAATAGATAATAGATAATTTGGAAAGGATGAAGTAATTAATAGGATTTGGAGAGTCCTACATCTTGTGAACATTTTTTTTATATGTATATAAAATAGAATTTTCAGTTTCAGAAAAAATTTTGATTCGTTACTGTGACGCCCCCAAAATATGTTCAATCCATCCAACCTATTCTGAGTCGCCAAATACATGGTACAAAAAACAACTACAACTTTATTACTACAATAACACATATGCTGTGAGTTTTGATACAAATATATACCAACTGTGACTCATGTCCCAACTATGCACAACACCTCACATTGATACATTACATAAAGGTACAGTCAATAACTGTTTTAGAAATTAAAATCTTTGGGAAGTGCTCAAGGAAACCTTCGTACATTGGAGGCCATGAATCTAAGTTATGATATATATCATATGTCCAGAGAATTATCCTTGGTTGATCCAATAGACCCCAAAGAAAAATGAGAAGATTACTATCATGTTCCTTCCAATGGTGAGTCTTTCGACATATAACTATCTCCACCACCGTCTGCGATTGAACATTATATTTCAACCAAACTCCAAGATCATATAGGTAGTGCAGAGATATACTCAAAGAAGTGGATGTGCACAACCCTGCCTTTATGATAACACGAGGTTGTATGTCATTAGACATCTTGTATGATAGTGGCAAAACACCCTTCCAAAGTTGGGTTCACCTCACCCTATTCAGTTCACCAAAATTAAATATCAAATGACGATACAATACGACACACTTATCTAAAGTTCTCAATAAAATTATTTTCATACTATTTAGGGAGAACCTCAACAAATTATAGACCACCATTCTATTTTCCTCGTTATCCCCGTCAATCCCCAAGAACACTCTTTATTACCGAAAGGAATTGTGAAGCAAAAAGGGTGAGCATAACTAGCTCAAGAATAATATCATGACTAAAGATAATTAAATTATCAATAGCCTTCATCAGTAATAAATCAGAGATTTAGAACATATGGTAGATGATAAAACTTTTCAACCATAGTTGCAGCGGATCGAGCAATCCATTAGAAGAGTCAAATAGACCATAATGTCTATTATCTTCTCTATGTTAAAAATTCACCAACAATATTTTATCCCTGTAACATCAATCAATAGTTCCTGTCCACAATCATGTGAATAACTCATATTCATAATTATAGTTCTAAATTTCTCTTCTCATCCAGGACGAAGATAATTTTCATCACATGTCTTTACCTGAAATATCAAAGATCATGGTTATACCAAATCACAGTTCTTGTTCATAATCATACTAATAAATTCATCTTTGCACTACGGGCCAAAGATATTCATTATCATTTCATCTTTGCACTACAGACCAAAGATATTCAACAACAGGTCATCTTTGCACTACATGCCAAAGATATTAATGTCTCAAAGAAATACATAATCATTTCAGAATTTATATAAACAATAATTATAACCATGTTGAGCAATTCACCTTTGCACTTAAGCAAAAGATATTCAATTATAAATTCAATTGTCATGATCATACCAGTCAACGATTCAACTTTGCACTACTGGCCAAAGAGAATCCATAGTCACGATCATACCAATAATCTACCCATCTTTACACTTAAGTCAAAAAGAAATTTCATCACCAGGATTATAAAAATGTTATATATGATAATAAAAATAATATGATCAAAACATGGATTTAATTTCAAGAGTAAGATTCATAAATCAACGATAATTTGGTCAGAAAAAGAAACCAATCTTGTCGTGAATAGTAACTCGTGAATAGTAACTCATGAATAATAATTCATAAATAGTAACCCCGACATGAAAAAGGTAGAAATTCTACAATAAAATTCATACCAATATTTTGGTATAATGATATTGAAAGGATAACATTTCTAAAACTTATAAACAATTTATTTAAATTGTTTACACTTTATTAATTAATGCATTTAATCATCCTAAAATGCCAAACTCATAAGATTTTATCACCAATAACCAAATACCTCATCACAAATCTGCATATACCTCATATAGGATTCTCAAACCATAAGATTCTATTTTTCAATTTTGTTACTTCACATAACATATTTAATTCATTTACTCATAACTAGTCCATTTTTATGAAAAATACCAAATCCGTACAAACAAATTTTATTTTCTCGTATTTAGCAGAATATAGTCTCATATTGAACATATATTTTTTTCGGAATTTTTAAAATTCACTACTATTTTTCATATGGCCAAAACTGTCGAATATTTAGACATTTATCATAAATTGTAATTTTATCCAAAAATTCCAAAATTTACAGAGTATACTGATATTATATAGATGTACTCCCAATAAAATTTTCATCAATTTTTGAGTTAACCACAAGGAGTTATAAAGGTTTACTTTTAAAATAGTCTTTTCCCCATAAAATTCATAAGTCCTAATCTATACATCCAAAAATCACCATTTTTGGACACAATCAAGAAAGCTCATCAAATTATCATTTTAAATTTTTCTAAAATTTTTGATGGTTCGGAAAAATTACGAAACTGAAAAACATAATAACCCTTAAAATCTCTTACAATCCCTTACCTCAAAAGAGCAGTATTTCTGACCGAAATATCGGATGTAAAGTCGAAGGAAACTTGCACTGATTAAAAACTCTCAAAGTTTCTAAATACTCACAAAAATACGCTCGATAATATAGAGAGAGAAAACTTATGTTTCTGGTATGATTTTCAATTCTAACATAAGCACCTATTTATAGAAAAATGCTAAAACGCCAAAGGAAACTAAATTAATAAAATATTATTTTTTCTTTTCTTCAATTCTACTCACCAACCATTTGAATCAAAGCATGCCAGCCATCTTGGAACAAGAAAATAGCAGCCCACATGTTTTAAACAACAAAAGTGGGTCCCACTCAATTTTAATAAAAATTATTTTATTTTCTGAAACTTCAGTAATTCATAGAAAATAGCCCGTTTATCAGAAAAATACGAATTTTATGTCCATTCCACACGAAATCGAATTCTCTACAACTTTGTAGCTTTAAGTTTTTCCAAATTCCAAATAGAAAATATCCAAAATCCACAAACGGACGATTTTCAACACCTTTTAAAATTCATAACAAATCATACGTTAATTTTTAACGGTTCAAAATTTGTGGACATATGCTCAACTTATATATATATAACATATCCAAAAATTACAACGATCCAGCGGCCGGATTAAAATTATAACTCACGCAATAGAGCTTTAAGAACACCAATTTGATCTTTTAATATCTCTAATCCGACAAAATACTGATAAAACACTTCAATATTAATTCCTTCATTTATAACCATATAAAATAAATAAATCCATCATTTATATCCACATCGAATAATTATTTCCTTATCATATAAATCAATAATTAATTATTCACAAATAATATTCTGTAATCACAATTATATGACAACCAGTGGTTTTTCAGAAAAAGAGGGGCTTTCCGATAAGGATTTCTCCTCTCTTGCGGCGCAATTAGGTGACCAAACCTCTCATTGACAGAACTTTCTAGACATTGACAATAATGTTATCTAATAATAGTATTCAAATAATATGAATTATTGATCTGATAATGGGAAATATCGTAGATGACAATTATTGAAACAATAATAATATAAACTATCAACGCAAGCAATTATTGAACCAATAAAATAAAATATTAAAGCAAGAATTATCAGAATAATTATTGAGTAAAGGCCTTCTTCACGTAAGAATCAATAATTCAAAAAAAATATTGTCAGCTAAACCACGCCAGACATCGTATTTTAACCACCGTGTATTCCAACAATGTTAATTCAGAATAACTACGCTGTTATTTATAAAAACTCAAACTTGTTATTTTCTTCATTCGACGCTTATTATTCATTATGGGGCTACAAATGGTCATGTGCTACAGTCGCATTTAATATTTCCGACAACAAGAATATTCCACGCACCAAAACTAATATTCCCTCGATACAACAATGAATATTTTATAACCACTTGCTTATTTTGAAAAATTTATATATGTCACCCTTAACTTTACTTTTTATCAATTTAACCATTTACTGAATAATAATTATAAAAAAAATTGAATATTTTTATTTCATACAATTCGGGGTCTTACAATTACCTTTATGTATCAGTGTTATTTTTAACTATATAATAAATAAATTCCATATGTATATCTTGATCGTATCAAAATTTTATCCTCTCCATATATCGTAACAACAATATAAATTTAAAATATTCAAAAATAAGGTAGCAAATCTGCTGGTAATTAAGTAATTAATTAATTTCTTAATTTGCAAATCATATCAATCTCTCCAGATTATTCTAATGAAAGAATATCCATAATATAAGTAAGGCAGTGTAGGAGACTTGTTCTCTTTCCTACGATCTCCATCAAACACTTACAATAAGTTGATAGGCAGTGTACGTAAGAGTCTTTCACCGATCGACTTGTGAATTTGGGAACATGGTCTCTTTCCTGCGACCTCCATCAAACACTTGCAATTTCTCCCGTATCGATGCTTTATAATAATACTAATAGTATCCAATATATATAATTAAGGAAGAATATACACGCACGCGCACACATATACACACAAACACACACACACATATATATATATATATCCTCGATCACAAGGCAGGTTCTGTTAATGGATGGGCTTCGATTAAGTTTTTAAAAAAAATTTGGTTTATTTTTTGATTCAAGTAGTTGCTAAAAAAGGGTTAATAGAGATATTTCTCTTTTTGTGAAATAGATAATAGATAATTTAGAAATGATGAAAAGTAATTAATAGGATTTGGAGAGCCCTACATCTTGTGAACATTTTTTTTATGTATATAAAATAAAACTTTCAGTTTCAGAACAAATTCTGATTTGTTACCTTTATGTACCAGTGTTATTTTTAACTATATAATCAATAAACTCCATATATATATCTTCATCGTATCAAAAATATATCATCTCCATATATCGTACAACAATTTAAATTTAAAATATTCGAAAATAGGGTAGCAAATCAGCTGGTAATTTATAAGCAAGTAATTGCTTAATTTGCAAATCACATCAATCTCTCCAGATTATCCGGCGTCTAATGAAAGAATATCCATAATATAAGTAAATAAGGCAGTGTAGGAGTCTTGGTCTCTTTCCAACGATCTCCATCAAACACTTGTAATAAGTTGGTAGGCAGTGTACATTGGAGTCTTTCACCGATCCACTTGTGAATTTGGGAACATGGTCTCTTTTCTACGATCTCCATCAAACACTTATAATTTCTTTCGTATCGATGCTTTATAATAATACTAATAGTATCCAATATATATAATTAAGGAAGAATACACACACACATATATATATATATATCAAGCACGTATAGTTATATATATATATCCTCGATCACAAGGCAGGTTGTGTTAATGGAGGGGCTTCAGTTAAGCTTTTAAAAAAAAATTGTTTATTTTTTGATTCAAGTTATTTAATAGTATCATTATTGAGTTGTTAAAAAAAAAGGTTAATAGAGATATTTCTATTTTTGTAAAATAGATAATAGATAATTTGAAAAGGATGAAGTAATTAATAGGATTTGGAGTCCTACAGCTTGTGAACATTTTTTTTATGTATATAAAATAAAACTTTCAGTTTCAGAACAAATTCTAATTCGTTACCTTTTATGTACTAGTGTTATTTTTAACTATATAATCAATAAATTCCATATGTTTATCTTGATCGTATCAAAAATTTATCATCTTCATATATCGTAACAACAATTTAAATTTAAAATATTCAAAAATAGGGTAGCTAGCAAGCCAACAGGTAATTAAGTAATTAATTGCTTAATTTTGCAAATCATATCAATCTCTCTAGATTATTCTAATGAAAGAATATCCATAATATAAGTAAGTAAGGCAGTGTAGGAGTCATGTTCTCTTTTCTACTATCTCCATCAAACACTTATAATTTCTCCTGTATCCAATATATATAATTAAGGGAGTATATACACGCGCGCACACACATATATATCCTTGATCACAAGGCAGGCTGTGTTAATGGAGGGGCTTCGATTAAGCTTCTATAAAAATTTGGTTTATTTTTTGATTCAAGTAGTTGCTTAAAAAGGGTTAATAGAGATATTTCTCTTTTTGTAAAATAGATAATAGATAATTTGGAAAGGATGACAAGTAATTAATAGGATTTGGAGTCTTACATCTTGTGAACATTTTTTTTTATGTATATAAAATAGAACTTTCAGTTTTAGAACAAATTTTGATTCGTTACCTTTATGTACCAGTATTATTTTTAACTATATAATCAATAAATTCCATATGTATATCTTGATTGTATCAAAAATTTATCATCTCCATATATCGTAACAACAATTTAAATTTAAAATATTCGAAAATAGGGTAGCAAATCAGCCGGTAATTAAGCAATTAATTGCTTAATTTGCAAATCAAATCAATCTCTCATTATCCGGCGTCTAATGAAAAAATATCCATAATATAAGTAAGTAAGACAGTGTACGAGTCTTGGTCTCTTTCCTACAATCTCCATCAAACACTTGCAATAAGTTGGTAGACAGTAGGAGTCTTTCACCGATTGACTTGTGAATTTGGGAACATGGTCTCTTTTCTACTATCTTCATCAAACACTTACAATTTCTCCTTATGCTTTATAATAATACTAATAGTATCCAATATATATAATTAAGGAAGAAACACACACACACACACACACACACACACACACACACACACACACACACACACACACACACACATATATATATATATATATATATATATATATATATATATATATATATATATATCCTCGATCACAAGGCAGGCTCCAAACTAGAAAGCAACCATGTCATGGTCTTTAAATTTTTCAGTGGCTTATATTGCAGTGCTATTGCTTCTTCTCCAAGCTCCAGCTTTAGCAATAAAAAAGGTACTCCATTCGTTCCTTAATATAGGTCGTTTTAGACATGTGCACAAAAATTAAGAAAATGATTGAAAAGCATTAGCTATATTATCAATTGTCTATAATACCCTTTACCTCACTTATCTCATAAATATGAATCAAAAAATTAGGTGGAGTAATAAGGGGCAATTTGGAAAAAATAGTAATCAATTCTCCTAGATAACCACAAACGACAAATAATTAGGAATATGAAAAAAATTTTAAAACGACCTACATATAGGAATGGAGGAGTACAATACATATATATACATAAGAATTCTCCCAAAAATATTTCATTCAGCGTTGCGTTCATGAAAATCTTTAAATAATTCGAATTCAATAAAAATATATATACAAGTATGTATTTACTTGTATAGCTAGCAAGTTAGTTTGTTAAATTGTGTGGATTCTCTAGGCTTTGATTATATATACATGTATAGTTTATATGACTTTTGTTGTCCTTTGGCTGTATATATACAGTCTTATATAGTGTACTTGGGTGGAAATTCGCATGACCAAGAACTGAACCTAGCTGAGCTTGATCAACGGGTGGTAGATTCGCACCACGAGTTTCTTGGCTCATTCTTGGGGAGGTTCGTATATATATATATATGTACCTAGCCTGGAGAGATTTTTAAATGAGAGTGCTAGTAACATTTTGTTATTTTTTCTAATATTAGGATTATGGCCACATTCATATAATATTTTTTTTTACTAATAAGTATCAGTCTTAATTTAAAAAAAATATATAACTATCATGTTTAGACATATATAGGTTATTAAATAAGAGTTAGTAAACACACATTAAATATTTTGATTAAACTATATTAAGGTTTGTCTAACATACATTGGATTATAGTTATTAAATATAATCAAATGTATGTAAAATTAAAAGTATTCCGCTCTTCACTTTTAAAATTAAATGTATTGTAAAATTCTTTTCCATTCATTGACATCGCCACTAAATCCAAAATTATAAAACAAAAATGACAAAAATATTGTGACTTTTATTGTGCATAAATAAATAAATTATTCATAAAGCATATTATTAATTAAATCTAGTCGTATTAAGGTCATAATATTTTTTTGTAAGATGTAAAAAAAGAGTGGGGTTCAAAATTCAAATCATGTACACAACTAAATTAGAATTAAGTTTTCATATAAAAGTCTATTCTGTATATATAAACGTCACGCTACACGATGCGCCGCGCCCAAATACTCCACGTCCACCATGAATTCCCCCACAGGCCACAGAGAGAACACTTGAGGGGAGTGGGGGTGGATAAAGTTTTAGTTTTTTTTTTAGGTTTTTGCTAAAATGAACCGATTGAAATCGGTCGGTTCGGGACAAAAGAATATCGGTATAAAATCAGTATATACCGGATAATCCGTACCGGCATCGGGAAGGGGTTCCGAATCGGTCAATACCAGTTATTTATTAATTTTAGTACTTTCAGACTTTGAGAGTTCAGTCTTTCCCTTCAATCCCAAATAGAATTCTCCGATCCTCCCAAGTCCCACCAGCCACCGCTCCGATCCTCTCCCACCGGCCACCGCTCTTTCTCTTCAGTTCTCGCTCCGGTCTGTTCTGGGGCTTATTCTTCAGGTCTGTTTTGGGGCTTTTCCTCACCGTCGGAGAGAACACTAAACAAAGCTACTTACTTTCTGTACAGAGGATTAGCCTGTGATTCCAAGGAATAATTCCGAACTTTATGAACGAAATCTTTCCTCTTTAGGTAAAATATAACTCCAATTATTTTTTATCATCGTCTCCTCGTTCATTGTTCCGGAAATCTCGATCTCACTGGAATTAAAGAAGTTTTATTATTTTTACTAACCTATATATGAAATTAGTACTTTCTTAGTCAAATTTCAACTTATTTTCACCTTCCTCATGCGCTAATTTTAGTATTGTGATTCAGTGTTTGCTTCTGTGAGTTTATTGTATTGTGGCCTGTGGGTGTGAATACTGTATTGATTTGATTGATTGCTTTCTTATATAAGTGGATCGATGTGAGTAAAGATCCTTGCTTTTTCTCTTCGATTTTATTGATTTGATTCCAATTTTTATTGCTTTGAATCTGAGCTATAGCACACATTTGATGATTCCTTACTTGAGTTAGGTTTGCTTTACATATAGAGTTCTCTCTCTACATATGTATGTGTATAAATTGTACATAGAAGGAAATTTATTAGAATACTATTGAATATATTTGCAGGTTAATTAATTATTTGGGCCATATATTTATAAGTAAGAAGAGTTTAGCCGGATCAGATCAAGCAATGTTGTCAAAAATACCCTTTTAGTTTCTGCAGCTTGATGCCTTCTCTATTCCCTTGTGTGCGTGTGTCCATATAGATTATAGATATGTATATGTATGCATCTATATATTGAAGTTCATTTTTTCTCTTTATGTGTGGGTTAAGGGCGAGTGTTATATTTATTTTCTTCAAATTTTAACCACAAGTTACTGAGCTAGCAATGGGGGAAAATAAACTTGGTTTACTTTGATCAATGTTCTAAAAGGCGCTAGGTGGGAGTTGGGCGGCCGAGGGGAGCCTAGGCGGGATTTTTTTAAAGCCAATTTTAATACTTTATTTTACATTTATCCAAACAAAATAATAATATAAACCAAAACAATCTATAATAAAGATAATAAAGGCCTTTTCTTAAAGTTCAAACACATCCATATTGCTAATGTCAAAGTTCAAACACAAACATGCAATTGTTCAAAGTTTAAACATATTTTTAACGTATTAGTTTTATTTATAAACATGATTGCTATTAAATAATAAAATTTAAAATTTCAAGAATTTAATTCAATATTAAAACTTAAGAAACTAAACATAAATTTAAGAATTATAAAATTGAATTAAACTAAATATTATAAATGTATCATCATTTATATAATTTGAAGTTGGTACAAGTTCAAAAAATTACAACTATAATAAAATTATCCATTTGACTTGATATTGTTCACTTTTTGTTGTGATTTGATATGCTACAATATGGCAAATCATTAGAAAAATAAATATATTAAGATTTGATTTGGGTAGTTATTAAAATAAAAAAACTCTCTGCCTGGGACTCGCCTAATTTTCTGGAGGGATTTTTTTGCCGCCTTTAGCCTAGGTGAGGCGCCCGGGGAGCCTAGAGGCGCCAAGGGGGCCTAGGCGGGGATTTTTAGAACAATGTCTTTGATTATGTTTGTTGTTTGTGCCTGTGATTTGATTACTTTGTTTATTTATGTTTGATGTCCTGGACCTAACTGATTGATTTTTGTGTTTCATGTAATTTGCAGTGAATTAGTTAAAATGGGAGATGCAGGGATTGCTTTGGTGGTGTTTCTTGGATGTGAATCCTAGTGATCTTTCCTGGTTAGTTGTTACTGTAAGCTATTAAGTACTAGAACACTATATTATACTTTTCCATCCCATAATTTTATTTTATTTTCAAATAATTTTGTTATTGAACTTATTCTATTACGATTTAGTTTTAAGGATAAACTTTATTTTAAGGGTCTAGGGGAAATTTAAGTGGTGTTTGTTTACCTCTTAATATTTCTTAACAACTTCACATCTAATTCGGTCGGTAAGAGGTTTAAAGTTGTTTGATAAAATTTTGTTTGCCTCTTATAGTCTCTTACTCGGTAAGAGGAAGACATAAATTCAAATCATTAAAATTTGCCTCTTGATGAAAAATTTAAATTTATGGAGTTTCTATAAATATTGTTCTACCTCTATTCCAAATTTTAATATCATTATTGATTTTTGAAAAGTTAATTTGAGATATTTTTAAATTTAAAATTAATATTTTTAAATTTAAAAGTCATTCAGATGTTTTATACTTTTTAGTTGTGTTACTCGGACTCATGTGCGGGTGCGGGTACGAATTTAGGTGTCGGACACGTGAAGTCAAAAAATAGAGGATACGCAGATATGGATCCGAATTTGGACACAGGTGCGGGGATACGGTGTGTTATGATTTTTTAACAATAATGTTTCAAATTATATCACTAAAGTTTTTTTGCTCTAGGGACTGAAGTGCAAAAATATAAAGAAATAGGGGTTAAAATGAAAAAAAACGAACTATAGGGACTGATATGTAGTTTTTTAGGAGCTATTTTGAACTTTCAAAAAACTAGATGGACTAAATTAAATTTTTTAAAAAACTATGGGGTACCTAATTGTAATTTTCCATTGATATTTTAAATCTAGATCTGATCTCACTATCTCTTCTTTTTCTTCCTTCTCGACATACGCTCCTTTCTTCTTCTTCTTCCTCACGGCTCTTCTTCTTCCTCCTCACGGCTCTTCTTCTTCCTCCTCTCGCGTTTCTTCTTCCCAAAGCACCAGATCCAGGATTTATGTGGCCGAATCTGCATTTAATTCCTTTTATGCTGTATTCGATCGTGTCGTTAATAAACACGGGTACTCTACCAAAAAATGGCGAGTCCGAGTAACACAACTTTTTAGTTACCAAACAACTTTTTAAGTGTAGATGCTATTTCACTCAGATAATCTAATTTATTAAGATATATTAACTATTTAGATCTTAATTACTCAGTTTTATCAAACATCAAAAATTTATTTGTCGAGTAATTTTGACTTCTGCTGGTGGATTGTTTCAAACTTATTTGTTAAATTTTTTATTCTCAGGGAAACTTATTTATTTAATGGTAGTAGAAATTGAAAAGTGTATGTACTCAAAACTACCTACTATCACAATCCTACTACAATAATGTAATTTTTTTTTATTTAGTGAAAGACTACCATCATGTATTAAAAACTCAATAAATTTATATTGTATAAACAGAGAACAAAAATGTATTTTAAATATTATAAATTTGTAGGTTAGACTTTTTTTGTGTACGGATAGAGTATTGAAATTATAAAATTAGCATAGTCTGTTAAAGAAAGAACATCTTTCTGTTTTAGTTATGGAGAAACGGACACGAAAGCTTTTTATAAGCTAGCTAGCTTATGGATTGAGTACAAGTTCTGAAATAATATGTTTGTGTTGTGCCTATATATATATAGATAATGATCTATATTCAAAGTCGAATAGAAGTTTTTATTATCTAGCTCATCTCTGATTGTTTAAAAAGATTGAATGACTTAGGATTTATTCCATCCGCAGAATAGTTGTGCAGATGGAATATACCATCCGCACAATATGGGAATCCAAAAATTATATCTCTTCCGCACAATTATTGTGCGGATAGGATCCACAATCCACGTAATAGGATGGGAATAATTAGATCATAGAAATAAATTATGGGATATATATATATATATATATATATATATATACTGTACCAAAAAGGAAATGATGGATATGAAATTGCAAATCTCTGAATTGTCTGGAACTGTATAACACTGATATTTTCGCACAAGAGTGTAAATTTTTCGAATTGAAAAATTCTTCTAATATATAAGTATGTGTTGGTTGTGTTGTCCAGTGAGGTCTAAACCACACTTGAATTTGAATAATTTATATTTTCGTTAAGAATTTATGAAGAAATTGAGATTTTAATTCAATTGATTTGTTAAAAACTTGAGACATGTTATATTAAATTCGTTGGTTATTACAATTTAGGTAAACCGGAACACATCACCTTAAAAAATTATCTAGTCCAACAACCACAAAAAAGGCCATTGATAATACTAAAAATATTTATGTTCGTCAAAAGAAAATAAAAAATGAAGAAATATTCCTGAAAATATTGAAAGACAATAATGAGTTGTAGTTCACACTTGACACTACAAATTTCATAGGATGCCCCAAGAAGTAAAACATACTGACTCGACGCGGATAGGTCAAACCCGGTAATATTCATCAGAAAGCGTGTATCTAAAGCAGCAGTAGCTTCCTGCAATTATTTGTGAAGTCATCTTCAGTCTTCAAATTATTTATCACAGTATATCATCAAACCTAAATTGAAATTCATCAGTAAAAAATGTCGATGGGGACTTCTTCATCAAAGAGGGAGGAATCTCAGTTAATTGAAGATGGAGACCGTACAGCTGATCTGCCTCGCACTTTCAAGTACCTAATGGGTTAGTTAGCTTTAGTTTCTTCATTTTTCCTCATTTACTCATTCAATAAATCTTTTGTAGTTCAATTATATCTATGAATATATGTAATTGTAGCCACACAGTTTATGTCTCGGGGAATTCCATTCATATTCAATACATGGATCGTCAGGCACCTCACTGAGAAAGACTATGCGGTATCTACTATTCTTTGCAATTTCCTAGCAGACATTGTTCCTAATTTTGATTTTTGTTAAGCTTAAAACTTGAATGTCCTTGTATGCAGTTATTCATTAAGTGCTTTAAATTGAATTAGATTAATACAACCTGTTACAAAACATCAAACATTGTGATTTGTTTATTCAGTGAGAAGTTAAGAAGGAATTCAATCACTTTTTCATCCCTCATCATTGCTGATTATTCGAATCTCTATTGCATGTATAAAAAGGAACTCAATCTCAATGTGGGTGTTATTGAGTCTAGTTGATGGTTGTGCAATGTTTTAAAATTAGTGAGGAAACTTGTGTTCCTTTTCCGGACACTTGGGATGCTTTTAGTTGTTATATTGCATTTGAGGTTTTTAGTTAGAAAGTAACATACAATTTTTATAAACTCGTGTTGGGCATTTTCATGAACAGCTGTGATTTACTATGCACATCATATCATTCATCAAGAGTATGGACCAATTTTTTGTTCTTCACCTTTTTTCAATTTGGGCCATATGTCATCACAGTATCTTTCCACTATTTGAATGCTCTGATTCGATTATTTTAAGTAGAGGTAAACAATTACTTACTATTATTATCAGCTCTATGTGAACAATTACTTACTATCTAGGATTTTTGCTGACCGGTGTATGACTTTAATTATGCTTTAAATTGAATTTCTTTTAATGTTTCTTTGTGGGTCTTGGAGAAAGGGTGCCTTTTACGGGGCATTTTTAGGTTTTACGTAGAGATTGAAGGGCTGTTCCCATTTAAGGACCGTGGTTTTTACTACTTGTTTTATCCTTTCCCTTTGTGAAAGTTCAGTTATGTATAATTACTTGTGGCTTTTATGAGTTTATTTCAACAGGTCTTACATTTCTGTCCTTTATACGATGCAGCTGTATGCTGTGCAATTTCACCTATTTGTCACTTGTGTTTTGTTCCTTAGTCGAGAGGGTTTCCGGCGAGCATGCATGAGGGCGGAATTTAGCTGGTAATTTCCCATGCTTATATGCAATTGCAAGTTACTCTTTTGTTGCAGTACAATGTTCATTTACTTGATTAATTTTACTAGTTACGTTGAATCCTGAATAGTACTGGACTTGTAAATTGTAATTTCAGTCTTCTCTGTAGAGCTTAAAATTCTATATGTTTGTCTCTCTTTGTGGAAAAGATTGCACACGACATATAGGGGTCTTTGATATGGAGGAGGTGAACACGTGGATTTTTTCTTTGACATGTTGACATAACTCTTGTAATCCCTGCCTTGCCAGTTTGGGAAAATACAATAGTTAACACATGAATAGTTAATATATGAATGTGTACAGTGCATCTCATGAAATGTTTTAATCTCTTGTTACAGTGATGGTACTTCAAATGGGGAAAATGCAGCAAAACTTTTGAAAATAGCCTGGATGACTCTTCCATTAGGAGTAGTCATTTCAATTGCAGCATGCGTATTTGTCTTCTGGTGGCAAGATTTAAGTTATTCCAATCCATATGCCCAAGCTATCTTGATTCATGGTAATCTGCATTATATATATCTATTCTTGTTATGCAAGGTGCAGTGACTCATTTATGCAACTGAACTCATCCGCTTGTAAACTTCAATTGAAAATGGAAAACCATGATGCCATGGGGAAACACATGTATATTAGGATACAATTATAAATTCGGAGTTTCTAAAAGTGCTGGGAAAAACATGCATTTGGTAGAAATCTGGAGGTGATGTGCAGAAAATACCCTCAATGAACAATCATGTTACGAAGATCTCAGAATAATTTGTTGTTTCTTCATGAAATGATGTCTCGTTGATATATATACTTTTTATGTGAGAGATTAGCTCATTTCTTATTGCAGGCTTTGCATGTATGCTAGAGCTATTGGCAGAACCACTGTATATCCTTTCGCAGAATTTACTTCTCCTCAAGCTTCGGTTGATGGTTGAAACTACAGCGACTCTTTTGCGCTGTGTAACAACCTACATCCTCATTATCAAGCAAACCAACATGGTAAAAGTTAGTGTAAGAAGTTGGTTTTGAAATTTGTGACAATGAAGGGGATTTTTGTCTAGTGAGAGCGTAAATAATATCATTGATGATATATACAGCTGATAGTATCAAAAACTTATCGTTTCCATGCAGGAGAAAGCGATTGTATTTGCGTTATCACAAATGTCTTATGGAGCTTGCGTGTTTTTGGGTTATTGGGGATATTTTCTTCTGATTCATGTTATAAAAAGTTCCGATCTTTTTCCTTTCAGGTTAGTTTGTTATCAACTGTATGTCACTCCCACCATTGGTCATTTGCTTTTAGTACTTGCAGGAAAAGATAAGGTTGAAATACTTCAGTCAAGGCTTAAAATAAGTATGCATAGAAGTATTTTCAAAAACAGATGGTTGAATTTCTTTTACCTATGGCACCCTTAACCTTTAGTTAGTATCACCTTCGACTCTTTTGAGGGAACCAGAAGATTGCTCTCTCCAGTCCCTTAACTTGAGATATGAATAATGAAGAGCTATTCAGTTCCCACTCCACAGTCCCACCTTCATTTGATAGGAACCTTAACCCTGTACGCATGTTCCCTTCAGCTAGAATCATCATCACTATGCTTTAGGTTTCCCTTACTGCTTTTATAGTGGTTTGTAACTGCTTTTTCCAATGATAAGACAAACACAACTAACTTCCCAAGGAGATGATGTGATTACGCTCTTGGCCATTTTGAACACTTGACATATTTAAATTGCAGTTAGTCAAACTCTTTAAATATATACCCCTCAACTGGCAGGTTTCCTGTTTAAAAGGATTTGACAAGATTAGTTCATTGACCTCTTACAATTAGCCATAAACTATGATGGGATTAACCTAAGCAGAATCATGTGTTAGCATGTTTAACTTCTTGGTGCTTTACAGCCTGTATAAGTATCCAATAAACTTGGCAGACATGAATATTGGACCGGAATATTGGACATTTTCAATTATTTTTTTTTAATTTTTTTTTGCTCGACTCCCAAAAAATGTATAGTATTTATTCCAAGAAGAATTTTTACAAAATATAGTGTTTTAGGTCTAATTTAGATACATATACAAGAACGAGGGTTATGCACAGTTTTGTATAACCTGCTTTTTATATATGTATCCAAATTACACTTAAAACACTATAGTTTGTATCCAAATTACACCTAAAACACTATAGTTTGTAAAAATTCTAGTTGAAATAAATACTATACATTTTTTAGAGTCACAAGCAAAAAAAATAAAATAAAAAATTGAAAATGTCCAATATTCCTGTCCAATAAACATGTCCATGTGAAAGGACTCATAAGTATCTAAATTTATAGGGACTAATAAATGGCATCATAATTTTAGCCACTAGTTGGAAGTGAAAGAGGAAATTCAAAGCTCCTATGGCGAAGCAGTGCAAGGTGAACTGAAAGCACTTTTAAATTAAACTCATTTTTTTTCTTTTTTATAGTTTTTGTGTCCCTTCGAAAGCACTTTTAGCAAGTAGCAATATTGGCTCCAAAGCAATTTTGGCATAAGTAGAAAATTTGTGCCTTTGGAATAGCGGTCACGTATTTTTTTTTTTTTGACTATTTTACAAATGTACAAGTTTGTCCTAAATTATTGAAGAGAAATTGAAAGCCCATACCACACCTTTGCTATAAAGTTTGTCCTAATTTTTTTAAAAGCATTTTGCAATTGTGCAGTCAAACACAACCCTCCGCTATGTTTACACTAAATTTCATGCTTCTTAGATCACCATGTTTTGTTTCGATTATTTATATGGATAAGTGCAGGAACGGTACATGATCATGTAACATAGTTCAATATTTATTTGATGAACTTGTGATCTCAAGATAGGGCACAATAATTTTTTTTGTTTCCTAGTTTGTTTGTTGGTGTACACCAAATGCTATGTTGTTACATGCTATTCTTTATTATTGTAGTGATCATAAATATTGACTGCCTTCACAGAGTAGGAAATATTTTGGATTATGATAAGCAGCTTTCAAATATGTGTATGTTGTTTACTCTTCAATCTTTCCGAAAATTGATCCTTCAAGAAGGAGAAAAGATGGTTCTTGTATGGTTGGATACGCCATATAATCAAGCTGTATACGGACTTGTAGACAAATTAGGTATGTATTAGTCAGCATATCCTTTATATTAGATATACTAAGCTTCAGCTTATAAAAACAGTGTGCTACTTCTAATAAATAACAATCTATTTTGAAATAGTACTATGATTGGGAAGAATCTAGTTACTATTGATCTATAAATAGCTATCCGTTATTTATTTGGGATGTATTCAAACAGACCAGCATTCGTGTTTCAGGGAGCTTAGTGGTGAGGTTGGTGTTTCTTCCTTTTGAGGAAAGCTCATATGCCACATTTGCAAGGTCTGCATCAGGTTTATTTCTCTCCTTCTTTCTTGATCTTTTCATCAATGTTTTTGTTCAAGGATTTGTCTTTCTTATTTTGACTTTCCATTTTGTAATTTGTCCTTTTTATCATGTTTGGTTATTTTATCTCGTTTCTGCTTATTGTTTTGCTAGACAATATTCATATATTATTAGTTGATGACGAAAGGTTGTAAACACATTGGGAACCTTGAGGCTGTCCATGTGGTAGGAATTTGGTCCTGAGAGCTACTTGATTGCAATGGTGTCATGAGAGCTGTTCTATTACAGTGGGTTGTTATTATGCTCTAGTCTAGAATACAGGATAACACCTACATAATCCAATCCTTTCGGAGCATGGGAATGTGGTAAAATCAATGGACCCTATTGTTTACATGGGTTAATTTTATCCTATATTTAGTAGGTTCATTACCTAGAAATTGCCCATACCAGGGTAGCGGAAATATTATATAGAGTCAGCCTGCAATGCATCTGAACAAAGTGGCTGGTAGTATCTTGCATGTGCCATTTATCATGGATTCACACTTGCAATTTCAAAATTTCAACATCTGCCTTAAATTTTAGTCCCATCTTTAGTTTTTGGTCTAGCTAAGATCTGATGGTGATACTAGAGTAAGACAGGTTTGCTCGGCTATTAGTCACGAATTTTCATTGTTAAACATAATTTGAATGTTGTGATCCTCAAAAGGCCATAATTGGTATGTCCATGCTTATCAAGTCGTCGCCTAGGCGAAGACTAGGCGACAAGTCGGTACGAAGTTAAAGGTCGTCTGGGCGACTTGGTTGGGGAGGCAAAAGGCGAGCGACTAGACAGCGATTTGGACGACTTGGGCGACTTCTGGACGACTTGGGCGTAGCGGGTATGGTCTGACCCAAAGCTTAACATGGTAAAAAAAAAAAAAAGAGAGGCTAAAGTTCGACTGAAACGAAACCTAATATATCGATCCCAAGTCGCAACTTGGGTATAGCAAAGAGGGAGAAACGAAATGAGTGAGAGAGGGAGAAACAAACCTGCTAATCGATCGATCGATCGATCAAGCCCTCTCCGACGACTTACTTAGGCGTGACTCTGAGGGAGACGACGACGTGACAGTTTATAGGTATGCTTCTCTTCTTCTTCAGTTCTTCTCGTCTTCTTCTACTGACGATTTGCCGACAAAAAATATGGGGCTCTTCTACTGCTCTGCTTCTTCTCTTCTTCTCTACCCCGCTTCGCGTCTTTTATCTTCTCAGAAAAAATATGGGGCTCTGATTTGGCTTTGTTCTGCTCTTATACTGTTTATTACGTCACACTTCACAACCTTCACTAGTATTTATTTGACTCACGACTTGTTGTTTATTGCTTCACAGCCTGTTTTTACTTCTTGTTTATGTGCTCTGTTTGTTTATTGTTTAGTGCTTCAGTATCATAGTTATGATGGATATTTGCATTTAAAGCATTTCCTAAACTACATATGTATAAATTATAATAGTGTAGTAACTAAAAAAAGTTGCTACTTATTACATTACTAATTGTTTATATTTAATTGTTTTATCATAAATTTTTAAAATTAATCTATATATACAATTTTAAAACTTAAGAAACTAAACATAAATTTAAGAATTATATTGAATTAAACTAAATATTACAAATGTATCGCCATTTATATAATTTGAAGTTAGTACAAGTTCAAAAAATTACAGCTATAGTAAAATTATCATTTTGACTTGATCTTATCCGATTCTTCTTCTTGTGATTTGATATGCTATAACCTGCATTTTGAAATTTGAATATGGAAAATCATTAGAAATATAAATATATAAATATTCATATAAATGTTAAATATATATAATTTTGTACATATACAATTTACATTGTTAACGACTTGTCGACTTGCGGACGACTAGTCGGGCGCTTTGTCGACTAAGCGCTTAAGCTCCTGGCTGTCGCTTTGTCTCGACTTGGCGCCTTGATAACTATGGGTATGTCTATGGAAGGCGTGTAGAATAGGAATATTGACCCATCATAGGCACCTGGTTGGATGATAGGTCATTGCCCTATGATTGACTCAGTTTGTTTGATAGATTTTTAATAGAAAGTCAAAGGGTGTATAATAATGCAACTTTCATAAAATAAGGAATTCAAGATACTCGATGGAATTCATAACTGTTTCAATATTATTTTTTCTTTTTATTGTCTGAATATTTAGGAGCTAAGACCATTCTAAAAACGTTTTTAGGCTTTGGATTAATGCAAAAAGGGCTTTTTGTGCAACCTAGTCTATATTCATATCTCAATTATAAGTTCTTAGATGGAGCTGCTTCATGTTTTACTGTTTTACATAGAACATATTACTATTAATCTATTTCAAATCACCCGAACAGCCATTAGCCATTACTAATAGATATCCTGATCTATATATTTAGATCATTCGAAGGTCTCTTTTCTTAGTTTTAAAAGAAAGACAAGAACGAAGTATATTTTGTACTCTATCACTTATGGGTGAAAATAATCTCGAGTCGAATTGAACAGTACTTTGCTCAGATTCTACTCAAAACTTTTTTAAGATACTCAGATTTGTAGAATAAAATTTTGCAATCTTTGCTTATATTCGAATTCGACTCATTTTATTGTACTTGAGTTTGACTCGACTCGACTCGCTTTTTAATTGAGCTACTCGCGAGCTTTTGAGACATACACGAATTAGAACTGAATCATTTATATTATGATAATGTATATAAAATTAACTCTGTCAAATAGTTGAAATAATTAAAATTTAAACACTTCAAATTAGATCTCTAGCCTTGTAAAAAAAAATTAATGAGATGATATTATCATTCTTGAAACAATTAATGAACTACTTTCAATTATAAAAGTATGTGGAGAATTTAATTGTTAAATAATATATATTAAATAAATCGAGTATACTCCATACTGTATACAAATAAGGATCAACAAACTTGTGTCGAGTATTTATCAGTGAGGTAAGAAAAATTTGATACTTTAAATGAGCGAACAATGAGTGGCTGATATTCGACTCGTATAAGTGTTCGAGTATCATTCGACTCATTTAGGTATCTTCTCACTCGAATTTTTCGAGCCGATTCCGAACCGGGTTTCGAACCACTTAGTTCATTTTCAGCTCTATATCTTCTTGAAATTATACTTCAATGTTTAGAGCAACAGATAATAAGTACACACGAGAGGCGACCATAAACTTGGATTTATTATATCTGATGTGCTAAATCATGGACAAAATTATTCTTCCAGCTATATTAAATCCTTGTCTAGTATAATGTCATGCGTATGATATCTTAAAAAGTAGAATCAGTATATTCGTGTCACTCTGGCCAATAACTCACGCGTTTAGTCTACCCCAGTGAGCATCTTAATGAACTGGAATGTGGAATTCTAGCAAGGTTTCTTTGCAATTGACCTCAAACAATATAAAGGTGGACATAGCTTGTTGCCTTGATAGTGTGAGACAGGGAAGAAAGAAGAGACATAAATGTAGGGGCTCTAACAAGTGAGAAAGGGTCCCATACCATACCTTCTGGGACCTCTATGATTAATGCAAAATTAAGGTCTAATGTTATTTGAATTTTGTACAAAAAGAAAGTAAGAGAATTGGAAATTGGAATTATAATTTATGCGGGCTTATGGAAAATAATAATTGTTTTACATTGAAATATTGCATCTATAATGTCTTTTAAACTTGTTAAACCACCGGTGGATTTTGCCTTTCCAGGTCATGAGGATGTCATAAAACTCACCTGTCTTATCTTGGAATAAGTGAACTGCATACTTACTCCACTCTGTCTAGCATATGATAACCAGTTCAGCTTACTGGGTTCTTCCTTATGATACACCATGAAAGTGGATTGTTGGTTTCCATTGAGTTACTGTGATGGGAAAAAATGATGATGGTCATAATTGACTATTGGTTGCCCATCTGTGTATATTTTACGTTACTCTTTCAAGGAATGTTGGAAGTATTTAATTGTTACCAAATTTGTTTATTTCCTCCTATTTTCACCAGGTTTTGGAAAATAGAATATATTGTCCTCCATCCACAGTGAGGTAGCTGTTAAAAATTTGGTCCCTCACTGGTCACACAAACTCGATAGGAATTATAATATTTTCTTATGAAGTGTTTGTATAAGATTTAATTCTATTTTGATGTGCAATGTTCAAGGACTCTTTAGCAGTACAATCTCCGCAGTTTTATATGTTAGCAATATATGACAAGTAATGTATTGGTTTCCTTTTTGTATAATTGGCTGCACCATAGACAGTTGCCTAGCAAGGGTTTTTGATCAACTTATTTATGCAACATTGGCATGGCTTGATGAAAAAATGCTGGTTTAATCCTTCACAAGGAGTAAAATACTTTTTTCTTTTTCAGGAGGAGAATACGCACAGAAGAGCAGGAAGTTAGGAACTTGTCTAACTGATGCCCTAAAGCTTGTTTTGTTAATTGGTATCATTTCTACATCACTCATATTTATTAATCTTCTCAATTATTTTTCAACTTAGTATATGGTGTTGTTTTGTAGAATTAATTGTTGAGGCTCAAGTTTAGGTTGTGGTTGTCTTAGTCTTGATAAATTAGTTCTTCTAATCATTGAAATGGTTAGAAACTGATTAACATATAAATATATGAACAAATTATTGAGGAATGAAAGAATGGCATGTGAGTGAGTTTATAGTAATAATGATATATACAAAATAGCCAGTTTGCTTGAATGCGTAAAATTATGTTGTGCTAAATGGTAAGTACATAAACATTAATTATCTTAAATTTGTCAATTTAGAGGCTCATATGCATATTAACTCAGTTCTGTTACTAGTAAATAGAAGTCATCTACATAGTATAACTTATAAGCAAATATGTTGCAGATAGCAAATTATTGAAGAATCAGCAATTCTCATTGATAATAATAATATTCAATAGCAATTTCACCTTCTATATAGACTTTGCGAAGTAAAAGGAAAACTTTTGTAAAGGTTAAGGAAAGAACTTCTGCCACAAAGATTTGTTCTAATATTTCTGAGTCAGATAATTCCCAAAGGCATGATCAGTATTATACTGTTTACGAGCCAAAGTTCTTGCCCAAGGACATCAATTAAATTTGGCAAGTTTGTCTTTCTTGTGATCTTCCATGCTTTAGCGTTTGTTTCTCCTGGGTCAGGCTGTCACTTGATGCTTTATCTAAGAGGGAAAAAAATTAAAAATACAAGGTAAGAAGTCACTTATTGATGCATTATCTTATCTACCTTGATTTAACATAATCTTAATTATCTAACACGTGAAGTTGGGATAAAGGTTTCATGAGTAGTAGTTTTAATATCAATGTGGGCTTAAGCATACTGAAGTTCCCTCATTTTCCTACTATAAAAATGTAAAGAATCTAGAGGATGCAAATTCATGACCTTAGTGAACTCACTTTTAAGAAGCCTCTCACTTTGAGGTTGCTTGTGTAATTTCTTTTAAGCTCCTATTACATATCTTTTAGGGCTGGTAGTTGTGGCATTTGGCCCAAGCTTTTCTTACTCTCTCATCAGAGTGTTATATGGTCAGAAATGGAGTGATGGTGAAGCCTCTACAGCCCTCCGATTTTATTGTCTGTACGTCATTGTTCTGGCTATGAATGGTAAGTAAGATTACATATTCAATCTTTCATCCTTTCTGCCCATCTTTATAGTAAATTTTTCTTATTTTGTGATAAGGACCTTTATTATAAAAAATTGTTCTTGGAGAAATTAATTTATATTTTTATTGTTGTTTTTCTTATCCTTAGTGTCGTCGTCATTGTTATTATCTATTGCGACACATTATAGTTATGTTAACCTTCCATATGGCACTTAATTATGTCATGGGATAATTATAAGCATGAGATATGCAGTACTGCTATCAGGAACTGAAATTGTCATTAATAGCCTTGGATATTGTGAATTATCATATGTGCAATCCTATTGTGATGCGTTTGCATAAAACATTTCTTGAAACATTAATGTGCTCTCTTTTTTATTATACAAAATGATAGGGTATCTTCTTCTTCTTTACAAATTACAAGTATTTTGGCCCCAAGTATCAGCGATTTTTCTAAAATGATAGGGTATCTTATCTCATAAATCTTCTCCAATATGCACAGAAACTCTCTGTCTCAAACATCACTCAGCTCCTTCCAGAAACCGCTTCGGACTAAAACTCTCCCATTCATATGCCTCAGTGAAATCTCATCCTCCACCAAACAGAACAAAGAACAGACTTAATACCTTCTATCAAACACTTCCTCACGACGGATTGTTTATTATGCATCACAAGAACCGTACCGGTGCAACCATCTATATAACTCATACTGCTTCCAGCTTGTAATCTATCAAGAAGGAATTAACAGTCCCTCTCTGATTCTTTTTAGTCCCCATGCATTCAAATAGACAAACTGGAGTTTGACCCTTTAACACAGAAGTCACTAAATTTATTGCCCTCAATTTGTTTATGATACCTTTTTTTCTTCTTCTTTGATAAATGAGGATGACATACCTTGTACAAATCTATTAAGGATGACAACAAACATTTGCATTCAACTTTCAGTTGGATGTTTGACTGCAGTTTGTTCTTGTAACATGCAACAATTACATTATTTTTAAGAAGGTTCGTTCTACAATTTCGGCGTTTCAAAAAAGAAAAAGGAGTCTTTATTTATATTATATATCTGCAACTTTTATTAGCAATTCCATTTAGATCAAGGAAGGGATAAGGATTCAATAGAAAGAAAAAGAGAGGACCTTTTTTGCCAGAGGTCAGAGGCAACTTGTTATATACCTTGCATGTTAATAGATTTTCTTCTATACTAATATAGTACTGGATAAAAAGAAATTAAAAGAAAATAAGTAAACTAAGTAAATATAGAAGAACCCAGATCCCAAATGAACAAATTCAAACTTAAAAAGGGGATATGCTGGCATAATAGAATCCGCCGAATCCTGAAGGAGGCCCATTTCCTGGACTTTCGTCAGTTATTTCAATAGACTTTGAGATGTCAGATCCACTAGGCCCTACGTTTCCATTTGAATACTTAAATTGATGTTGTTCAGGTTCCAGAATAGTAATTGTCTCTTGATTGTAATTAGAAATCGTTAATTAATAATAAATTTTCGGTTTATTTATAAATTGAGTTTTCGTGAAAAATATATATTTTTCGTACCATGCTTCTAGATGATGCTAAAATAAACTTAATTTCTTTTTGCTCTGATGTTGCATCAGGAACATCTGAAGCATTCTTGCATGCAGTGGCAACAGAGAACCAACTCAAGCGCTCAAATGATTACTTGCTAATATTCTCTTTGATCTACCTTGTGCTAAATGTATTACTAATTCGATCTGCTGGGGCAGTGGGGTTAATTCTTGCAAATTCTCTGAGTATCCTTTGCCCACAAAATGCTTGTTAGCCAGTAAGATGAATAGTATAAAAATGGTTTTTGACAATTGCCTGCTGATATGGTGGCAACTTTCTCCTCTACTGTATAATCTGATAAGGCCATTGAATCTGGTCCATCTAGATAGCAGAAAGGGGGCACGTATATCTTGAATTAATCTTTCATACACTTTGTGATTAAAGATTAAAGAACACAATGTTTAATGATTTTATTAGATTAAAGATTTAGATTTTTCATTTCTGAGTTCTGATTTCTTGACAACCGTGAAGATATGTTATTTAGGATTATTTACTCAACTGTATTCATCAGGCAGTATTTTAAGGTATACTTTTAGCTTGTGCAAATTACTCTTTATTGTTAAAAATTTATTGTTGGGCCTTATCTTTGAGCATCTCACATTTGATAATGTATATTTGATGTCCTAAAAACAGTGTGACCTGATGTTGACCTCTGTGCAGGATACTTCCTCATTTTCCTTCCGCCACTGCTTGCCTTCCGGTTGGACAGTTCTGTTGTTTTTTAGTGTAGTGACTCTCGTCTCTGAGAAAATATTTCTGGGTCGGGATAATTTTTGGCCTACATTTTCAATTCACTTCTCCATTGGAGTGACTTGCTTTTGTATTGCTGCCTTTATCATGTAAGTATTAAGTTATGTTGTTGTCTCTTTGAAAGCTTATTGATTTAATTTGGGGATACATCTATGCGATGTGTTGTGACCGTTAATCATTTCCAATTGCATATTGTAGAAATTTTGATTGCTTAAAAATTGCATAGTTTACTTTTGACAGTAATTTTCATGTTCATCTATAGCTATCACCGTGAGAGGCATTTCATCAACAAAGTTGTACGTTTTCGTGAGCATGCTGATTAAACGAGGAACAAGGATTTCTTCAAACATTCTTGAAGGTGAGATTAAATTCATCGACTTTACTTTAAATCGTTTTTTACGTCCTCAAATATTTGTGCGGATATATTAAATAAATAAAAAACTGCATTTTTGGTCCAGCTAAAAAGAAACACGAGGAAGCCAGGCCATTCATTAACTCAAAGAACAGGATCACTCTCTCGATAATTTAATTAATATGTCAAATGAAAACTTTATTTACCGATGGTCCGCTCCCGTTTCTAACCTCTTGCTGGCTGCACCTCATCCTTCTGCCATTTGGCTTTTTACATATATTGTAACGTCAAACCATTGACCATGATGGGTTAGGCTCAGGATGCAGACTGGCAGCCAATATAGATATTTAAATCCAATTTTGTTTACTGTAATCGAGTCTGATTTTAGCATCGCAGTTCATATCTATTCTAGCCATTTCTTTGAATTTTTTGCTCTTGCTAAAGTGGTTTTGCTCAAAATATCTGGGGACACCAACGTATTCATCTATTGCGAGCTATAGCTTTCTTTGCTCTTTTTGATTTTTCTCCAAGTTTCTTCCTTATTGGAAAGATTACCGAGGAAACAATCTTTGAAAATTGCTATCCCTTTGAATCTATTTACTAGCTCATTCCCTCCCAAATTAACAATTCCATTTGAATCTTTGAATAACATGCACTTTAAGAAGAAACAAATTCCTTTCAATATTATAATATAATTATTCATCACAATGTGATGATAAAGTGTTTTAAAATTTATTCTGAATGCTAATTTTGAACTTTCACCTCCTCCCTCTCCCCTCTTCTCACACATTGGCAGAGTAAAGAGTATTGAAGGGGGTAGTGGGTAAGTGAACTGGAGATCAACCAGCAAAAAGCTAATAATATAAAGGTAGTGATGAATAATGAGAAGGCCACATAAAACAAAGGGGTGATGATTTAAGAGACTCCTACGGGATTATGGGTTGTGTTCCAATGTTCCTAGGAGTGACCAACAATGGCTGCACTAGGTGATTATGAGCTTTGAAAGAAAACTTTTTCCCCGTGAGAAAATTGTGAAACTTATGATTAAGGCGTAGACTAGGGGATTTATTAAAACTGCAGTTAATCTTGTGAACTTTGATTTTAGTCGTCAGTTTTGTTAATTTTAATTTTTATATAACAACAATATTTCGTAGTTTAAAATAGGATTAATTGAATCAAAATTTGTAATTGATAAATATTAACCTATTTTGGGAATGATATCCTTGCTTGTTAAATATTGCGAACGAATGCGTATACTTGCGTGTTAAATGCTAGTAAGAAATTAGGCAACATGTATGAATACCCTTTTCATATGATTGAGCATGAATTTTTCATACTATTTTTGAAAACTTTGAATCCAAGATTTGATCCCATTTTTAGGATGACAGTAAGGAATGACTACATGAAGCTTTATGGTTTAGAGAAGAAAGAAATTAAGGCTCTGTTTGATGATATTAGTAGAATAAGTTTAACATCTGATTTATGGACTTCTAATCAAACTATTGGTTATATGTGTCTTATTGCTCATTTTTTTGATTCTGATTGGAACTTGCATAAAAGGGTTATCAATTTTTTGTGTTGATGAGTGGGTTTTATATCTATGAATCAGGTATTATTGAACTTATTTATTGTTATCTTCAAGTGTTGTTAGGATCATTTTATTCGTTTGTGTTTGTTTATTGTAGGGTGGAGCATGAGGGGCATAACTGTTATTTTGGGAGAAGAAAAGCATTAAAAATTCGAAAATGACATTTTTGTAAATACGGTATCCCAGAGCGGCGTATATACGCCTAAGTGCAGAATGTGCTAGCGCAAAAATTGAGAATTAATTGGGAAAAAGAATTTCTAAGCTGAAAAGAATTTTGAAGGAGGATTACTTAAAAAGACCAATTGGAGAGGACTAAAGGGGGATATTAAGGAATAGAGTTAACAAGGATTAAGGTGACATATGAAGAGATTTCTGTAGAGATGAACGAAAGAAAACACAAAGGAGGATTGTAAAGGCTGAAGATCAAAAATAGAGTATAGGAGCAAATTCAGAGTTTTGTTATAAAATATTATAATGGATGTTTAGATTCATTCTCCATATCTTTGATTGTAATGATTTTAAAACTCCCATTGAGTTATGAAACTTATGATCTTTGAGTTTTGTAACATTTTAGTATTGATGTCCTTGTACCATAAATAGTAGTATTATAAAGAGAATGAGTTAGTGACATACAATTACAACATATATAAAATGAGAATACTCTTCTTCCTTAATCATCATCTTTGTTCTTAATATTATTTATCTTTTATAATACGTTATCAGCGCGAATTGTTCCTCATTTTTCGTCTTGAAGCAAATAATCATATTTGGTTTGAAGTAGAATAAGGTACAACTCTCCATCTCTCTCTGTATATAATATATGTTTTGTCATTACAATCGAATGGAATAGAGGGTAATGAGAGAAAATTGATACATAAGATTGGGTCCATCTCTTAGTATATTTGTCTCTTTTGTAGCCTATCTAGCAATTAATTCAAGACTTATCAGGTAGGCTTTGTTAACACATGCATGCATGTATAACATGCATGCGACATTATAGCATATTTAGACCTCATTTGTTTTGTCTTATTAGCATTTGGATGCATTATGATATGCTTGAACAAGCATTCATATACTCCTAATTATTCAAAAGGCATTTATTATCATGTCTAACATGTTACACCCATCTTTTTATTTTTGAGAAACAAAGTCATTTTTTTCCGATTAACATGGCATGGCATAGTAAAGAAAATTACTAGTATTAATTAAGATAGAATTTTGTCTTGGACTAAATAGGAAATGACATGTTTATTATTGTTGTCACACTTAAGTTTTGCTACTATTTTTGTTGATTTGATATTTATATTTAGTTATTTAATTATATATTTATATAAATATCGAACATTACAAAACTTAAATTTATTCCTGATATATATCGAGAAAGAATTACTTGTCATGGACTCTTGATACTGATATTCATATAAAGATAACTTTGGAGATATAATTAAGATTGACAAGCATGCATCCCTGTAGGATCATGCAAAATCAATTATTTTTATTCGCCATCATCTCCATGAAGAAAAAATATATTAATAAAGACATGTTAGAAAAAAATATTTATTATATTTCATGACTTGAATATGCTCCTGCAGCATCAATATCGAGAGCGTTAGTTCAGAAAATATTCTCTGAAGCGATAAATGAAATTATATTCCTAGAAGTGATATCATTTCTTCTAGTGACTGAACAAATAATGAATTTTTGTTGAAAAACTAACAATCTTGCCCGATTGGTTCTACTCCATTCCTTGAAGTGAATAAAACTTCATTTGATAAACATAGAGAAAATTATGGTTGTGGTCGTGGGCGTGAAAAGAACTATCAATATAGAAAATGGAATGTACATGTACTCCTAAACATTTGGTAAATTTGTACCAAGACTATAAAAGAAAAGGAAATAAAATTGAAATAAATTTTATTGATCATATGATCCTGAAGATCCCCACGAATTATTTTGACTTTCAAATGGAATGGAAATAATTAATTTTGATATCTATGATTTCCTTGATGATGTTAACAGAAATGTTGGCATTATAATAAGTATTTTTATTATATGTTTTATTTATGTTTCAAGTAATAAAGTTAAATTTATGTTTTTGCATATATAAAGATGTATGGGCCAGAAGCTCATCAAACTTAATTAAAGGCTCTCGAAGAGAGATTATAATGTTGTCAAATGGTACAAAACTTTGTATTAATGATTCTTTATATTCTTCTGAGACAAGCAGAAATTTGTTCAGTTTTAAGGATATATGTTATAATGGTTATTATATTGAAACCAATAATGAAGGCAGTGAAGAATTTTTTTATATTACTTCAATAGTATCGGGCCAGAAGCTCATATTAGAAAAATTGTCTGTTTTCTCTTCTGAGTTATATTATACTAAAATGAGAATAGTTGAAACGAATGTTGTAATATACTAGAAGTGTGCAATACACCAGACGTGTTTAGATCCAAAGGTTGTTTATGATTTGGCATGATTGTATTGATCATCCAGGATCAATAATGTTGCGTTCAATTATTGAAAACTCCCATGAACATCCCTTAAAGAACCAGAAGATTCCTTTACTTGTTGATTATGTCAAAGTAAATTAATTACCAAACTATCACATTTAATTATTGTTATTTAGTGTTCATCTTTCTAAGAAAGAATTCAAGGTGATCTATTTGAACCAATACATCCACATTGTGGTATATTCAAGTATTTTATGGTTTTAATTGATATATTAATCAGATGATCACGTGTATGTTTACTTTTAACAAGAAATATTGCATTTTCTATGCTTTTTGCTCAAATAATTAGGCTGCGAGTACAATTTCCTGATTATATAACTAGGAAATTTATTTAGATAATGCTAGTAAAAATTCACATCTCAAGTTTTGATGAATATTGCGTGTTAATTGGAATTTATGTTAAACATCATGTTGCACATACACATACTCAAAATGGTATAGCTGAATCAATTTTTAAGAGATTTTAAATTATTGCTCGACCTTTGATTATAAAATTAAAATTACCAGTTTATGCTTAGGGTCATGTTATTTTATATGTTGCAACATAACCTCAATAAGTGATATTTTTAAGGTTTATTTTGATGATTGTTATTTTAATGAAACAGTCTTTCCACGATTAGGGGGAGAAAAGTCGTTGCCTAAGCACGACGTGAGGTCGTTGCCTAAGCACGATAAGGGAGATTACTTGAAATTTTTTTGTCGTTATCTCATCTTGATCCTCATACAAATCAATATAAATTAGAAGTTCAAAGGATTATTCATTTGCAATGAATTGCAAATCAATTACCAGAATTATTCACCGATAATAAAAAAATAATGATATCTCACATTCTAGCTGCTAAATGTGATAACCCGGGATTTCGAATAATCCGAATTTTACGAATAAATTTTTTATTTATTTAATATTGATATTGACTATTAATATTGTGCTGTGTATCTGTGATATGAGTTTTGAGAATTAGTCAATTTGTGTATTGACTGAGAAATAAGAATAGAGTTGTGCTTAACCGAGAATAGAAACCCTAACCCTAAGTTCGGATAGGGATTCGATAAAAATTGCAATTATAATAAAAGTAACTGTGAGTATGTGTTTGTGCTCTATAAAATTTATGATTAATAATTGATCGGATAGGGTATAAATTTAGTAAACCCTAATAAGGATTAGAAACCCTAATCTTAGATTTAGGAACCCTAACACACAGTTAGAAACCCTAATTAATTTTTAATTTGGGAACCCTAAGCCCTAATTAGGAAACCCTAATCCTAATTAGTAAGTCCTAATGTGATTAGTAAACTTTAATATTATTAGGAAACACTAATTATATTTTAGTTATCTTAATTTTTTATTTTTTAAAACCCTAATTAAAAAATTCTAGAAACTAAAGTTGTAAAACCTAAGGGTTAAACCCTAAGGGTTGAAATAAAAGTCAAGAATGTCATTAAAATTACAAGGAGAATGACCAAAATGCTCTTTTCACATTCTTTATTATGTAACTTATAAAATTTGTCAACAACTTTTGTTGTTCACCAACTTTTGACTTAACATGACCAAAAACTCCAATAAATCAGTCTAAAGCATCAACTATATTAGCAACATGCATTGCACCAAGTGATTATAAAAAATTAAGAGAGATTTGTTTTCCAAAACTTCTGACAAATCTGTGAGTTCAAATTTAATCTGTATTTTTGTTTCAAACAAAATTACTCTATCTAAATCTAAGGATTCAAATTGTATAATTTTTTTTAATCTGATGTAGTTTTTTTTCGTAATTATTTTTTTTTTTAACAAATCTTACATATAGGTTCCATAATATTCTTATCTTCGAATTATTTCACGTTCGAAACATGCAACCCAAGATGTTAAACTTAAGCCATTGAGAAGAGTTTACTGCTTTTAATCAGGTAACTTTTATGTGACCATTTACTCACTGTGTTTATATGATTGATTTCATTGCTTGCCTAAACTGCTACTCTGGACTATATGAAAAAGTGATATTGGGATAAAATGAAATTAAGATTGTAGTATATGGACATATTGTTAAAAAAAATTATCTATACTCATCTTCTCAAATTACATTCCCTATGGGGTTAGGATAAATTGTTGATATTAATTGACCTGCAATAGCGGACTTGGTTAAACTATTATATTGAACACACTGTCTCTGTATGACTTTGTGATGATTAAGACTGATATGTTTCACAATCTCTACATAAGATAATTATGAGGCCCTTAAAATAGGTATACATCACTTATCTTGGGTCGTCAAATATATAATACAGAATACAAATACAAATTTAATTATACAACATGAGCTGAGAGTTTTTACACGAATATTGTCATCTAGACAATATCCAAACTCAAATAGAGTCCTCATTATATTTATTGGCACACT
Source organism: Panax ginseng (assembly GCA_020205605.1). Taxonomy (NCBI): domain Eukaryota; kingdom Viridiplantae; phylum Streptophyta; class Magnoliopsida; order Apiales; family Araliaceae; genus Panax; species Panax ginseng. Next base: position 2,491,112 of record CM035144.1, on the reverse strand, counting down.
ATTTTATAAAATAGTGAGGACTACTATAACATCATCTCGGGCCATCACTCCGTTCCCTGACTAGTTCCGGCTACGTTCTCATTTCCTGAAGAGAACATTGGAAGTAAAAAGGTGAGCTCAACTAGCCCAGTAAGAAATATTATGACTAAGATAATGCAGAATAAGTTATCATTAGCCTTCAACAATGTTAAACCGATAAAATATAATAGACAACAAGTTTAAGCTGCGGTATGAACAAGCAATCCATTAGAAGAGTCAAGTAGAGCATGATATCTACTATCTTCTATGATTTAAAAAGTTTATCATTAACTTTATTCTTTGGGACTCGAATTTTAATAAATAGATCACATCATCGAATCATCCCGCACTACTACCAAGGATATTCATTTAGATCACGTCCACAAATTATTCATGCACTACTGCCAAGAATTATTCGTGTAATCATCAATGGTCATGACTATTACGAATTATCCTCGGTCATAATCATACCAATCAATACTATCATGCACGTAAGCCAAAGATGACTTTCATCACAATATAAGCATGAGGATGATGACAATGATATAAGAATTCAATTAAAAGAGAGTAAAGGATAAATTTTTAAATATTTATAAATTAATTTATCCAGAATTCAATAATGTCCAAATTTTTAACATGATACTGCTTTGTAGAGTAAAATTCAAGAATAATATCCATGTATCAAAAAATAATTTTGATGAGTAAAAGAAATAAATTTTTCGGTAAATAGTACCCTGTAAATAGTACTTCGGGAATAGTACTCTGTGAATAGTAACCCGACATGAAAAGTGCCCCAAATACCCGAGTGAACAATATTTGAGTGAATAGTAATCGAGTGAATAGTAACTCGTGAATAGTATCCCGACATGAAAAGTGCCCCGAATACCCGAGTGAATAATATTATAGTGAATAGTAACCGGGTGAATAGTAACCCGTGAATAGTACACAAAAAAAATAACTTTACAACTTAATTCAATACAAAAATGTGTAAAATACTTACAAAACATAAATTGAGAGTTTTAATAAGAATATTGTCATCTAGACAATATCCACACTCAAAGGAGTCCTCATTACATTTATTGTCACACTATTTAATGTAATAGTGAGGACTACTAATACTATCATCCGGACCATCACTCCGCTCCCCGACTAGTCCCGCCACGCTCTCATTTCCTCAAGAGAACAAATGAAAGAAAGGGTGAGCTCAACTAGCCCAAAGAAGAAATATTATGACTAAGATAATGTAGAATAAATTATCATTAGTCTTCAACAATGTTAAACCGATAAAATATAACAAACATCAAGTTTAATCAGCAATGAACAAGCAATCCATTAAAAGAGTCAAGTAGAGAATAAAATCTACTATCTTTTATGATTTAAAAGGTTTTTCATCACTTTTATCACCGAGACTCAATTTTAATAAATAATCCACATCATCCCCCCGCACTACGCCAAGGATATTCATTAGTATCACAACCACAAATTATCCATGCACTACGGGCCCAAGGATATTCGTGGTATTCATCAATGGTCATGATCATGCCAACAATCGGCCCATCAATGCACTACGGGCCAATGAGGACTTTTACCACATCATTTGTAACATTACTGGCCATGATTATACCGAATAATCCTCGGTCATAATCATACCAAGTCCATCTATGCACAACAGCCATGTATGACTTTCAACATAATATAACATGAGGATGATGACAATGATATAAGAATTCAATAAAACAAGTTCAAGAATTAATTTATCCGTAATTCAATAACGCCCAAATTGTCAACATGATATCGCTTTGTAGAGTAAAATTCAAGAATGCTCGTAAGAATATTTCCATGAAAAGATATCGGATGAAGCGCAAATATCAAGGATATTCCACTAATTTCATGGAGTATAGAAGTCAAAACTTTAACCAACCGAGTATAATAGAATATATGAAACCGCAAATGGATTTCACCACCATGCAGAATCCACGATATGCATCATTTCCATAATTTAATAAGGAATGAATACAAAGGATCATTCACCATGCATGTGGTAATCCACATAGACATGTGTTATTCCAATGTAATAATAAAGAATGGAATAATGTAATGATTCACCATGCATGCGATAGATCGCATGCATAAAAGTTATTCCCAATGTAATAATAAAGAATGGAACAAAGTCATGCGCAGAACGCATGCATGTGATATTCAATATATCAATGTAATAATAAAGAACGGAAACTGTGTCGTGCAAAAATTGCACCGATGTGATATTCCAAATGTAATAATAAAGAATGGAATAACAATGTAAATCACCATGCATGAACCAGTCATGATAGACATGCATAAATGTGTTATTCCCAATGTAATAATAATTAATGGAACTGTGTCAAAGTAATAATACGCATGAATTTCACGTATGATATTCCAAATATTAATAATAAAGAATGGAATAATGTAAGAATTTCACCATGTATGCATTTTGACATATAAAAGTTATTCCAACATAATAATAAAGAATGGAATAATGTAAGAATTTCACCAAGTATAGGTAGCTCACATGATACAAAAGTTATTCCAATGTAATAATAAAGAATGGAATAATGTAAGTTCTCTTCATGAATACGAAAAGAAATAATACCCCTTTACAACAAATAATATCCCTTACCTGTAAGAACGGATATTGGAAAAAAGAAGTAGTAATACTTTTTTCTTTTCTCTCTATAGTTTCTCTCTAGAGTTTCAAGTGAATTCGTAAGAAATAATGAAGGAATGAGCTTCTATTTATAGAGAATGGACCTAATAAGAACTAATTCATGAACTATCCAGATTGATTTACTTTTAACTGGACTATCCATATTGATTTACTATGCAAAGATTAATAAATATTCTAATAAAACAAAATCTTTTAAATAAAATATAATATATTCTATTTATAGTCTAATAAAACAAATAACTTTATAAAAGTATTCTGTTTTATATAAAAAGATTTTACTATGCAAACACTATGCAGGCACTATGCAAACACTATGCATAATAAAATATAATATATTCTAATTATTGTCTAATAAAACAAATAACTTTATAAAAGTATTCTGTTTTATATAAAAAGATTTTACTATGCAAAACACTATGCAGGCACTATGCAAATACTATGCATAATAAAATATAATATATTCTAATTATTGTCTAATAAAACAAATAACTTTATAAAAGTATTCTGCTTTTATATAAAAAGATTTTACTAAAAAAAATACTATGCATAATAATAAAATATATTATATTCTAATTATTGTCTAATAAAACAAATAACTTTATAAAAGTATTCTGCTTTTATATAAAAAGCTTTTTCGCTTTTATTACATTAATAATACTAATAATAAAAATAAAATATATATATATATATATATATATATATATAAACTTCCGTGACTTCATAAAAAGACACCTCAATATATTTAACAACATTTATCATCATTATTATAATTCACAATATTAATCGACTGTGTCGCTCCCTGAGAAGAAAGAGGGGCTTTCCAATAAGGATTTCTCCCTATCGCGCAAGCAATTAGTGACCAAACCTCTCCTCGCGTAACTTCTAGACATCGTTAATATTGCAAATAATAATATTAATAACTTGTCATCTCAATTATTGATTTAATAATATATAAAATATCGACAATAATTGAATCAAATAACGTGAGATACTATGCAACAATTATCGAGCAATAATTGAACAAAACGAAAGTGACTTTCACGTAAAGATCAATAATCAATACTGCGTGTGCTACTATGCAACCACGCCAGACATCGCATTTTTTTACTACCGAGTAGTTCAACAGCTTTTAACGCAGAAACTTCCGCCGTTATTTTCATAAAAAATATTTTTTGTCATTTTTTCAATCCGATAATAATTCCGCAGGGGTCCACTAATGATTGTGTCGTCAGCATTTAATATTCCCCGTTAAAAAGAATATTCCCCACCAATCTAATATTATATAACAACTTGCATACTTTGCAAAATTTATAAATATTACCCACAACTATAACATTATATCAAATCCACACCATAATATTAAAAAAAAAATATTTTGAGAAATTTAAATCTTTATTCATAAAATTTGGGGTCTCACAATCTCCTCCTTATGAAATTTCGCCTCAAAATTTATTACGACGCACTGGTATGTCAAGAGATGAGGATACTTGACTTCATTTCAGATTCTAACTCTTGAGGTATAACCTTCGAGTGTTGAATACGATCCTTCTTATCCAAGATTTTAACACGATCTCCTCACACGCTAAATCTTCCGCTATCTCGCTCTAGTTCTAATTCAATAATGTGGTTCGGGTCATCCACATATTTACGTAACATCGATACGTGAAAAAACGTTATGAACACGCCGACATACTTGGCAGTAAAACGAGTCTATAGCCACAGCTCCTACTCGATCGAGGATTTCAAATGGGCCAATAAAATCGAGGGTTGAGATTTTTCTCTTCATCGATTCTCGCTTCTAGAATAACGCCTCTTGAACCTTCTTCTTCACATTCATCACCTCGAGTGTGTAGTTTGAGCGGCTTTTAACTTTATCGATTAAAGTCGATTCTACTCAGATATTTGTTATCTTCACGGGTCCCTAGAGTCTTTAACTCTATCTTCATCATTTGTAAGTTATATGAAATGGTTTTTGTGTTAACAACATCGCACTCGTAAACGCATACGATCTTCTACTCAACGCGTACCACCTACCACGCTCGCTTCTTCCACGATGATATTGAATGGTATGATCGTAATCTTCTTCAAAAACTCGAGCCAACGCTCTTTGGCGCATTATACGCTCATTTTGGTTGAAGAAATATTTAAGGGTTGAAGAAATGGGTTTTTAGATCGGGGTCAATACAAAATTTGATTTCACGCCTAGGGGTAGGCAAGAAGTCTTCAAGAATACGTCAAGAAATTTATTAACAATAGAAATATCATTCAAAATCGTGACTCTCATCCAAGACTTGGATAACACGTCACATTGATACCTATCAACTTGCCATCGTTATTCACGACGTCCCCTACGTAAAAGTCCGCTTTAGGTGCATTCCACACAAGGAAGTCAACAACGAAAGGATCGGGCTCTTTACTTATGGCTTGATATGACAATGATTGACTTTAGTGGTTTGGTTGTTTGAATTCGCATAACAAAGTTGGTTAGAATATGAAAGCTAACAACCTTACTTAAAATAAAAGCATGATGAGTAGTTAACCAATCGATTCCTAAAATCACATCAAAGGCAAGTATTTTCAAAGAGATAAGATCGACAGGTAACGTGAAAGTGTCGATTTGAATCAAACAAGATTTATAAACAGTGGAGGTAACGAAGGTTTCTACTAACGAAGTTTCAACAGATAAGTCAAAGTCTAATTCTCCGAGTCAAATTTAAACGCTGAGCGCAAGCAAGAGAGATAAAAGAATGGGTAGAACCCCAGATCAATAAGGTATAGACTTCGCAAAAATTTATAATTAACTAACCCGTGCTAACTTCGTTTCGTTACTCGCTTTTGAGAAGTCACAAAAACGCTCTTCCTAAAACCACCGACTTTTTTTTGTCCAGTTTTGGATCACTATCCTGGTGCCACCGCCCACAAAATCGGACTTGACCGACTTCACAATACACGAAAAAATCGAGCTAAATGACCTTCTTCTTGAAATTTCCACTTTTATTATCTTGGCCATGATTACCACTTTCAAGTGGTTACCATTCTTGGCATGATAATTTCCCCACGATGGTTCATCATTAATTTTCCACGATGGTTATCGTTGTTCATGGTCGCTGCCACGATTATTATTATCGTGTTGTTGGTCGTTACCTTTTGGTTGTGTTAACTCATTATCGCGCTCCAATAATCGAGCCCTATTCACAACATCTCGAATATAAACAAAGTTTATGAGAAATGAGGTATCGACGATATCAAGTTTCAAACCTCTTAGAAACATTCGCCATTCGCTTCCTCATTATCAACCAAATGGGATGCAAAACCGGATAACTCCGCAAACTTAGCCTCAGCATCGCGACACGGCCATATTATTTTGCTCCATTGCTTATCTCAACATTTTTAGATGCCATTTTCAAACACCGCCACAAAACAAGGGTTAATTGACATATCACATATTATCCTATATACTCGACCGACCAATTAAATACCAAATAAACTTAGGTAGGTCATACTAGCGAAGGAATTTTCCCCTCTCTCCTCCTAGTTCTTGTCTCACATCTCACCTGTGGATCATATCCCTAAGCTTTGATACTAATCGTGACGCCCCCAAAATAGGTATACATCACCCATCTGAGTCGCCAAATACATGGTACAAAATACAAATACAACTTAATTATACAAACAAATCGGTAAAATATTACAAAAACATAAATTGAGAGTTTTAATAAGAATATTGTCATCTAGACAATATCCACACTCAAAGGAGTCCTCATTACATTTATTGTCACACTATTTAATGTAATAGTGAGGACTACTAATACTATCATCCGGACCATCACTCCGCTCCCCGACTAGTCCCGCTACGCTCTCATTTCCTCAAGAGAACAAAGGAAAGAAAGGGTGAGCTCAACTAGCCCAAGAAGAAATATTATGACTAAGATAATGTAGAATAAATTATCATTAGTCTTCAACAATGTTAAACCGATAAAATATAACAAACATCAAGTTTAATCAAGCAATGAAACAAGCAATCCATTAAAAGAGTCAAGTAGAGAATAAAATCTACTATCTTTTATGATTTAAAAGGTTTTTCATCACTTTTATCGCCGAGACTCAAATTTTAATAAATAATCCACATCATCCCCGCACTACTACCAAGGATATTCATTAGTATCACAACCACAAATTATCCATGCACTACGGGCCAAGGATATTCGTGGTATTCATCAATGGTCATGATCATGCCAACAATCGCCCATCAATGCACTACGGCCAATGAGGACTTTTACCACATCATTTGTAACATTACTGGCCATGATTATACCGATTAATCCCTCGGTCATAATCATACCAAGTCCATCTATGCACAACAAAGCCATGATGACTTTCAACATAATATAAACATGAGGATGATGACAATGATATTAAGAATTCAATAAAACAAAACAAGTTCAAGAATTAATTTATCCAGAATTCAATAACGCCCAAATTGTCAACATGATATCGCTTTGTAGAGTAAAATTCAAGAATGCTCGTAAGAATATTTCCATGAAAAGATATCGGATGAAGCGCAAATATCAAGGATATTCCACTAATTTCATGGAGTATAGAAGTCAAAACTTTAACCAACCGAGTATAATAGAATATATGAAACCGCAAATGGATTTTTTACCCGCCATGCAGAATCCACGATATGCATCATTTTCACAATTTAATAAGGAATGAATACAAAGGATCATTCACCATGCATGTGGTAATCCACATAGACAAAGTTATTCCAATGTAATAATAAAGAATGGAATAATGTAAGGATTCACCATGCGCGCGATAGATCGCATGCATGTGTTATTCCCAATGTAATAATAAAGAATGGAACTGTGTCACGCGAACGCGCACGCATGCATGTGATATTCAAATGTAATAATAAAAAACTAAACTGTGTCGTCAAAAATTCGTGCAAAATTCCAACCGATGTAATGTGATATTCCAATGTAATAATAAAGAATGGAATAACAATGGAATGTGTTAATCATGTATGTAACAATATGCGATGCGAATGAAATAATGAAAGAATGCAATGCATGTGATATTCCAAAGTTATTCCAAATAATAATTAATGGAACTGTGTAAGAATTTCAATACGATGCAGATGATGAGTTATTCCAATGTAATAATAAAGAATGGAATAATGTAAGAATTTCACCATGTATGCAGATTTGACAGATACAAAGTTATTCCAACATAATAATAAAGAATGGAATAATGTAAGAATTTCACCAAGTATAGGGTTCACTCACAGATACAAAAGTTATTCCAATGTAATAATAAAGAATGGAATAATGTAAGTTCTCTTCATGAATAATAAAAGAAATAATACCCCTTACCTTAGAAGAAACAAATAATATCCCTTACCTTAGAAAACCGGATATTTGAAAAGTGAAGTAGTAGTAATACTTTTCTTCTTCTCTCTATAGTTTTCTCTAGAGTTTCAAAGTGAATTCGTAAGAAATAATGAAGGAATGAGCTTCTATTTATAGAGAATGGACCTAATAAGAATTAATTCATGAACTATCCGTATTGATTTACTTTTTAAACTGGATTTATCCATATTGATTTACTATGCAAGATTAATAAAATATTCTAATAAAACAAAATCTTTTAAATAAAATATAATATATTCTATTTATAGTCTAATAAAACAAATAACTTTATAAAAGTATTCTGCTTTTTATATAAAAGATTTTACTATTACTATGCAAGCACTATGCAAACACTATGCATAATAAAATATAATATATTCTAATTATTGTCTAATAAAACAAATAACTTTATAAAAGTATTCTGCTTTTATATAAAAAGATTTTACTATGCAAAATACTATGCAGTACTATGCAAATACTATGCATAATAAAATATAATATATTCTAATTATTGTCTAATAAAACAAATAACTTTATAAAAGTATTCTATTTTATATAAAAAGATTTTACTATGCAAAAAATACTATGCATAATAAAATATATTATATTCTAATTATTGTCTAATAAAACAAATAACTTTATAAAAGTATTCTATTTTATATAAAAAGCTTTTTTCTGCTTTTATTACATTAATAATACTAACAAAAAATATATAAATATATATATATATATATATATATATATATAAACTTTCGTGACTTCATAAAAAGACACCTCAATATATTTAACAACATTTATCATCATTATTATAATTCACAATATTAATCGACTGTGTCGCTCCTCAGAAAAGAAGGGCTTTTCAATAAGGATTTCTCCTTATCATGCGCGCAATTAGGTGACCAAACCTCTCCTCGCGTAACTTCTAGACATCGTTAATATTGCAAATAATAATATTAATAACTCATATCTCAATTATTGATTTAATAATATATAAAATATCGACAATAATTGAATCAAATAACGTGAGATACTATGCAACAATTATCGAAGCAATAATTGAACAAAACCGAGTGTCTTCTCACGTAAGCATCAATAATCAATACCGTGTGCTACTATGCAACCACGCCAGACATCGCATTTCTTTTACTACCGAAAGTAGTTCAACAGCTTTAATTCAAGTAAAACTTCCGCCGTTATTTTCATAAAAATATTTTTGTCATTTTCTCAATCCGACAATAATTCCGCATTATAGGGGTCCACTAATGATTGTGTCATATTCATAAAATATTCCCCTTATATTAAAAAGAATATTCCCCAACCAATCTAATATTATATAACAACTTCATATACTTTGCAAAATTTATAAATATTACCCACAACTATAACATTATATCAAATCCACACCATAATTTTAAAAAAAATATTTTGAGAAATTTAAATCTTTATTCATAAAATTTGGGGTACTAATCGAATATTCACTGACACAACGAATATTTTATATCAACTTCCTTACTTTGCAAAATTTTCCAAATATTACCCACAACTATAATATTATATCATATCCACACCATAATATTCATAAATATATTTCGAGAAAAATTATTCTTTAATTATTCAAAAAAGTTGGGGTCTTACAACCTCCCATTCTTATAAAATTTCGTCCTCGAAATTAGGGTGCGTACCTGATATGTCGAAGAGGTGAGGATACCTTGATTTCATTTTAGATTCTAACTCTCAGGTCCTCCACATCGTGGTTTCTCCACAAAACTGACTTGAGGTATAACCTTGGAGCGTAGAATATGATCATTCTTATCCAAGATTTTAACAGCTACCTCTTCATACGTTAAATCTTCCGCTATCTCGTCCGGTTCTAATTCAATAATGTAGTTCGGGTCGTTCACATATTTACGTAACATCGATACGTGAAAAATGTTATGAACACGCGATATACTTGGCGGTAAAACAAGTCTATAAGCTACAGTTCCTACTCAATCAAGGATTTCAAATAGACCAATAAAATCGAGGGTTGAGATTTCCTCTCTTCGTCGATTCATGCTTCTAGAATAACGCCCTCTTGAACCTTCTTCTTCACATTCATCAGCTCTAAGTTTTTAGCTTGAGCGGCTTTAAATTTATCGATTAAAGTTGGTTCATTCGCTATCTTCACGTAATTTCTTGGAGTCTTTAACTCTATTTCCATCTTTTATAAGTCGTACGAAATGAGTCTTTGTGTTAACAACATAACACTCGTAACCGCATACGATCTTCTACTCAACTCGTCAGCTACTACGTTCGCTCTTCCACTATGATATTGAATGGTATGGTCGTAATCTTCAACAGGTTAAGCCAACGTCTTCGGCGCATGTTATGTTCGTTTTAGGAGAAGAAATATTTTAGGGTTTTGTACCGTATTCAAGGTCGATACAAAATTTGTTTTCACGCTCTAGGGGTAGGCTAGGAAGTTCTTCGGGATATACGTCAGGAAATTTATTAAAAATAGAAATATCATTCAAATCTGACGTATTTTTTTTTAAATCTGTGACATGGGCTAAGAAAGCTTGACATTCGTTTTTCAATAAACGAATAACTTTATGACTTGAGATGACAGTAATTGACTTTAATGGTTTGGTTGCTTGTATTTGCATAATAGGTTGGTTAGGAATATGAAAGCTAACAACCTTACGAAAATAATCAATTTTAGCATGATTAGTAGTCAACCAATCAATTCCTAAAATCACATCTAATGCAAGTATTTTTAAAGAAATAAGATCGACAGGTAACGTGCGGTTACCGATTTGAACCAAACAAGACTTATAGACAATGGATGTTATGAAGGTTTCTCCCAATGGAGTTTCAATAGATAAATCAAAGTCTAATTTCTCCGGAGTCAAATTTAAACGTTGAGCGCAAGTAGGAGAAATAAAAGAATGGGTAGAACCGGTATCAAATAAGGTATAAGCTTCGCAAGAGTTTATGATTAGCTTACCCGTGATCACCTCGTTCGGATTCCTCGCTTTTTGGGAGGTTACGACAAACGCTCTCCCCTGAACTACCAGTTTTGTCTTATCTGGGATGGCCTTTGATGCCTCTATCCCAGCTGGACTTGACTTTGGTGCACGATAAAATCGGGCTAGGTGACCTTCTCTTCCACAATTATAACATGCTTTGGACTGGTGCGTACAGTTTGGACTGATGTGTCCCTCCCCTCTGCATTTGTAACATACGACCGACAGTCGTTCTCCTTCCTTAACAACAGTCTTTGGTGTCGGCGTCTTTCCATCATTGTTGAATCTCCTCTTCTTGAAATTTCCACTACTATTATTTTGGCCATGATTACCAATAGGAGTGGTTACCATTTCTTGCATGTTGATTCCTCCACGTTTGTTGTCACCACTTGATGATTGCTACCACTTTGGTATTATCTACTTGTTGGTCGCTCTCTCTTGGTTGGGTTGACTCATTATCGCTCCAATAAGCGAGCCATATTTACAACATCCGAATACAAACACGGTTTATGAGAAATGAGGTATTGACGTATTTCGGGTCTCAAACCTCGTAGAAACATTCGTGTCATTCTCTCCTCATTATCAACCAAATAGGATGCGAACCGGGACAACTCGGCAAACTTAGCCTCGTACTGCGACACGGTCATATTATTTTGCTCCAACTTGATAAACTCCACCTCCTTCATGTGACGAATACTTTCGGGAAAGTACTTGTCATTGAACAGCTCTTGGAACTTCTCCCAAGACATCTTGAGTGTGGCAGGCTGGGTACGTTTTACTGATTCCCACCAGTAATATGCTTCTCTTCTCAACAGGAAGGTGGCAAAGGGAACTTTTTGCTCCTCGAAGCATCCTAAGACATCAAATATCTTGGTGATCTACTTTATCCAAGTCTCCGCCTTAAGTGGTTTTGGCTCTCCCCAAAACTCCGATGGTCCCAGCTCCTTGAATTGTTTAGCGGTGACCATCTGTGAGTTACCTGAGATGTCCAATCGCATTTTGAGCAGAGCCGCCTCTCTACTTTGTTTTGCATGAATTGCATGAAGCCTCTAAACATCCCATCGTTCATCATTTGATCGGTGTTGTTGTTTACCTGAGGATTATTGTCATCCTGTTGCACATTATCCTGGGTATTGATCGTTGGTGACTCAACGGTCTCATGTGCCTCATTGCTTATCTCGACATTTTACGATGCCATTTTCAAATACTGCCACAAAACAATGGTTAATTGATATGCCACATATTATCCCTATACTCTGACCGACCAATTAAATACCAAATAAACTTAGGTAGGTCATACTAGCGAAAGACATCCACGTCTCTCCCCTCCTAGTTCTTGTCTCACATCTCAGCCAGGGATAATATCCCTAAGCTTTGATACCAACTGTGACGCCCCCAAAATAGGTATACATCACCCATCTTGGGTCGCCAAATACATGGTACAGAATACAAATACAAACTTAATTATACAACATGAGCTGAGAGTTTTTACATGAATATTGTCATCTAGACAATATCCAAACTCAAATAGAGTTCTCATTATATTTATTGGCACACTATTTTATAGAATAGTGAGGACTACTATAACACCATCTCGGGCCATCACTCCATTCCCCGACTAGTTCTGGCTACGTTCTCATTTCCTGAAGAGAACAATGGAAGTAAAAGGGTGAGCTCAGTAAGAAATATTATGACTCAGATAATGCATAATAAATTATCATTAGCCTTCAACAATGTTAAACTGATAGAATATAATAGACAATGAGTTTAACTGCATCGGAATAAGCAATCCATTAGAAGAGTCAAGTAGAGCATAATATCTACCATCTTCTATGATTTAAAAAGTTTATCATTAACTTTATTGCTGGGACTCAGCTTAATAAATAGATCACATCATCGAATCATCCCTGCACTACGGCCAAGGATATTCATTAGTATCACGTCCACAAATTATTCTTGCACTATGGGCCAAGAATTATTCGTGTAATCATCAATGGTCATGACTATACCGAATTATCCATGGTCATAATCATACCAATCAACAGTCCATCTATGCACGTAAGCCAAAGATGACTTTCATCACAATATAAGCATGAGGATGATGACAATGATATAAGAATTCAATTAAAAGAAAGTAAATGATAAATTTTTAAAGATTTATAAATTAATTTATCCAGAATTCAATAATGTCCAAATTTTCAACATGATACTACTTTGTAGAGTAATATTCAAGAATAATATCCATGTATCAAAAATAGTTTGGACAAAAAAGAAATAAATTTTTCGGTGATTAGTACCCCGTGAATAGTACCCTGTGAATAGTACTTCGGAAATAGTACCCCGTGAATAGTAACCCGACATGAAAAGTGTCCCAAATACATGAGTGAATAATATTTTAGTGAATAGTAATCAGATGAATAGTAACCCGTGAATAGTAACTCATGAATAGTACCTCGGCATGAAAAGTGCCCCGAATACCTGAGTGAATAATATTATAGTGAATAGTAACCGGGTGAATAGTAACCCATATATAGTACCCTGTGAATAGTACTTTGGGTGAAAATATTGATATTTAATAAGAAAGTTCATATCAATATTCCAATAAAATGATATTGGATGAAGCGCAAAACTCAAGGATATTCCACTAATTTCAAGGATTATAGAAGCAATACTTACTATAGTAAGTTTAGATTTAAGAATATGAAAAGAAATAACATACGAGACTGCAAATGAATTTTCACCTGTCATACGGTACGTAATCCGTGTAGACAGGTTATTCCGACATATTAAAAGATGAATACGAAAAATAGTATTCCTCATGAATACGAAAGAAATAATACCCCTTACCTTAGTAGAAAATTTGGATCTTCGCAAAAGTGAAGTAGCAGAATACTCTTCTTCTTGCTCTCTATAGTTTCTCTCTCTATAGTGTCTCTTGTGAATCTCAGTGAATTGGTGAGAATGAAAGAAGAATTAAGCTTCTATTTATAGGAGAATGGACTAAATAGTAACTAATTCATGAACGGTCAAGATTGATTCACTATTAGAATGGACGGTCCATATTGATTACATTTAAAATCACCACCGACGGTCCAGATTGATTTACTTTTAATTCACCACCGACGGTTCAGATTGATTTACTTATAAAACCACCACCGACGGTTCAGATTGATTTACTATTAAAACCACCATCAATGGTCCAGATTGATTTACTATTAAAACCACCACCAATGGTCCAGATTGATTTAACTTATTACACTTTAGTACCCCTAAAGTTTTCCAAGTTTGCATTATTCCCCTTTAACTTTTGTAATTCACTTATATTTAATAAACACATTCTTAATACTTCAATAATTATTCATCATTAATATTATAACTCACAATATTTAACAACCAAGTCGTTCCTAGGAAAGAGGGGGCTTTCCGATAAGGATTTCTCCTTATTGGCGCGCAATTAGGTGACCAAACCTCTCCTTGACAGAACTTCTAGACATTGTCAATATTGCAAATAATAATATGAATAACTTTGTTGTCTCAATTATTGATTTAATAATATAAAATATTATGCAGATGATAATGTGACAATAATTGAATCAAATAACGTGAGATATTATACAACAATTACTATAGCATTAATTGAGTATAACTGAGTGACTTCTCATGTGAGACCCCAAATTTTATGAATAAAGATTTAAATTTCTCGATTTTTTTTTTGAATATTATGGTGTGGATTTGATATAATGTTATAGTTGTGGGTAATATTTACAAATTTTGCAAAAGTATGCAAGTTGTTATATAATATTCGATTGGTCGGGGAATATTCTTTTTGTCGGGGAATATCTGTACGACTGCACAATCATTGGTGGACCCCACAACGGACGTATTTTCGTATTTAAAAAACAACAGAATTATCTTTTTATAAAAATAACGGCGAAATTTTTACCGTTAAACTGTTGAACTACCCGATAGTGAAAGTACTGATGTCTGGCGTGGTTGCGTAAGTAACACCTGTATTGGTTATTGATCTTACGTGAAAAGTCTTTCCGGTTATACTCAATTATTGCTGCATCATATCTCTCATATTATTGATTCTATTATTGTCACAATATCATCTATATAATATGATATATTATTAAATCAATAATTAAGACGACAAAATTATTCATATTATTAAATTACAATATTTACAATGTCTAGAAGTTCTATCAAAGAGAGGTTTGGTCATCTAATTGCGCGTCAATAAGGAGAAATCATTATCGGAAAGCCCCCTCTTTCCTAGGAACGACCTGGTTGTTAAATATTGTGAATTATAATATTAATGATGAATAAGTTTGTGTTGATTAAAGATGAATTTGATAGTTCCAGCGTGGTATTAGGTTTATTTGACAATATTTGATGTCGTCACTAAATGTTTTAACTTATAGTGACGATCTACATCATTGTCACTATAATTAATTACTTTTAGTGACGTTAATAGCGTCACTATTTGAATGAAACTTTCGTCACTCTATATTTTGTTTCGTTATCAAAACTTAGTGCATTAAATGGCCAGGGAAAAAAAATTAAATCATTAAATGATATTGTTTTAGTGACAAAAAATATGTTACTCTATTTAAATCATCTAATTTTAATGACAACAATATTGTCATATTTATTATTATTCTTTAAATGCGTATTATTGTGTTTATCGTCACTAAAAAATAAGAAAATAAATGGCAATGACGTAACAATTAAATCAACTAATAATATATTTAACATGACAATTATATCGTTGTCATTTCATATTTTTAATAATATTATAAAATAATTTGTCACTAAAGAGTTACTTTCTGGGATATATTTTTTAATGTCACTAATTGAATGCTTATACTGACGATACATCTCGTCACAGAAAGAGTTATTAAAATTGACAAAATTATTTGTTGTGACTAAATGAAAAACTAAATATAAAATTATAGATCTAGAAATAAGAAAAAAGATTACACCAATAATATTTAACCAAAATGATTGTAATGATAAAAAAATACCAATAATAGAATAACTAAATTTCCATTTTCCATCATACTTAACCAAAATAGAAAAATTAGAATTCAAAGTATCATCCATTCTGCTTAACCTCAATAATTTATCAAGTATAACATTCTAAACAAAATATCCAACTTTTTAAATATGACCATAACGAAAGTTCAGAAGTTTTGAACGTCGACAAGCTGATCAGGAATTGTTTTCGGCTCTTTCTAACCTTGGGCTAGTGTTGCTTTAATCAACCATAGGAATTCTGGATTGTTTGCCAACTTGTTCTAAATTTCTGAGTTGTACAGTTCTGTCTCCTGTACTTGTCTTCATAATTGTTCCTACAACCAAACAACATGAAATACTGATAAATAACCACAAAACATGAGACCCTTAAAGAAACTATTTAGAAGCAAAACCCACTAAATATACCAGTCCAAATATTTGCATAAATAAGAAAAGCCTATTTACGACACCCAATAGAACTAATCTATTATACCAAATATATTTGGACCTAGTGTTTGGATAGGTACTAAAAGCATATCTAACATATAACATACAACTCTTCACTCCTGAAAAGTGAACTTCGGTGCACGACTTGAAAACAGATCTTTTTAACTTCTCTGGTGAAAAATAAACCACTAGCATGCAAAGAACAATTACATCAACAGATGGTAGTGTATAGTGTAGATGGATTTTTTGATGCAAGTGAAGGATGGAACTATAAAAACAACAAATTTATCAGAGTTGTTCCCTTTTTCTCGTCTGCATAAGCTATGAAGTTTATCTTTCAAAACCTAAAATGCCTTGTTAAAATTTAGTTTAGCATTCCAGGCTTACTTGATTTCTAACCCAACTTCATCATCAAACACTAAACTAGAAAGTTGTGGTAAACCTACGTAGTTAAACCATATATATAAGAAAATCAAGCCAGTAACCTGCAATGTTGTAATCAGTTTACCTAGCACAATTTCCACTATGCGGCGGCTCTTGGCTGCTTCATCCCAGAATTGACGAAATCTTGCAGTCTGCAAATGAAGTATGCTTAAATATTACACCACTAAAGGCAATATTTTGGCTGACCAACGAATACAGTAAAGACAAGCCATTTCAAAATATTAAGCAGAAGGCAGTCATGACTAAATCCTATAACTTTAAGCAAAAATCAACTCATGAAATCTAAACACATGATTCAAGCCACTTCAACTATCTACAATACATTCGTGCTTGTTTAAGGAAACAATGACAACCAAAAAAAACACAAGGAAAGAAGTTCAATACGGAAGGAATCGACTGCTGTAAACAAAAATTCATAATGCCTTACAATTTCAGTTTACTGCATACATCACGTGAATGGAGAATTTGTTTGAAACTCTAAAAACTTTGAGAGAAACATATGACACTAAAATTCAAACTCCATTCATAAGGAAACATGAGTAAAACCTACAAAATTAGCACACTCTAATTTACTCTTTATCATTTTCAATTTAATTTAATTAGGCATTCAGGATAGGAAATAGCACAACACTTCCAAAAGCTTCAACTAAACATGGAAAAAGGACTGAAAGAAACGGTTATTTTGAAAGGCAACCTTCTACATGTGATGGTATGGAACCAACGTCGCTTTCAAGTAAAGAGTATGCCTCTCCTCAAACTCGATTAGTAAAAGTTGAATACAAAATATAATTATCGGGTGAAGCTTAAGCATTGAAACTCAAAACTCTTTTTTAGTGTCGCTGTTTCTAATCAGAAATGAAAAGTTTGAAGTCCTATGATGAGAACTTCTATGGAGAACATAAATATAAGTGTGACACCCCCAAAATAGGTATACATCACTCTTCTTGGGTCGCCAAATACATGGTACAGAATACAAATATAATCTTTGTGACACCCCCAAAATAGGTATACATCACCCATTCTGAGTTGTCAATACATGGATGCAAAACAACTACAACTTTATTATTACAACAAAGAAAAGCGTGAGTTTAAATCTGAGATATTGCCATCTAAATAATATCCACATACAAATAAATCCTCATCATAATTATTGATACATTATTTTACAAAAATGGTGAGGACTACTAAACAACTCTCTAAAACCATCATTCCATACCCAGGCAGTACTCATTACATTCTCGCCTCCACGAGAAGAAAAATGGAACAAAAAGGAAAAGGGTGAGCTCAACTAGCTCAAGAAGAATATTATGACTAAGATAATATACAACAAAATTATCGTTAGTCTTCAATAGGAAAAATCTAATAGAACACAATAGACAACAAGTTTTAAATCAATATTCAGCAATGAAATAATAATTCATTAGAAGAGTTAAGTAGAAAATGCAAACTACTATCTTCTATGTATGAATTTTAAAGTTCATCGTCTATCTTTTATCCACCGTAACATCAATCAATATATATACGGAATCATATATTCATCCTTGCACTACTTCTGCCGAGGACATTCAACTAGTTGGTCATGTTCATCTAAACACTGTTCATCTTTGCACTACGGGCCAAAGATATTCATCGAAATCATTCATCTTTGCCTTTATGGCCAAAGATATTCATCAAAAATCATTCATCTTTGCACTACTGGGCCAAAGATATTCAATAATATCATCATATAAGACCGAGGATGATGAAAATATTTTTTTAAAAAAGCGAATCCAGTTGAAACAAAATGACAAGGATTAAGGATTAAGGATTCGTACTTTGTTTTATCCACATCCAAAATACCTCAAAAATAATCATAGTGGTGTAAAATTCAAGAATGATCAAAACATGGATACAATCAAAGCTAGTATCCGAGAATAGATATTTTGAGACGAAAAGAAAAATTTTATTTTTCGATGAATAGTCAGATTCGTGAATAATATCAAGTATCGTGAATAAGGTCGGTATCGTGAATAATAACTCCGACATCAAAAGTTCTAAATTTGATAAAAACTTCAGATCAATATTTCAGCATAATGATATTGAAGAAATAATATCATTACGAAAAAAAATAATATCTCTTACCTCGAAAAGACAAAGATTTAGCTGGAATATTGGATATAAAGCTATAACTTGAACTTTCACCGTATAGCAATACTCAAAGTATACTCAAAATACTCACAAGAATACGCTCGATAATATAGAGAGAAAACTTCAGTTTTTGGTGTAATTTTCAATTCTAACCTAAGCACCCTATTTATAGGAAATTGCTTAGAACACCAAAGCGAAAATTTAATATAATAATATTATTTATACAAATATTATATCGCATCATTTGAAATCTGAATTTCAGCTCTCAACACATTTATATCACATGTTAATGATGTCCCCAAATATTCCAAAAACGTTTTTGTTATTTAAATCATTTTAAACTTCCAAAATCAATTATTTTGAGCTTGAACTTGATAATTCATAATAAATAGCCCTTTTATCGAGAAAATTGAATCTTGCGACTTTTTATAGGAAATTCAATTCTCTACAACTGCGGAAGAAAGTTTTTTCAAATTCCAAGCGAAATTGACCGAAATCCACAAACGGGTGATTTTAGAAATTTATAATCAAATTTGATCGATAAATGGGGTCCATGAGCATGTTTAACATGTTTTAAACATTTATTGCAACAAAAATACTCTTCCTCCTCGTATACTCATATATCCCACATTCGTTGTAAAAATATCACCATTATTATATTATTAAAATATAATAATATATATTTAAATGAATTATTTTATCAGAAAAAGATAAAATTTAAATTTTCAACAATTGTCACATTAAAAATTTTCTCCATCTATATCCACATAAAATCAATATTTTCCTCATCATATGAATCAATAATTATTTATTCACAAATAATATTCTGAATCACTGATATTGACAAACTGACATTCCCCAAGAAAAGAGGGCTTTCAATAAGAATTTCTCCTTCTTGGCGCCGCAATTAGGTGACCAAACCTCTCATGAGTAACTTTCTAGACATTGCCAATAATGTTATCTAATAATATTATTCGAGATAATATGAATTATTAGCCCGATAATGAAAAATCTTGTGTAATGACAATTATTGAAACAATGACAATATAAAATATCAACGCAACAATTATTGAACCAATAAAATCATCGAGCAGTAATTCTGTAACCATTATTGAGTAGTGTCTTCTTACGTAAGAGTCGATAATTGGTGCAATCTGAGTGTCTTCCATGCAACAACAGCGTACATCGTGTTTTTAACCACCGGGTATTCCAACGGTATAAAGCAGTAACAACTACGCCGTTATTTTTAAACAACTTATATTTGTCGTTTTTCTTCCTCCAATTATTTTCCGTTATGGGGCCCATTATGGTCGGCGTTGCCGTCGCATCGAATATTCCACGACCAAACGAATATTCTAAAACAACAATGAATATTTTATAACCACTTGCTTATTTTGAAATATTTGTGTATTTTACCCATAACTATCCACATTAATCACATTAACCCTTACTATTTTAAAATAATAATTAGAGGAAATTAAATTTCATTTATTAATTATTTGGGGTCTTACAACCTCCCCTCCTTATGAAATTTCGTCCTCAAAATTGACGTACGTACCTGGTATTTCGAAAAGATGAGGATACCTCGCTTTCATTTCCGTTTCCAACTCCCAGGTCATTTCTTCTATAGCATGGTTCCTCCACAAAACTTTAACTTGTGGTATGACCTTCGTGCGTAGGACATGCTCCTTCCTATCCAAGATCTTGGCAGTACCTCTCTCATACGTTAAGTCTTGGCTATCTCGTCCGGTTCTAACTCGATAACGTGGTTCGGGTCTTTCACATATTTCTGAAATGCGGATATGTGAAATACATTATGAACACGAGACATACTTGGAGGTAACGCAAGTCTATAGGCTACATTTATTAACACACTATTTCATAGAATAGTGAGGACAACTAATACTATCATCGGACCATCACTCCGTTCCCGACTAGTCCTCATTACGTTCTCATTTCAAGAGAACAATGAAAGTAAAAGGGCGAGCTCTCAACTAGCCCAAAGAAGAAATATTATGACTAAGATAATGCAGAATAAATTATCATTTATTTTCAACAATGTTAAACTGATAAAATACAATAGACATCAAGTTTAAGCTGCAATGAACAAGCAACCCATTAAAAAGAGTTAAGTAGAGAATAAAATCTACTATCTTTTATGATTTAAAGGTTTTTCATCACTTTTATCAATTTGAGAATTTTAATAAATAATTCATATTATCCCTACACTACGGCCAAGGATATTCATTAGTATCACAACCACAAATTATCCATGCACTACGGGCCAAGGATATTCGTTAGTATTCATCAATGGTCGTGATCATGCCAACAATCGTCCATCAATGCACTACGGGCCAATGAGGACTTTTACCACATCATTTGTAACATTACGGTCATGATTATACCAATTAATCCCTGGTCATAATCATACCAAGTCCATCTATGCACTACAGGCCACACATGACTTTCAATATAAAATAATCATGAGGATGATGACAATGATATAAGAATTCAATAAAACAAGTTCAAGAATTAATTTATCCAGAATTCAATAACGTCCAAATTGTCAACATGATACTGCTTCGTAGAGTAAAATCCAAGAATGCTCAGAAGAATATTTCTATGAAAAAATACTGGATGAAGCGCAAATATCAAGGATATTCCACTAATTTCATAAAGTATAGAAGTCAAAACTTTAACTAACTGAGTATAATAAAGAATGGAATAACAAAAGAAATCACCAGGCATGCGATAGACCGCACAGACATGTTATTCCAATAGAATAATAAATAACGGAACCAGGTCATGCGTAAACACACAGAGAGGATATTCTGACAAAATAATAAATAACGGAACCAGGTCATGCGTAAACGCACGCATGATGATATTCAATGAGAATAATAAATAATGGAACCGTGTCATGCGTAAGCGCACGTAAGTTCTCTTCATGAATACGGAAGAAATAATACCCTTCATAAAGTCTGATAAATAATATCCCTTACATTAGAAGAAAAGCTGGATATAGGAGTAGTGAAGTAAGAGAATACTTTTTTTATTTCTCTCTATAGTTTCTCTCTAGAGTTTCGGTGAATTCGTAAAAATAATGAAGGAATGAGCTTTATTTATAGAAGAATGGGTGAATAGTAATTAATTCATGAAGCGGTCAGATTGATTTACTTTTAAATGGACGGTCCATATTGATTTACTATGCAAGATTAATAAAATATTCTAATAAAAAATCTTTTAAATAAAATATAATATATTCTATTTCTAGTCTAATAAAACAAATAACTTTATAAAAGTATTACATTTTATATAAAAAAAATTACTATGCAAAATACTATGCAAACACTACGCATAATAAAATATAATATATTCTAATTATTATGCGATAAAACAAATAACTTTATAAAAGTATTCTATTTTATATAAAAAGATTTTACTATGCAAACACTATGCATAATAAAATATAATATATTCTAATTATTGTCTAATAAAACAAATAACTTTATAAAAGTATTACATTTTTATATAAAAAGATTTTACTATGCAAAAACACTATGCATAATAGAATATAATATATTCTATTTATAATCTAATAAAAAAAATAACTTTATAAAAGTATTACATTTTATTACATTAATAATATTAATAAAACAAAATTAATATATATATAATATATATATATAAACTTCCGTGATTTCATAAAAAGACACCTCAATATATTTAACAACATTTATCATCATTATTATAATTCACAATATTAATCGACTGTGTCGCTCCAGTGAAAGAGGAGGCTTTCCAATAAGGATTTCTCCTATTCAGCTTGATTAGGTAACCAAACCTCTCCTTGGAAGAACTTTTAGACATCGTTAATATTGCAAATAATAATATTAATAACTCTGTCATCTCAATTATTGATTTAATAATTATAAAATATCGAATAATAATTGAATCAAATAACGTGAGATACTATACAACAATTACTAAAGCAATAATTGAACAAAACTGAATGACTTCTCACGTAAGCATCAATAATCGATACCGTGTGCTACTATGCAACCACGCGTATTATTGTACTTTTACTACCCAAAGAGTTCAACAGTTTTAACAGTAGAAAACTTCCGTCGTTATTTTCATAAAAATATTTTTGTCGTTTTCTCCATCCAAACAATAATTCCGTTTATGGGGTCCATTAATGATTGTACCGTCGTCTGGATATTCCCCGTCAAAAGAATATTTCAAACCAATCGAATATAATACAACAACTTGCATACTTTGCAAAATTTATAAATACTACCCACAACTATAACATTATATCAAATTCACACCATAATATTCAAAAAAATATTTTAAAAAATTTAAATCTTTATTTATAAAATTTGGGGACTCACAATAAGTGTACAAAATCAGAGCTTATAAAGAAAAGTGTACTTAAAAAGAGGAATAACACTAAACACTACCTGCACAAATCATTTAGTAAACTTATGGAGGGCAAAAAGCCTTGGCCATAAGCAGGTGAAAATCTTCAAGAGACATTCACAAGGTTTGCACGATGAGTTTTAGGATCCACCTCCACTTGAAGGCCAAGACCGGAGATTTCAAGCACATCAACAGATCCTTGAAGCTCCAATTCACTTACTACATGTTGATTTTCTTCATTTCTTTCCAGTAGATTTCTCACGGACCAGAATTCCCCACTCCCTCAAAAATGGATTATCTTCATCAGTAACGCACTGTTGCAACAGTACCATAATCTTATTCTTCTACCTAATCCAATCCTGGGCGTGCTTCCTTCGATATGCACAATTGCCGATGACTGCAACAAGGTCTCTACGAAATCCCTTATAAGGGAAAAGCTTGCCCTGGAATGAAGATGTACCTTCTTCGAACACGTCTTATTTTTTAGCTTTCCTAATTATTGCTGGAGGCTCAAGATCTTGTAGCAAATAAAGCAGCAGTTCCAGTAAACCCGAGGACAGCAGCGAATCAACAACATCCATATAGTCATCTTCCTTAAAGCCTCTTATACTATCACAAGCACAAATATCTCTCAAAATTGTGAGCGAGTATCCAAAAACATCAATATTAGTAAATCCAGTCGGAAGACCAGACTTCCCCCTCGATGAGGAATCAACAATCCCAACAGCTTTTGTAAATATTCCAAGAACCCATAAAGTAAAATCATTGGAAACAGTAATGTCACTAACTCGCTCATTCAAGATTTCTGACAGGATACTCAACAGAAACGCTTGCTCAAGATAAAAAATATCAACTTTAGATATGGTATCATCACAATCACCAAACGAGGACAACTTGGAGAACAATGGTGAGAAATAAAATTCGTCAAGGCAAAATCTTGAAAGAAGCATTTTAAACCAATCTTCTCCAAAGCCAACTGATAATATCACGGAAAGAAAAGAATAGTTGAAACATTTAGGGTTTAGGCAACAACCGAATCCTTTTCTATTAAAAAGAGGCAAAATGAGAAAATAGACACAAGCAATAGAAATAACAAACCTGCTGAAGCAGTCCGTATTATTACTGCCACAATAGGCAACCCTTTATCTGAACAGAGATCAGCAATAAGCCCGTGATTGCCTTCACAGCATGTATAAATAATCATACATAAAGGATCACATGTCCCTCTGCTTCGGACTCTTGCGAGCTCGACAAAGTCAAGTGTAAATAAATGATGCCAAACTGCACGCTGGTGTTCATCTCCAACCAATGAGACATTTCCGAGAACTTGCAACCCAATTCTTACTATTTCAAACTCTGAAGTAGAACCCAGTTTGACAGAATTGAAGATAGCAGAAACAATTCCAACTCCATTTTGTTCAATAAATGAGTTTTGATTACTTATTTCTCCTGCACATAGGTTTCTGAGGAGTTTTAGAGACAATAAAAGAAGGTGACGACAAGAAGGGTAGGAGATAGATTGGCAGAGCTGAAGGACTGTTGTCAGGATGTTCCTGGAAGCAAGGTCTGAGCGACCATCAGTTGCTCTAGCAAATTCTATAAGTCATTCCAAGGCTTTGTCTAGGGTAGACGAGTTTGAAGCAATAAGCAAAGGCTGGAGGATAATTTGTGGTACGGAGGATTCCAATGATACGGCATCACTCATGGCAGGGAGTAAAATTTAAAGATGAAATGTAAAGAAAGAATGCTATTACACCAGCGGTCGTTTAGGATCACTTCTTATGCTAGGAACTCAATAAGTCACATAGATCCTCTAGAGGAAGATGCAAAGTGATTAATTTTATATATTATCAAATTATTCAGACACAATTGATCTTAATTAAACAGCCAGGATCTGGATTCTTGAAACCACTAGCTAAACAAGAAAATAAAAAAAAACTAAATACATTATACTTGTACAAAACTTGAGTACAAACTTATAAAGATAACTTAAAATGTGTAAATTCAAAACTGTAAGTTAAAATATTATGATCTAATTATTCGAATACACATAATTAAGAGGAAAGTAAGACAAATAACAACCTTACAAAATCATAAGTAGGTTTCTTTACTTCACTTGTATCTACTTCATTTAATAAGTATTCACTTAAAACTATATCAAATATTTAAAACTATAAAACATACTGCATAACTCATCCAGGCACTGAATGATATCTTTTACAAGTGATTGAATGAGCTTTCTACATGGGAAGCGCAAAGCTCAAAGAGAAGCACACTAAATTCTCAAATCATCAATAGAACTATTGCCTTCAGGAACTTCACAAGGCAAGTCTCAAAACTTAACCAAATTAAATGCTAAACAAAATTGAAGCTTAGCCCAAATTTATTTTATTTTAAAAATAAATTAATAAAATAAAAAATGTGAGTGTTTAGCGTAACATTTACATAAAACTAAAACTACCAAAAGCTACACAAACTCCAGCATATAGCCAAATCAAAGACTAAGCTAAAACACAGCATTCTCTTATATACTCTATATCCCTGAGGAGAAAATATAGTCTAGAGTAGAAAACTCCTGCAATTTCAAAGGGGGATGTCAATTTACAATTTAACATCTTAACTTAATTTAAATAATATTATTGATATTTTTATTACAAAAGGAAGATAAATTTTGAACCCTATGGAAAACACTTTGATTTTGTTTTAATACAGCTTTCCGTGTGATGAATCATTAATACAGCACAATTAAACTTGGTTTCAGAGAGGATTAGTGCTAATAGCATTAAATCTTGATAGGTCATTTCTGACCTACCCCCGGTTCTAGGTACACGATTAGCATAAAAAAGCTTATGAACAACACTATTCAGAGGTGTTGTTTCAAGAAGAGTTGGCAATAAAACAAATTCAGTAGTAGGACAGTCTTTGACAACCCTTAATTGTTGCAGAATAGATAAGTTTTCAAATTCTAGTGGCCCCTAAAACGTGAAAGGCCAGAACAGGGAATATCTAATAAAACACCCAATAAAGCAGAATCGATTAAAATCGTTTCGTTTTGGACAAAAGAGTGAATCCTATCAGATGTAACAGACATGTTGGCATAAAAATGTTTAATCAACATAGGATAAGCAGATTTGGGTGGAAATAATATAGTAGACAAACCGATTTTTTAAAACAAAGCATCGACTCCAAATGAAGGTGAGACGACGCTTCTCCCTTGGTGCCATGGATGATTCCCTCTCTCAACGAATTGTCTCTCGGCCTGTAATGAAGGTGTGTCCTCCTCGTGTCTTAGCCATAGATTCGGTGATGAAAAACAAACAAAACCCAAGTTTTGTTTTTGTGAAAGATCGAATAGATACGAAACAGAGAATGAAATTGAATTGGTTTTTTTAACCCTTGTTTGCGTGTAACTGTTGGATAACAAAGAGAGTTGAGATAGAAAAGGACACAGTGAGAGATGTGCAGGCTGGGGAGGGAGGATTTAACTAGTCTTAGGCCATGTTTGGCTGATTAAAAAAAATAAGGCTTCATTTGATTTTAATTTAATTCATTGCCTATTTTTTATGTTTTGTTTTAATTATTATCTTCCATACGTACAATATTCAAATATAATATATATTGTTTATTATATTATGCTTATTTTACATAATATTCAAAAAATATATTACTCACATCTTTGTATGAAAATTATATTTTTTTTATAGTAATGCTTTTGTATTACAATAATTCTATATTAAAATTATTTTAATACCCTTTCTTAAATAAAATTTCTAAAAATTAATATTAGAATTTAATATTAAAAATTATTATTAATTGAAATCTCTTTTGCGTAAAGATTTAGTTCATAACAAATTATGCAATAAAAATATATTCATATGTATATATTTATCACACATACGCATTATACCGCACTTATCCTGTATCACATATTCAATACAGTATATATTAAAATAAAAAAAATATTTTAGTAAATTTTTATTTTAATATATATACTGAACATTTGGACTATTACATTATCTTTGTCAACACTATAAATGCATACATAACTTATAGAGCAGCCTTATAAATTTAAGTCTCCTAATACGCGAACTCACTACTCTCATTTTTTTTCAAGAAAGCAGAATCATTCTATGATGTCGATTTAATACACTTACTAATCAAATCTATGAAGTTGCTTCGTCAAAAATTTAAACCAAATAGTGATTTAGATTATCAAAATTGTACATGATCATCAACAACAATAGCAACCATCAACAACAATGACATGAAATCATTTTAAAATCGTAGTTGTTCAATTAGAACAATTACTAATCAATTCAAATCAAAATCTAGAAACATACCTAAAATGTCAAATAATTTCTGCCTTGAAATTGGGATTATTGAAAATTGATAATGGAAGTTCTTGACTAAATGGAGAACAACTACTAATCAATTCAAATCAAAATCTAGAAACATAACTAAAATGTCAAATAATTTCTGCCTTCAAATTGGGATTATTGAAAATTGATAATGGAGGTTCTTCACTAAATGGAGGTTGCCAATGATAAAAGGAAGATCGGTGACGTGGCTTGGATACAAGTTTGTTTGAGAAATTTTTTGCCTCCATATAAAAATGTGATGTCATTGCATACTTTGTCACTAAATATAAGGATTTATGACGAACCAGTGTTGTCATTTATCCACTCATCTAATTAGTGACGCACTATTATCTTGTCATATAAAATTGGTATGTGTGACAATAAAAATTGTCATAATTTATTAATTTTTCGTCTTTACAAAATTTGCCTTCAAAATTTCTTAAATTTTTTTGCCTTCAAATCAAATTGTGACGATATTACGTACTTTGTCACTAAATATAAGAATTTATGATGAACCATTTTTGTCACTTATCCACGCATCTAATTAGTAACGCACTATTATCTCGTCATATAAAATTGGTATTTATGACAATACAAATTGTCATAATTTTTTTTTTTTTGTCTTTAAAAAATTTCCCTCCAAATTTTTTCAGAAAAATTTTGCCTCTAAATAAAATTGTGACGATATTACGTACTTTATCACTAAATATAAGAATTTATGACGAATCATTTTTGTCACTTATCCACTCATCTAATTAGTGACAAACTATTATCTCGTCATATAAAATAGGTAGATTTATGACAATACAAATTGTCATAAATTATTATTTTTCCGTCTTTAAAAAATTTCCCTCCAAAATTTTTCAGAATAATTTTGCCTCGAAATAAAATTGTGATGAATTAGTATTTGGCATCACTAAATGTGAACATTAGTGACGAAAACACATTGTCACTAAATTTTACAAATAATTAATCATAAATTATTATGTTGTCATCGAAAGAAATATTTGGTGACAATAAATATTGTCATAAATTATTACAAAATGTCACTAAAAGGTTTCCCTCCAAAATTTTGGTACGAAATTCTACTTCCAAAATAACTTGTGACGAAATTTTGTTAATCAACGTCATATGTGTAAATTCGTGACGATATAAATGATTAATAGTAACAAAATTAAAGGTCGTCACAAAAACAAAAGTTTAATGACGATTATGAATTTTGTAATTATTAATTAACAAATTGTGACAAAATTTGTGCGTGGCAAAAAATTTGTCATAAAATGTGTGATTTCTTGTAGTGACTATTGATTCACATTCATGTACTATTAGGGGAGTTGGTGCAAGATTGATAATACTTGCATGACTAAGTTAAAGATGGAGGTATAGATGGAGATATTATACTATTATTCGTATATTCACATGATTATAACTATTGAATCACATGATTGAACTATTGATTCACATTATTTACTATTAAGGGAGGTGGTGCAAGTTTGATAATACTTGCAGGACTAAATTAAAAATGAAAGAAAAGTTTGAGGTATTGTACTGTAATTTTTCGAGCCCCAAAACGTGCAATTATCAAAACTATATTTTCTATAAATAGAAGCTCATTCTTCCTTCATTTCTCACCAATTCACTAAAGCTATAGAGCAATTATTATAGAGAGAAATTATAGAGAGAAAGAAGAAGAGAAATCTGCTACCTCTCTATTCTAGTAACCATCTTTATTCTAAGGTAAGGGGTATTATTTCTTTCATTTTCATGAAGAGAGCTATTGTTATTCCATTCCTTATTATTATATTGGAATAACATGTCTATGCGAAGTACCGCATACATGGTGAAATTCTTATGTTATTCCATTCTTTATTATTTTGTTGGAATATCTCCGTCATGCGTAGTATTCACGCATGATCCAGTTCCACTATTTATTATTCTCATTGAATAACTTTGCCTATCAAGTACCGCATACATGGTGAAATTTTTTTGTTATTCCATTTTTATTATTACGTTAGAATATCACGTCTGTGCGATTACGCATTGAATTCGTTCCATTATTTATTATTACATTGGAATAACTTTCGTATGCGGTTTATCGCGTACACTCGTGAATTTCGTTGTTATTCCATTCTTTATTATTCTGTTGGAATATCCTGTTTGTGCGGATTTCGCATGACCTGGTTCCATTCTTTATTATTCTGTTGGGAATAACATGTCTGTGCGGTTTATTGCATTCCATTCTTTATTATTCTGTTGGAATAACATGTCTATGTGGATTACCACATGCATGGTGAATGATCCTTTGTTTTCATTCCTTATTAAATTATGGAAATGATCTGTCTACGTGGATTACCGCATGGAGGGCGAAAATCCATTTGCAGGTTCATATATTCTATTATACTCGGTTGGTTAAAGTTTTGGCTTCTATACTCCATAAAATTAGTAGAATATCCTGGATATTTGCAGTTCATCCAGTATCTTTTCATGGAAATATTCTTCTAAGTATTCTTGAATTTTACTCCACAAAGTAGTATCATGTTGACAATTTGGACGTTTTTTGAGTTCAAGATAAATTAACTTATAAATCTTTAAAATTTAATTCTTGAACTTGTTTTATTGAATTATTATGTCATTGTCATCATCCTCATGTTTTATATTATGTTGAAAGTCATCTACATTCTGTAGTGCATAGATGGACTTGGTATGATTATGACTGAGGATTATTCGGTATAGATAAATGGACCGTAATGTTACAAATGATGTGGTAAAAGTCCTCATTGGCCCGTAGTGCATTGATGGATAGTTTTTGGCATGATCATGACCATTGATGAAAACACGAGTATCCTTGGCCCGTAGTGTATGGATAATTTATGGTCGTGATACTAATGAATATCCTTGGCCGTAGTGCAATGATGACGTGTTTTATTTAATAAGCTGAGTCTCAGCGATAAAAGTGATGAAAACCTTTTAAATCATAGAAGATAGTAGATTTTATTCTCTACTTGACTCTTCTAATGGATTGCTTTTGAGCCATTGCAGATTAAACTTGATGTCTATTGTATTTTATCGGTTTAACATTGTTGAAGACTAATGATAATTTATTCGCATTATCTTAGCCATAATATTTCTTCTTTGGGCTAGTTGAGCTCACCCTTTTGTTTTCTTTGTTCTCTTCGTGAAATGAGAACGCATACCCGAGTGGACTAGTCGGGGAGCGGGTGGCGGTCAGATGATAGCATTAGTAGTCCTCCTCACTATTCATGAAATAGTGTGATAATAAATGTATTGAGGACTTATTTTGAGTTTGAATAATCGCCTGAAGACAATATTTGTATTAAAACTCACACTCATGTTGTATATTTAAGATTGTATTTGTATTCTGTACCATGTATTTGGCGATGACTCGAATAGGTGATGTATACCTATTTTGGGGTGTCACATCTCACGTAAAGATCAATAATCAATACTGTGTGCTACTATGCAACCACGCCAGACATCGTATTTACTTTACCGGGTAGTTCAGCAAAGTTTTAACGGTAAAACTTCCGCTGTTATTTTTGTAAAAAGATATTTCTGTCATTTTCTGACAATACTTTCGTTGTGGGGTCCACCAATGATTGTGCCATCGTACAAATATTCCCTGTTAAAACGAATATTTCTCGACCAATCTAATATTCACTGACACAACGAATATTTTATATCAGCTTGCTTACTTTGCAAAATTTTCCAAATATTACCCACAACTATAACATTATATCATATCCACACCATAATATTCAAAAATATATTTCGAGAAAAATTATTCTTTATTCAAAAAAATTGGGGTCTTACAATAACTCTTATTATATATTGATAAGAGTTATTGGGATCAACTTATCACTCCCATGGACTGATATATTGAACTTAGATGTTGGAATTAATATGAGTTGATGAGATTAACCAAATATATTGATAAGAGTTATTGGGATCAACTTATCACTCTTATTCTGAGTTCATCTTATGAAGATAAATTGAACTACTATGGTGTGACGAATTGTGATGCCTATTTATTATGAATCAATTACTTTATAATATTTGCAATGTTTTGGTGATCTGATATGTCAAGATATTTGTTGTATAGCCTTGGATATAAACTTAAATGTTTAGAAACTATACAATGCACTAATTTATTACAATTGTCTGTTTGTTTGAAAATAGTTAAACTACTATTTTATGATATTTTTGGTTAAAGTGTTTGAAAATTTGAATATTATATGTAGTAAGTAAGAGTAAATGTACATGAATGTACTCAACTCTGCTGGTAATCTAGTCAATATATATGGAAGCTGTCGTTGACACTCCTAAATTAACATCACTTTCAGTTCACAAATTCTAACAATTAGCATAATAATAAGCAATGATCGATCCCACAGAGAGTAACTTTATTTTAGATTTATTCTATTGTTTTAACAGAAAATAAAGTTGGGTTTTTTTTGAAATTGTTTTAAATTAAGAAAAACACAATTAAATTGATGAGATTAACCAAATATGTAACAACTTCAGTTCTGCAGTTTGGTTTCACCAAGTTACAACAATCAATTAACCAAGTTATTATTATTTATCCTTCAATAAAACTATTAGCCCTAGATAACAATAAGCTCTGCTATTCAAAATTCTCCTTAGATAGTCACTGTATGAAACAAGCTCTTCACAAGACTCTAACTATCATACAACCTAGAACAAGCTCTCTAGATTTAATATGACAGAAGCATTAATATATAGAGGATTAGGCTAATCCAAGCAACAAACACATAAGCTCAATTTGTTTAACTTGTTTTTCGATAATCTTAGCAATACAAAAAAGTTTATCCACAATTAGTATAACTAATTTGCTACTTGTGATGAAGAGTGATATCAATTACTCGTAATATCAATCATAATCTAGCAGATGATAATGATCAAATCAACTCAATTGGCCACAACAAATCAATTAGATCAATTAGCATGCAAACAATGAAAATAGAATATCAGAAGAAGTTTCATGCAAGAAGGAATAAATAATATAACTGTATTAATCAATTACTTGTAACAAGGTTTCACCTCCCTTTAGAACTGAATAATGAAAACTAGCCTGACATGCTTCCAAGTCTGCTCTCCAATGTTACAGAAGATATGTGACGCCCCCAAAATAGGTATACATCACCCATTCTGAGTCGCCAGATATCACACTATAAAAATCATTTACAAACTTCATTTATACAACTGTTGAATGTAAATGCAGAATATTAATCCACCACGCTTAAACTGTGAGTTTTAATACAAATATATGTAACTCTCATGGTGCCTCGACCACAACCTTACAATGGTATTTTTACATAAAAGTACAAACAATAACTGCTTTTAGAAATTAAAATCTTTGGAAAATACTCAAGGAAACCTTCAGTAAATGGGAGGCCATGCGTTACAGGTTATGATAGATATCATATGTCCACGTAATTATCCATGGTTGACCCAATAGTCCCCAAAGAAAAACAAGAAGATTGCTATCATCTTCTTTCCAATGGTGAGTCTTCTCGACTTATAATTATCTCCATTGTCTCCAATTGAGAATCATATTTCAAATAAACTCCAAGATTATATAGGTAGTGTGCTCGTAGATATACTCAAAGAAGTGGATGTGCACAACCTCGCCTTATTATAACACGAGGTTGTATGTCATTAGACATCTTGTATGATAGTGGCAAAACACCCTTCCAAAGTTGGGTTCACCTCACCCTATTCGGTTCACCAAAATTAAATATCAAATGACATATACAATACATTTACACACTTATCTAAAGTTCTCAATAAAATTATTTTCATACTATTTAGGGAGAATCTCAACAGCTATAGACCACCGTTCTATTCCCCTGTTATCCCCGCTTGACTCGGCAACACTTTTATTACCTGAAAGGAATTATGAAGCAAAAGGGTGAGCACAATTAGCCCAGTAAAGAATATCACAACTAAAGATAATTTGCATCATCAATAGCCTTCATCAGTAATAAATCAGAGATTTAGAACATATGGTAGATGATAAAACTTTTCAACCATAGTTGCAGCGGAACGAGCAATCAATTAGAAGAGTCAAATAAACCATCAGATCTATTATCTTCTCCATGTTAAAAGTCCACTAATAATGTTTTATCCATGTAACATCAATCAACAATTCCTGTCCACAATCATATGAATAACTCATAATCATAATTGTGATTCTAAATTCCTCTTCGCACCTGTGATCGAAGATAATTTTCATCACCTATCTTCACCTGAAATATCAAAAATCATGGTTATACCAAATCGCAATTCCTGCTCATAATCATACTAATAAATTCATCTTTGCACTACGCCCAAAGATATTCATTAACAATTCATATTTGCACCACAGGCCAAAGACATACAACTGTATTTTAGAAGAGTCAAGTAGAGCATGATATCTACTATCTTTTACGAATTACAAGTGTATAAACAATATTTTATCGCTGAGACTCAGCTTAATAAATAATCCACATCATCGAATCATCCCTGCACTACGGCCAAGGATATTCATGTAATCATCAATGGTCATGATTATACCGAATAATCCATGGTTATAATCATACCAATAACTGTCCATCAATGCACTACGGGCCAATGAGGACTTTTACCACATCATCTATAACATTGCGGGTCATGATTATACTGAATGATCCTTGATCATAATCATACCAATAAACAGTTCATCTATGCACATAAGCCAAAGATACTCATCAATCAATAGTTCATCTTTGCACGTAAGCCAAAGATATACAACTTTAAAACCAATAATCAATAGTCCATCTTTGCACGTAAGCCAAAGATATACAACTGTAAAACTAATAATCAACAGTCTATCTTTGCACGTAAGTCAAAGATGACTTTCATCATAATATAAGCATGATGATGATGATGACAATGATATAAAGAATCAATCAAATGAGATAAAGGATAAATATTAAACATTTATAATATAATTTATCCAGGGTTCAAGAATATCCCAATGTTATCAATCACTTAATAATCTCATAATCTAATATCATTAATATTATGACAATATTTTAATCATTTCTTAAACTTATAAATAATTTATTTTAATTGTTACTTTACCAAATAATGCATTTAATCATTCAAAAATGCCATACTCATAAGATTTCATCACCAATGATCAAATCCCTCATCAAAAATCTGCATATACCTTATATAGAATTTTCAAGACATAAAATCCTATTTACCAATTTTTTAACTTCACATAACATATTTAACTCATATGTTCGTAACTAAACCTTTTCATGAAAAATTACCAAATCAACTTATTATTTTTCTATCCTTTGTCCAAACATATATACATATATTTCATACACAACAAGTATTTTTTTATAATTTTTCAAGTCCCTTAAGTATTTTTCAAAAATCAATTTCTAATTAATTCCTTAAAAATTAGCTACCTCAAGTTTAACTCTAGAAATTCCCAAATCTTGGCAGGATCTTACAAATGTTAACGTGAGCTTCCAGTTTAAATTTCATGGTCATCGGAGTTATAGAACTCCGGTTATAGCGTTTTTCGTTGAAAAAACCTAAATATTGAAATAGTCATAACTTGCTCATTTTAAGTCGGAATGAACTCATTTTTGGACAGAAGGTACTTTATACCATATATTTCCATTTCCCAAAAGGCCAGAATTTTTCTCATAAATTAAGTTGCTTAAAAAATTTCTTAAAAAATTTGGATGAAGAGCTTTTTTTTCCTTTTTCACTTTTTCGTGTTTTGTTAAAAATAGTCCATACAAAAATCTACAACTCCTCTTTCAGTGATTCCACTTGGAGATGTTAGAAAACTTATCATAATATCCTCCCAAATTTTTCCAGAATTTTTGAATGTTCGAAAAATTAT
Source organism: Panax ginseng (assembly GCA_020205605.1). NCBI lineage: Eukaryota > Viridiplantae > Streptophyta > Magnoliopsida > Apiales > Araliaceae > Panax > Panax ginseng. The sequence goes on along the minus strand of CM035144.1, from coordinate 2,455,227 downwards.
GAAACTGCAAATGGATTTTAACCCGCCATGCGGTAATCCACGTAAACAGATCATTTCCATAATTTAATAAGGAATGAATACAAAGGATCATTCACCATGCATGCGGTAATCCACATAGACAGGTTATTCCAACAAAATAATAAGAAATGGAATAACAGAAGAATTCACCATGCATGCGATGATAATCGCATGACAAGTTATTCCCAGCGAATAATAAAGAATGGAACCGAAGTCATGCGTAATCCGCGACAAAACAGGATATTCTAACGAATAATAAAGAATGGAACAGTTCATGCATAATCCATACAGCATGGGATATTCTAACGAATAATAAAGAATAGAACCGGTCATGCGTAATTCAGATGTACGAGGATATTCCAACAGAATAATAAAGAATGGAATAACAATAGAAATCACCAGGCATGCGATAGAGCCTTGCAGATGAGTTATTCCCATAGAATAATAAAGAATGGAATAACAGAAGAATTTTACCATGTATGTGGTGCTTCGCATAGACATGTTATTCTAACATAATAATAAAGAATGGAATAACAACCCTTACGAGTATTGAAAGAAAATAACTCTCTTTTTGAATACTGAAAGAATAATACCCTTACCTCGTAAGAAAAGCCGGATCTTTGGAATAGTGAGGTAGCAGACTTCTCTTCTTCTTTCTCTCTATAATTTCTCTCTATAATAATTGCTCTATAGCTTTAGTGAATTGGTGAGAAATAAAGGAAGAATGAGCTTTATAGAAAAATATAGTTTCCATAATTTCACATTTTGGGCTCGAAATATTACAGTATAATACCTTAATCTTTTCCTTCATTTTTAATTTAGTCATGCAAGTATTTTCAAACTTGAACCACCTCCCCTAATAGTAAATCATGTGAATCAATAGTACAATCATGTGTCTCAATAGTTATAATCATGTGAAAATATGAATTACAGTATAGTACCTCCATCTATACCTCTATTTTTAACTTAGTCATGCAAGTATTATCAATCTTGCACCAACTCCCCTAATATTAAATGAATGTGAATCAATAGTACACACATGTGAATAAATAGTTATAATCATGTGAATCAATAGCAATTAATTGCTCATTTATCCGGTTAATTACCCGATTGATCAATATAACCTCTAGACATCAATTATTATCGAAATAAATGTCGATTTCCACTAACACTAACAATCTCAACACAATGAAAATATTTTTCTCAAAAATTTTATTTTTGAAATTTCAAAGTTTGACTTTTTCTGAAAAAGACAACTATTGACTTTTTTGACCAAAAAGTCAACCCCGACAAATTTTGTGTTTATAGTCTATTTCTACTAATTTATCGTTCCGGACTCAAATATCACGTCCGCGTCTCCAAATTCGACTCCAAACTCAAATTCGATTTTTAATAACATTCATCATTAATATTATAACTCACAATATTTAACAACCAGGTCATTCCCAGGAAAGAGGAGGCTTTCCAATAAGGATTTCTCCTTATTGGCTCCCAATTAGATGACCAAACCTTTCATTGACAGAACTTCTAGACATTGTAAATATTGAAATTTAATAATATAAATAACTTTTTCGTCTCAATTATTGATTTAATAATATAACATATTATGCAGATGATACTGTGACAATAATTGAATCAATAATATGAGAGATATAATGCAGCAATTACTGTAGCAATAATTGAGTATAACTGAGTGACTTTCACATAAGCATCAATAATCAATCAATAATGCTTATGCAACCACGCAGACATCTTATGTCTTTTACCAATTTAACCATTTACTAAATAGAATAATAATTATAAAAATTGAATATTTTTATTTCGTAAAATTCGGGGTCTTACAAGATAGATGGTAATAGATGATAGATTAAAAACCATGACTATTACATGTATTTATAGTGCTAAAAAATCCTAAATCCTATGAGAACTAAAAATCCAAATACTAAAAGGAATTACAAATCATAACTAGTTTCCATAAAGAAATAAAACTCAATTTGGAAAGAAAATCTCAGTCTAAAAAGATCCCAAGTATAATAGAAATATTAATCCCATTACATGTAGAACTATGCCAAAATCTGTTTCTGAGAAGTTTCCAAAAATCCAAGATTTTCTAGATATCTCGCTTAATCCGCCGGGGCGGATTCATTGCGCTGCACAAGTTCGTCGGGGGTGAATTAGCCTTTTCCTGAGATCTAGAGAGGTATCTGCAGGGGGAAATGTGTGCAAGGCATTGGATTTTTCGGGTGCAAATTGGGACAAAAAAGAATGGGTTGGGGCGAGTTCAGTATGCGCTGGGGCGAATTTGGACAGATAGAATTCGCCTGGGCGAATTCCCTGGGCCATTGGATCCGCCAGGATGGATTGGGCAGTTTTTTGAATTTCTTCTTTTTCCTTCTACTCAGCTCCAAATTGTCACGTATCATCACTTAAGCTCCATTTCATCTTGAAATCAATAAACAACCTTATCTAGCTCAAATTCACGACAATTCATGCAATAAACTAAACGTAAATGAATCAAAATCAATGAACATTGTGCACTTATCAAATTTCCCCACACTTAGTCTTTTACACGTCTTCGTGTAAATCAAAAGTTTGAATTCTAGAAAAATTCTATTCAACCATAGTGTCAAAAGATTTCATGGTACAAAACATGATTATAAACACTAATCTCACAGAAATCTAATCAATGCCTCATTAGTCAATTATCAATTAATAACCTTACGATTTCACCAATGAATTTCATCGAATCAAATTAGATCCACATAAGCAAATTTCCTACAATCCACATACTTGCTCAACTTAGTTATCATGGAACAAATACCGTGCACACTGACTCACAATTCAGAAAAAGTTTTCCCTTGCTTTTCACTTTTCTTTTCATAGAACCATCTCTTTAGCACATATGAATGTATTTTCATCCTTTTCTAATCTTTCGTTCTTTCTTGACATGTGTAATATCTTCTTTTTTTAGGCTTTTCAGAGTTACCCATGTAGTGAACTTTCCACCAACGACTCCCAAACTAGATGGTCTTAGGGCGTTGGGTGTAGAGACACCCTTAGGGATTACTTATTCAAGTAACAAATGCCACAAAAGTCGACTAATCAAGCTGCTTTTATCCATCACATTTGTTAGCGTGAATATCGATGCTTCCTAAGGCTTGGATACCCAGTTATTCGTATAATGGACATTGAAGTAGATTTTCAATTTTCCTTTTTTTTTCATTCATCATTTTGCATCATTTTTTCACATGGTTCTGCAATACACACAAGTAGTTAAACAATTCTAAATCATGGAATCAGTGCATATAGACAATTGCACATATAACTAAGCCAAATAAGCATGCTTCTCATATTCAAGTACTCATGCATTACAAATTCAATTCAAATTAGTTACTATGGATCATGGCTTACTTTTTCATCATTCATTAACCAATTAAGTAACAAACAGATTCTGAAATTTAATATTGATTTTCAATCTTTGACTTTCACCTTATACGAATAACTGGGTATCCAAGCCTTAGGAAGCATCAATATTCACGCTAACAAATGTGATGGATAAAAGCAGCTTGATTAGTCGACTTTTGTGGCATTTGTTACTTGAATAAGTAATCCCTAAGGGGGTCATCATGGAACCTAAGCCAATAATTTTCAAAAATTTCTAAAGCCATCAATTTTTTTCAACTTCCCATCAAAATTGGATCAATATCCCTAAATAAATAAAATAAAATATAAATCTCCCCCATACTTAAACCTTAAATTGTCCCCAATGTAAGAAAATCATGCAAAGAAGACAGAAACTACATGCAACTACAAAAAACTAAAAAGTAAAGGGATAAAAAAATCAAATTTGAGATCTTGTGTTGCCTCCCAAGCAGCTGCCCTTGTTTAATGTCGTTGGCTCGATATCATATTTCTTTTCTTATCCTGTATAGATTGGATCTTCCAGCTCTACCATCTCATCATTTTCCACCTGATGTCCCTCATAGAAAGGTTCCAACCTCTGTCCATTCACCTTAACAATTTTTCCTGTGCTTGGACTTTTAATTTCAACTGCACCATGAGGAAAAACATTAGTGATAACAAATGGTCCAACCCATCGAGATCTCAATTTACCTGGAAATAACTTAAGCCAAGAATGATATAACAAAAATTTCTATCCTACAATAAAGGTTTTTCGCACGATTTTCTTGTCATGAATGACCTTAGTCTTTTCCTTGTAAATCTTTGAACTTTCATAGGCTTCATTCCTCAATTCTTCTAACTCTTGCAACTGTAACTTCCTTTGTCCTCAAACTGCCTCCAAATTCATATTGCACTGCTTAATTGCCCAAAAAGCCCTAAGCTCCAACTCAACAGGTAAGTGGCACGACTTTCCAAACACAATCCTATATGGTGACATCCCAATAGGAGTTCTGTACACAGTTCTATAGACACAAAGTGCACCATCCAGTCTCAGACTCCAATCCTTTCTACTCCAATCCTCAGCTTGGCCATTTCTCTGCGGATGATAGGATGTAGAAACCTTGTGCAAAACATTATACTTCTTGAACAAAGTTACTAACACCCTATTGCAAAAGTTGGTTCCGCGATCACTAATGATGGCCCGTGGTGCTCCAAACCTGACAAATATGTTAGTCCTGAAAAAATCTGCAACAACTTTAGAATCATCAGTCCTAGTGGCTTTAGCTTCCACCGATTTTGAGACATAATCAACAGTTAAAAGAATATAAACATTACCAAAGGAAAAAGGAAAAGGTCACATATAATCTATACCCCAAACATAAAAAATTTCAAAAACTAAAATAGAAGTTTGTGGCATTTGATTTCTTTGTGAAATATTCCACGTACTTTGACAATTAACACATGTTTTACAAAATAAATAAGAGTCTTTAAAAATAGAAGGCCAATAAAAATCACTTTCCAAAGCTTTGTTAGCAAATTTTTTTGGACCAAAATGTCCTCCACAAACATGAGAATGGCAAAAAGCTAGAATAGATTGAAATTCACTATTAGGCACACATCGTCTAACTATCTGGCCATCACAAAATTTCTATAAATATGGATTATCCCAATCATAATGTTTAGCATCACTCTTTAGCTTTTCCTTCTAGGATTTGTCAAAATCATTAGGAAAATATGTAATTACCAAATAGTTCACAATATTCACATACCAGGGAATTTCAGCATGAATGGAAAATAGATGCTCTTATGAAAAAGAATCATGTGATGGTAGCACTTCATCATCTCTTAATAGTCTACTCAAATGATCTACCACAAAGTTGTTTGCACATTTCTTATCCTTGATCTCAAAGTTAAATTCTTGCAAAAGTAGATTCCATATGATAATCCTAGGTTTAGAGTCCTTCTTGGCTAGCAAATACCTGAGATCAACATGGTCAGAATAAACTATTACTTTAGTGCCAAGTAAATATGATCGAAATTTATCTAAATCAAAACCACATATAAAAGTTCTTTTCTGGTTGTGGAATAGTTTATCTAAGCATCATTCAGAGTTCTAGAAGTATAGTAAATGGCATGAACAACTTTGTCAATCCTTTGGCCTAAAACAGCTCCCACTGCATAGTTGTTTGTGTCACACATGATCTTAAATGGAAACTTCCAATTTGTTGGTTGAATTATAGGGGCAGAGGTCAACAATTTCTTTAAAGTATCAAAAGTCTCATTGCACTCATCATTAAATTGGAACTCTACATCCTTTTGTAATAACTTACACAAGGGCAATGCAATCTTTGAGAAATCCTTGATAAACCATTGATATAAACTAGTATGTCTAAGAAAAGAGCGAATCTCATGCACGTTGACGAGGTAAGGCAAAGCAGAAATAAGATTTATCTTAGCTTTATCAACTGCAAGACCGTTAGATGACACAACATGACCAAGTAATATTCCTTATTCTACCATAAAATGACACTTTTCCCAATTTAGAACAAGATTAGTTTCCATGCATCTATCAAAAACACGACTCAAATTATCAAGGAATACATCCAAAGAATCACCATAAATCGTGAAATCATCCATAAAGACCTCAATGCAATTTTCTAAAAGATCAAAAAAATTCTTACCATGCATCTTTAAAAATTACCTGGGGCATTACAAAGTCCGAAGGACATTCAACGATATGCAAATGTACCAAAGGGACATGTGAATGTGGACTTTTCTTGGTCTTCGGGTGCAGTCATTGTGACACCCCCAAAATAGGTATATATAACCCATCTTGGGTAGCCAAATACATGGTACAGAACTCAAATACAAACTTAATTATACAACTGTTGTGCAAAATACGATAACACAATAGCTGAGTTTTTACACAAATATTGTCTTCTAGATAGTATTCAAACTCAAATGGAATCCTCATTACAATTATTATCACACTATTTTATAGAATAGTGAGGACTACTATGGCAACCATCTCGAACCGTCACTCCATTCCCTGACTAGTCCCAGCTATATTCTCATTTCCTGAAGAGAACAGTGAAAGAAAAGGGTGAGCTCAAGTAGCTCAGTAAGAAATATTATGACTAAGATAATGCAGAATAAATTTATCCTTAGCCTTCAATAGTATAACAACTGATAGAATACAATAGACAACAAGTTTTAGATCAACAACTGCAGCAGAATAAGCAATCCATTAGGAGTCAAACAGAGCATGATATCTACTATCTTCTATGATTTAAAAGTTTATCATCAATTTTATCATTGAGACTCAGCTCAATAAATAATCCACATCACTGAATTATCCATGCACTACGGGCCAAGGATATTCATTAGTATCACAACCACGAATTATCCATGCACTACGGGCCAAGGATATTCGTATTTTCACCAATGGTCATGATTATACCGAATAATCCTTGGTCATAATCATACCAATCAACAGTCCATCTATGCACTACGGGACAAAGATGACTTTTACCACATCATTTGTAACATTACAGGTCATGATTATACTTAAGAATAACTCTCGTCATAATCACACCAATCAACAAATCCATCTATACGACTACTACTAAAGATGACTTTCATCACAATATAAGCATGAGGATGATGACAATGATATAAGAATTCAATTAAATGAGAACAAGGATAAATTTTAAAAATTTATAATTTAATTTATCCAGAATTCAATAATGTCTAAATTGTCAACATGATACTGCTTTGTGGAGTAAAATTCAAGAATAATATTGTATCAAAAATAATTTGGACCGAAAAGAAACCAATTTTTATCATTAATAGTACCTCGGGTGAATAGTATCTGAGTGAATAGTACCCCGTGAATAGTACTTCAAGAATAGTACCCCATGAATATTACTTCATGAATAGTACTTTGTGAATAGTACCCCGTGAATAGTATTTTGTGAATAGTATCGTATTTATGAATAGTACTTTATGAATAGTACCGTATTTATGAATAGTACCGTACACATGAATAGTGTCATATGTATGAAGCACAAATTTTAAAGATATTCTACTAATTTCACGGAGTATAGAAGAAATACTTTAACAAAATAATTGTAGAATTAGGAATACGAAATGAAATAATATTACTTACATACTACATAGTATGGAAAAAATATATATCTCTTACGAATATTAAATGAAGATAATATCCCTTATGAATATTGAACGAAATAATATTCTTACAAATATGAAAAATAATATCGTAAGCGAATATGAAATAAATAATACCCCTTACTTTAGTAGAAGACTGAATTCTACAATAGTGAAGTAGCAGAATATTCTTCTTCTTCCTCTCTATAGTTTATCTCTCTATAGTTGCTCTTGTGAGTCTTAGTGAATTGGTGAGAATGAAAGAAGAAATGAGCTTCTATTTATAGAAAAATATAGTTTCGATAATTGCACGTTTAGGGGCTTGAATTATTACAGTATAGTACCTTCATCTTTATCTCTATTTTTAATTTAGTCCTTCAAGTATTATCAAACTTGCACAACCTCCCCTAATAGTACATGCATGTGAATCAATAGTTCCATGCATGTGAATCAACAATAATTTGCATGTGAACCAATAGCAATTAATTGCTCATTTATCCGATTAATTGCCCGATTGGTCAATAAAACCAGCCAATCACAAAAATACCTCCTTTGAGGGTAATTGGGTCACGAAAGAATTAAAGAAAACTAAATGAACAAACATCTTTAATCAACACGAACTTATTCATCATTAATATTATAACTCGCAATATTTAACAACCAGATCATTCCCAAGAAAAAGGGGGATTTTCGATAAGGATTTCTCTCTATTGACGCGCAATTAGGTGACCAAACCCCTTTCCTCGACAGAATTTTTTAGACATCGTCAATAATGCAAATAATAATATAAATAACTTTGTCGTTTCAGTTATTGATTTAATAATATAAAATATTGTGCAGATGATACTGTGACAATAATTGAATCAATAATATGAGAGATATTATGCGAAGAATTATCGTGGGCAATAATTAAATAAAATCGAGTGACTTTCACGTAAGCATCAATAATCAAAGATATTGTACAATATCATGTGCTCTTATGCAACCACATGCCAGACATCGTATTTTTTACCACCGGGTATTTCAATAGTTTAACGGTAAAACTTTCGCCATTATTTTTATAAAAGATATTTCTGTCGTTTTCTAACTCAAACAATACTTCCGTTGTGGGGTCCACCAATGATTGTGCCGTAGTACAAATATTCCCTGTTAAAACGAATATTCCCCGACCAATCGAATATTTTATAATAATTTGCTTACTTTGCAAAATTTTCACATATCACCCTTAACTTTAACCTTTTATCAATTTGACCATTTACTAAATAGAATAATAATTATAAGAAAATTGAATACTTTTATTTCATAAAATTCGGGGTCTTACAATCATAATCTAGTTATATCCTGAAAAACCATCTAGAAAGCAATAATAAGTATGCCCGACCAATCTCTCTAGCATTTGATTAATAAAAGGAAGAGGAATGTGACTTTTTTTAGTTATAATATTTAACTTCCTATAATCAATGCATACTCTCCATCCTGTTTGCATTTGTGTGGCCAGCACTAACTCATTAGTGTCATTCTTGACAACTGTGATTCCAGATTTCTTTGGAACTATCTGCACTGAACTCACCCATTGACTATCAGAAATGGGATGGATTATACCGGCATTTAGCAATTTGAGCACCTCCTTTTTCACTACCTCCATTATGGGTGAATTTAACCTTATTTGTGCATCCCTATATATATATTAATTGTGTTTACTGCATTTAAATATCTATTTTAACTGCTCATTCAATGTAAATCCAAAATATAAATCTGTGGACTAGATTTCTCTAAATCTAGCCATATCTAACTTTTAACCGGTTCAAAAGTTGCAAAACTGAAACCGTTGAGCTAGAATGGCTAAGATTTATTTAAATCTAGTTTTCTTTCTAGTTTTTGTAAATTTTAATCAACCATGTGAGCCTAGGAGCCACGAGGTCTAAGATCCAGCTAACAGATCTAGATTTGGTTCTCATGATGGACCTTTCTAGCTGTATAGCCAGCTTGTAAATTATTTATGGTGTATGGATATCCTTCGATGGCTTTCATACCCATAAGGAGCCCAACACTACTATGCATCTTATTTTATCGAAGATGCTTCGCATCTCGAGAATAAAATCAAATCAAGCCAAATACGGAATAAAATGAAATAATCAAATGCCTCAATTACTATTGAGCATAAGGGTTTGAAAACCTATTTTCAAAGCATCACTGCTATATCTTGCTTAAAATTGAACTTTTATACGAATCAAACCCTTTGTATATAGGTGCAAATGAGGCATAACACTACTTCCAAATAATTGCACTTAGGCCCAATAAACACACACAGATACACAATCATATTAATTAGGGAATTGAAAAGTTGTGGTAACCGTGTTTTCACGGAAGTTGGGGGGTGCCTAACACCTTTCTCCTGCTTAATCAAGCCCTGAACTTTATGAATCTCAGTTTTCAAGACCTGTTAAATAGAGTCCAACCATTGGGCCTTTGTGTAAGCCTTTTCAAAATCGGTTGAATTGGTACAACTATTTCAAATCTACCAACTGGCGACTCTGAATTTTAAATTGTTGACATTTTACGTCGGACTCTTTTCAAGCACGCCTTTTTAAACAAAACTCAACAAATAGAGAACATAAAGGGTAGAAAAGAAAAGAGTAAAATTTTTCCCGACGTCGACATGTGGAGACTCTGCTGGGGATAGTAGAGGGCTTATAAAAAAAAAACCTTTTCGATCTACTTGTGTGTGAATGCTATCTTTACATTGAATGGATGTAAATGGATGATTTATTCACTACACTTTAGTGTCTCACACAATATCTGCATGTTGTATTAGTGCTTCGCACAATGTCATCATTTCATACGGTGAGACACGATGTATGTGAATGTATGTTGTGTGATTCCTCCACCAAGAGGCAAACCCGTCGGTGTTTGATTATTGGACTCAATGGAGACTAATCCCGCGAAACTCAGGAAAGGAACCACTCAGATCCGCTCCAATTGAAAGATCGTATTAACTTCCCATCTAGTAAATTACGATGATCTGGGAACCTTCATGCTGAAAAGCTGCGAGAGTAGCCTAAGATAGGTCAGCCTCTGATAAACCAAACACGAATAGAAGTCTCTTCATGCCTTTCCCTTTCAATTCCATGTAAATTCCATTTCGATGTAAATTACAAATTCCATGTAAATATAAAGGAAGATGTAAACATGCATTCCTTTTTCTATCAAAAACTGTCATGCTATCATGTCATCAAAACAACTGACATTTTTTTTGCAAGAAAACATTAAAAAAAACTCCTAAAACAGACACATTGCATAGCATGCAGCCTCTTAATGTTTATCCAGACTAAACTACATAGTCTTTTTGTAGGGAAATAATTGGTCCCGTAACCCATTCAAAGTCCAAAAAAGCATTAAGCCCACCTTCAGACATGGCTGCAAGTGCCCAACCTGAATCTACTCTTGTTTCTCGAGAGGAGTTCGAGGGACTAAGGAATCAGACAGCAGAATTAGCTATCTTTTTGAAATAACAAAACAAACAGACTCAAGGTCCACAAATACCCACTCAAACATAATCCTCTACACATGGAGGGATCCAGGGTGCTGACAAGAAAGAAAAGGAACTACAGATACCTGAATCTCCAATCCATGAAAAAAAATTAACAAAACCCCTAAAATCACCAATTTTAAAGAAGATCAAGAAACTGGTGATTTTAGGGGTTGGAGCATCCAATCAATCAAAGGGTCTGGAACATATGGAAGCGTGACTTATTCAGACCTTTGCATCTTTCTTGGGGTTTGTTATCCAGACAAGTTCAAAACTCTTGATTTTAAAAAATATGACGGATTGGGAGATCCTTACATTCATTTAAATGTGTTCATTGGAGAACTCGGATCCTATGCCGAGGATGAAAAACTGAGAATGCAATTATTTCAAAAGAGTCTAACTAGAAAAGCCAGAGCATGGTATGCCTGATTGGACAATTCCAAAATTCATAGCTGGGAAGAATTAGCCCATGCTTTTCTAAACCAATACGATTTCCAATCACAAATGGCTCCAAACAGATATCAAATTACCAAAGTTAAAAAGTAGAATACTGAGTCATTCAGAGAATATGCCCAAAGATGGAGGCGTCTGGCTGTTCAAGTAATCCCATCAATGACAGAAACTGAGATGGTAATGACCTTCATTGATATACAAGAAGCTTCATTTTATGAGAGGGTCCTAGAAGGCATAAGAAAACCATTCTTAGAAATGATCAAACACGGAGAAATGGCTGAGATTGGGTTAAAGTATGGGAAGATTAAAGACCTCACTGCTTTAGAAGCTGTGGCCGAACACATTTAAGTTGTAAATTATGGGAATAACCCTAAGAGGGCTCATAAAAAAGAAGAGGACGTATCCTTGGTGCTGCAAGAACAAACTCAGAGAGGCAATCAAAACTTGCCCATTCAAAGAAAAAATTATTCTCCTTTTCAAGCATTTGCACAATCCTCAAATACTCCATTGCAAAAAGTTGGAGAGGTCAAATGTGACAACCTGATTTTTTTTTGAAATTGTTAAAATAAGAATTTAATAAATAAAATTCTTATTATGAGATGTTTTGAGTTTGAATGGATATATATATATATATATATATATTAAAATTTGTGATTTGATGTGAAGAGAATTAAATGTTTATATATTAAATAGAGTTGTATATATATATATATATATATATATATATATATATATTCATAGATTGGAGAAAATGAGATTTAATAATTAATTAAACTATTGAAGAAATTAAATATAATTTTTATGAAAAGAAAATTAACTGAATAATATTAGTTAATTTAATTAATTTAAAATGTTATTGTGAGATAATATAATTTGATTGTTATGTCTTGTAGGCAATGGAAATCATTATGAATTAAGTTTCATAAATAATGTGAGTGGTTCACTTAATTAAAATAGTGAATTAATGTGAACATATTTGTTTTAATAAAATGAGAGATTAATATATATTGTATATATGTGTAATATGTTAATGTAGTAATATTGTGAGTTTTGTAAATAGTTAGAAGTATTTATGAAATTGAATAAATATTTTATTTGGAATGTTTATGGAATTGAATAAATGTTTGATGAAAATTATATTGGAATGGAAATATTTTAATTTAATTAAATAATTAAATTAGAGGATTAGTGATTTGTTAAAGAAAATTGTAGTTATATTGGTAAGGTTTGTTTGAATTTATTAATTAATTGAGATTGAATTAGTTTGGTTGGTTGTTAGGTATGACAGAAAGGAACTATATGATAAAGAGAAATATTAAAAGAAATTAGAAGGAGGGTTTTGGGTGCTAGCCAAATAGGGCCTAGTATCTAATGATGGAGTAAATAGGATATACGTGTTTTGTCAGTTTATTATACGTGCTTGGTCAATTTATTTGCTAAAACACATAGAAGATGGGAGAAAAAGAGAAATTGGGAGAAAGAGAAGAGAAGTTCTATGTGAAGATTTGAGAATCAAAGAAAAGCAAGGAGATTGTTCAAGATTTATAGCAAATCAAAGGTAAATAATCTAACTTTAAACTCTATTTCTCATTCTCTTGAGTTCTCCATCGAAAAACGGATTATAGGGTTGATTTGTTAAGTAATTGATTATATATGTTAATGGGTAGGTTTAATCCATTTTATAACATCTAAAAGTGGTTTTATAGTGACCAAATTCGTAGGAATGTGTTGAAAGAGGAAGATTAGAGTTTTGGTAGTAATATATAAGTTTTGGTCTACTTTGAGACTAAAATTGATGATGAACTCGTGATGGAAACTTTAAATTGATGGTTGATTGTTGTTCTCCTCTAAAAAACGAAAACAACGCAACTTGAATGAATTAATTTGGTTAAAAATCGAGTTCGTAGTGATTGATTACGCTAAATTTGTCAAAATATGTAAAATTAACATGAACTTTGAAAATTGGATTATCAGAATGGTTGTTAATGTGTTTGGAAGGTGTTGATTTTTTGGTATGTTGTAGTTCTATGAATTACGAATCCATAGAATCGAAAACATACTAAATTGGATGTGTATAACTCGGGTTATGAAGATCAGAAGGGAAAATGGTCAAAAATTCACGAAACAGAATAACTTGAGCAACCCATTCTCCTCTCAGGCACTGCAGCGCTACCCCCAAGGCTATTTGGGGCGCTGCAGTGCTGGAATATTAGTCAGGTAGGACTATTTTGACCTCCTGTAGTAAAACGCCCATAACTTTTTCTTACGAACTCCAATTGAGGCGATTCAGGACGATTCTAAAATATAATGAGTAGACCTACAACTTTTGTTCTTTATTTTTTTCGATTTGAGGTCTTTAGCAGGGGTCAAAATGGCCATATTTGGGACTAATGTGCATTCAAAGGCAATCGGAGGGCGTCAGGCATGCACGTATGCAAGTGTAGTGCTTCTGACGATAAAAGATGTTGTTCTAAGTTATAAAACATGAATATTAGTAAATATAATGATAATTAACATTAATAAATGATGTATTAGATAAATTGTATAAGTATATTAAGCATACGCAAGAGAGACGAATCAGGCATGCGACAAATGAACTTCGAAACGCCGTGACAAGTGTTAATGAACTTGAAAAGTGTTTCAATTCAATTGAAGTGAACATTATAAGATATGAAATGTGGTTAATATAAACCAATAAGGAGTCCTAGCAAGACTTAAACACTTTAATAAACTTCAGGTATGTCCTAAGAAGAAATATAGTGAGATATAAGTCGAAAGTCAACACAATCAAATTGAACATTGTGTATTGATTAATAGGAAGGGTTATGGGATGTAGAGTAAAAAGTTTATATTACAACTACTATGCGTTGCTATGTGACTAATAGTTGATGTGCATGATTATATAATTATGTAGGGCACGTGAAGTGCAGATAGCTGTAAGCTGTTAATCTGTTATTGATAAACAACGATCAAGAAAAGTCTTTCAATTCCTATTTGCTATATGAACTTGATGATGATATGTTTTAAATCTTTATTGCAAAGAGCATGATGTGTTATATATGTTGAAAGTATGAATTGTTAAAATCAATTTTGTGACGCCCCCAAAATAGGTATACATTACCTATTCTGAGTCGCCAAATACATGGTACAGAATACAAATACAATCTTTAATAAACAACAAGAAAGCTGTGAGTTTTAATACAAATATTATCTTCTAGACAATATCCACTCTCAGAATAAGTCCTCATTACATTTATTGTCACACTATTTAACAGAATAGTGAGGACTACTAATACTATCATCCGGACCGTCACTCCGGTTCCCCGACTAGTCCCGCCACGTTCTCATTTCACAAGAGAATAAAAGTGAAAGAAAGGGTGAGCTCAACTAGCCCAAAGAAGAAATATTATGAATAAGATAATGCAGAATAAATTATCATTAGTCTTCAATAGTGTTAAAGCGATAAAATACAATAGACATCAAGTTTAAGCTGCGCAATGAACATGCAATCCATTAAAAGAGTCAAGTAGAGAATAAAATCTACTATCTTTTATGATTTAAAAGGTTTTTCATCACTTTTATCATTTGGGACTCGACAATAAATAATCCACCTCATCCCGCACTCACTACGGCCAAGGATATTCATAAGTATCACAACCACAAATTATTCATTCACTACGGGCCAAGGATATTCGTGTATTCATCAATGGTCATGATCATGCCAACAACTGTCCATCAATGCACTACGGGCCAATGAGGACTTTTACCACATCATTTGTAACATTATGGTCATGATTACAAGAATAATCCTTTGGTCATAATCATACCAAGTCCATCCATGCACTATGTGCCACAGATGACTTTCAACAAAATATAAATATGAGGATGATGACAATGATATAAGAATTCAATAAAACAAGTTCAAGAATTAATTTATTCAGAACTAATAACGTCCAAATTGTCAACATGATACTTCTTTGTAGAGTAAAATTTAAGAATGCTCGTAAGAATATTTTCATTTAAAAGATCTTTGGATGAAGCGTAAATATCAAGGATATTCCACCAATTTCATGGAGTATAGAAGTCAAAACTTTAACTAACCGAGTATAATAAAGAATGGAATAACAAAAGAAATCACCATGCATGCGGTACCCAGCATAGAAAAGTTATTCCAGCAGAATAATAAATAACGGAACCGGTCGTGTAATACGCACCTACATGAGGATATTCCAAATGAATAATAAAGAATGGAATAACAATGAAATCACCATGCATGCGGTACTTGGCATGACAGGAGTTATTCCAACGAATAATAAATAACGAAATCAGTCCGGCATAAAACGTGACAGAGAGGATATTCCAATGAGAATAATAAAAGCGGAACCAGTCGGCAGAAACGCATCTGAGCGGGATATTCCAACAGAATAATTAAGACGGAATCAGGTCCGGCATATAACGCACAGACAGGATGTTCCAACAGAATAATAACGAATGAATAACAACATAAATCACCAAGTATAGGGTAGACCGCGTATACAGGTTATTCCAACAGAATAATAAAGAATGGAATAACAAAAGTTCTCTTCATGAATATGAAAAAAAATAATCCCCCTTACCTTATAAAGAAGAGTACTCCGACGGTAGGGCGGTGATATACTTGAAGAAACTTGCACTACGCTCAAAGCTTTCTTAAACGCTAAAGAAATACGCTTAAGATAGAAGAATAATTCTCTCTACAGTTTCTCTCTTTAGAGTTTGGTTAATTAAGTAAGAAATAATGAAGGAATGAGCTTATTTATAGAAGAATGGACCTGAATAATAATTAATCCATAAGCGGTCAGATTGATTTACTTTAAGCGGACGGTCCAGTATTGGTTTACAATAAAATATAATATATTCTATTTATAATCTAATAAAAGCGAATAACTTTTAAAAAGATTTTACTATCTGAAACACTATGTAGACACTATGCAAACACTATGCATAATAAAATATAATATATTCTAATTATTTATGCAATAAAACGAATAACTTTATAAAAGTATTACATTTTTATATAAAAGATTTTACTATTAGCCTAATAAAGCGAATAACTTTATAAAAGTATTACATTTTTATATAAAAAACTTTACGCTTTATTACATTAATAATACTAATAAAACAAAACTTCATCATCATTATTATTATTCACACTATTAATCGACTGTGTCATTCCCAGGAAAAAGGGGCTTTCAATAAGGATTTCTCCCTATTGGCGCGCAATTAGGTGACCAAACATCTCCTTGGCGTAACTTACAGACATCGTTAATAATGCAAATAATAATATTAATAACTCACATCATCTCAATTATTAATTTAATAATATATAAAATATCGACAATAATTGAATAAAACTGAATGACTTCTCACGTAAACATCAATAATCAATACTGGTAATGCTACTACGCAACTACGCGCAGTATTCTCATACTTTTAACAAGGTGTTTCAACAGTTAACAAGTAAAACTTTTCGTAGATATTATTTTCATAAAAATATTTTTTGTCGTTTTTCAATCCGGCAATAATTACATTGTGGGGTCCACCAATGATTGTGCCGTGCATCGAATATTCCCTGACCAATCGAATATTATAAACAACTTGCGTGCTTTGCAAAATTTATAAATATTACCCACAACTATAACATTATATCAAATTTATTCCATAATATTTAAAAATGATAATTATAGAAAATTCATCTTTATTCATAAAAGTTGGGGTCTTACAAATTTATGACTACGTTATTGAGTAAAGAATGCTGATTGAGTAAAGAACTCAATCTTTATACTTGTTATGTGAACTACAACATGTATGTTATGTTAATCCAATGATTATGAGATGTATGTTGATCATATTATTATCCGTTACGTGATGCATGAAAATTGTTAGATTTGTTGGGCTGTTGAGCTCAACCTTGTAAATAACCATTTTTGCAGATTAAAGATTTAAGGTAACGCTATGTGCTACCTGAATGACATGAATCAGATGCAATGCATGAAGATTAAATACTTTAGCTATAGTTGTTGTTCTTTTTAAACCATGTTTAAGGTTTTGAGATATGTACTTGATAAGTTATGATGTGAAAATTTTATATTTAGTTGTAAAGTTTGAGCTACCCAATGTATAAGGAATATCGAGCTAAAATGTAAGATTTTATATAATAACTCTGATGAAGCAAGTCATAAAATAAATTTTATTCAAAGATGTGTAGATGATAAAGATTTTGATTCAGAGAATTAAAATAAGAACACAGAAAAGTTTAAATTATTCCGCATTTTATTAAGTTTAACATCGAATAATGATATAAAATCAGAAGTTAGACGTATTGTTAACGACCGAAGTTGAGAGATGAATTGTATTAATTTTGGGGTCGTTACAGCTGTTTTGCGTAGTTTGCACTCAGAAGTGTTGCAATGGCTCTTTGTGACCCTATTTGCAGCTGTATTAGGTTTGTTGAAGTTGACTTATCAAAATGACCGTTTTGCCCTTTCAGGAGTTGTCTCCAAGGTTAATGGAACTTTTGCATGTCCTTCGGGGTTGTGTCCAGAGTTTGATTACTGCCAAGTTTTCTTTTCCTTAAGGCTGATCTCCAAAGTTGATTTGATGTTCTACAAGTATGTGTCCGTGATTACTGATTAGATTTGATGTTGTGGTCCTCCAAGTTATCTCTACTGTGTGAAAAAGACGTTTTTTCCCTCCTTCATAATTAGTAACAAGAAAACAAAATTTCGAGTCTCTCTCTCTCTATATATAAATATACCTTCATCTTCAAATCAAATATGATTATCTTGGTGAAGAGCAATTCGTGCTGATAACTTATTATAAAAGTATACTAAATATTAAGAACAATGATGATTAAGAAAAGAGCGAGAGAGCATCTTATTGCATATAAATTGTAGTTGTATTTATATGTATACATCATTTTCTTGATTCTATTTATAAACACATGTACATAAATACAAGTTTCACTCGGCTATTACAATAAAAAGGAATAAAAATAAATGTAGACATCTACGTACTATATATATAATTTTATAACCATTTATGATTTCTCTGAAGTATTCAAATTCCATTTGAGCACAAAATTACCCCAACTATTTTGTAAACCTAATGATCACATGGTACCAATTTCCCACCTTTCTCACATAAACCTTGCTCCCCAACTGAATTAACAACCTTCCCATAACTATACCTCAATGGCATCCTCCCCAATATCCTATGAAACTCCTTTATACACTCCCCTCTCCTCTTCCTGTGATCCCCTTTCCTACTACTCAACCCCACCTCCTTCATTCCCTTTTTCCCTTCATTCCTCGCATCTCCCCAATCCCTTGCCCTCTCCGCCGCCGCCAGCACCGGCCCGACATTACTCTCCTCGGCCGCCACGAAATTCATCAGAATATCCTCACAATTCCGCATTTTATCCACCACATTCCTCGCCTCCGCCATTTCGGCTCCGCCTTCGCAGGTATACTTGTACAAATACTCTGTTTTCATGATCATAAACTTGGTAAGCACAATTGACAATTTATCCGGGTGGACTGTGTAAATCCATGTTTTCTTAATTATATCAATGTCGTGCGATCTGGCGAAGAATCCTACTAGTCTGTGGCGATTTGAGGTCCAGATTTTGAATGCGAATTCGACGGATTTTGGGTCGATTTCAACGTCGTCGTCGCAGATTAAAACCGCGCGAGTTGTAATTGACGGCCGGGGTTGAAACCGGGAGTTGAGGCTATCGGAACGTTGGCGGACGATGGTGATGGGTGCACCGCCGGTGTATGAGATCGAGAGGTTGTGAGAGAGTAGGGTTAGGGTTTTAGTTGAGGTTTTGGGGTTTCCCCATAAAACTAGTACGGCGGCTACCGACGGGGAAGATGCGTATGCAGCAGCGATCGAGCAGAGGAGTGTGATGCGGGACTCGGAGTATCCGTTGATGAGGACAGTCATTTGATCTGATCGGAGGGTTTTCGGGTCACGAAGGTTTGTCGGGTCGCATGGGTTTGAGGTTGGTTGTGGTCGGAGAGAGAAAGCATGAGGGGCGCATGATAGAATCGTTACCAGGAAAACAACGGAGGAGAGAGAAAGTGTGTTTGTCATTGTCCCACGGTTGTGCTGAAGGCTAACGTGCCCGGGGAGAGCTCTCAGCTCAGTGGATTCCGGCAACTTGTGTCATAAAGAGGGAAACGAACTTCCGTTTGTGGAGAATGTATGTCATATTAGTCCTGAACTCCTGATATTGAGTTGATAGTGGCAATTTTGTAATTTATGGAAAACTCAGGGGTTATTGTTATTGGCCTGTGCTTTCTCTTATCATATTTGGATAGTGTGATAGTAGATTGCGATCACTGTAAAACAAGAAGAAAGACAATAATGGCCATGTCTATGAGTATTGGCACTGATAAGCTCAATTTTCTACAAGTTTTCCGGATTCGACCGTCATTGACTAGGCAACAGTTGACTAGGCAACAGTTGAAGCCTCTGCGTTGCACACCCCTCCAAGAGCAGGTATTGAAGTCTTTGGAATTGCATTACTGAATTGTATTTCAATAATTGTTATACAAGGTCTGTCTTAACTAATTGTGTATCTATATGACTATATTGCATGAGTAGAATGAGCATGAATAAGCAAAATGGGAGTCAAAATTTCGACCATTTAATAATATTCTCCTCTGCATTTATGTATCTAGCAATTTCAATGTTCAAGCCAAACTCTAAAGAAAATGAATGGCCATTCAGTGTGTAGTTAATTTATAATTACATTTTTATACTCCCTGCATATTATACCAAGCAAGAGAGAAGGAAAAATGGAATGTCAAGGTCTTCTGACAGTGCAGAGAAAATGACTAGGAACTTGATTGAGATAAGTGTGTAGTAACCAAATTTCAACTACCAGGAGGGGCATAGCAAATGAGTGGAACTAAGGAGAAATCTGAGTGGGCGTGTGTATTGAGGAGACCAACAATTGCATGAGTTGAGCTTTATAAACCATAAAGTCTTGTGAAAGTTCTTCAAGAACTGAGGTTGAGTTTTCAGAGAGTGAAAGAAGGGGTGACAGAATAAAAGAATAATGAGAGGGGTATCAAATTTTGGTTACAAACATGTCTCAAATGCACATCATCGTTGTATTGGTATGTAATGATTTCTTAGGACCCACCATCATAAGATATTTGACAATGAGGAAGCTAATTTCATCAGAAGTAACAGTAAAGCTAAGTTTGTTCTACGCAAATTAATACATGAGAGCGTGTTTAAAATGTTTGTGCACCTAATTAAGATGAGCTGAACACATGAGAGAATGTTTCGGAAACATATGACTAATTTAGTTTAAGGCAAGTCAGGGAAATTATATCATGATGACTTAAATTGTCATGTAGGTAAACATCGTGCAGGGGATGTGATGATCATTTACAAGGATATAGGAAAGATGGTGGAAAGCTTCTCCCAGGTGCTATAGCGAGTTATTTTAGTGTAACTTGCATAAAAGGCTATCATGAGATAAAATACTACTACAAATTTTAAGAAGAGAAATTAACATTTACTTACTTACAAATTGGACCAAATAATAGTTATATAGCATATTCTTAACTGCAAAAATATGGTTGTATTAACATGTCAATACTTAGAGACTTTGACCTTTCAAAAAGATATTGGCATTGCGCTGTGTTTTAAAAGACAGTTAAGGCTGGAAAAAGATTGGATAAGCCTAAAACTTGATATGGTAGACAAAACAATTGACTAACGAAAAAAATGAGATATTATGAAGAAAAAAATTACTGGTTGCATGGTAAAATTATCTTAATAGGTTCTTGAAGCTTTGAAGTAAGGAAAACTTGGTTGCAGAATGAAAGGCGCAAACTTAAGTTTGGAGGAGAAAACAAAGAAGAGAATGAAAGATGAACAGTACAAACTGGGTACATGGAATGAAATTTTCACTTTTCAGTATGTCTAGAGCTTGTGACAATTAGAGGTCAGAATATACCAAAAGGTAAGTTTAATCATTACTTACAAATTTAATGTTTGAAGGGAATGATATAGATTTAGTATGACATTACTAGTACAACTTCAATTCAGTTTGTTAACTGTTTAGTAAGAAAGTAACTCCAGTGTATCGCATTATCAACTTTTACTTCTGATACTGAATGAAGAGTTTAATGAAACTACAATTAGTCTATGATGTTACCTACACTGAACTAAGTAATTAGGTTAATAAAATTGTTTCTTCTATAAAAAAAAAACACCAACTATGTATGCGACCTTAAGCAATCAGGAAAATATTGTTCAGTTGGTACTCTGCCCGTATACAGCTTAAATATGGTTGATTGTAGATATGACAGTCATATAAGCTTTTGGGGAAAACACAAGTGAACAGCGAAAGAATTTATTTAACCTTTTCTTGTGTTACATCAACATAAATCAACTGATCGAGGTTCACTAGTTCATCAACTTGGGATATATTTTATCATGTGGATAGAAACAATGTAGGACATTACTTATTTCGCGAACTTTGATTTTGCTTTGTGATAATGTGGTACCCACTCGAAGATTCCTTTGGTTGCCTATAGTTATGTCTACTGTTGCTGACATATTTTGGAATGAACTCGAATGTCTTCCCTCCTTTTTTGTCTCTGATTTAAATTACAGCTGCGGATATGGGGCACATAAGGTTCTGGGAGGATGTTTGGGTTTGGGATATTCTCTTTCTGTGGCCTCTCCTAAACTGTATCATTTCTTCCTTGACGCTCCTGTCATTGAATTCACTTGGAGGATGAAAATCTGTGTTTCTTGTCCATTTATTTTGTAGTCTGAATTACAGAGGGGCTGAGGATGTTTCCCCTCTTGTTTCTATCCTCTCTTCCTTCTTGAAGAGGAGATTGTGATCCTTGAATTCTTCACGTGTTTCTTCTTTGAAATCTTATTTTGAATTTATTATTTGGCATCATTCACCCTTTATGTTTGTTCTTTTGATTATTTTAACCCTCTCAAAGTACCATTTGTTAGGTTTGACCCACCCATCCTCCACAAGATATCACAATTATGCAGCTACTAGGTTTGGTAACATAGGTTGATTAGTCTTCTTTCTCTTTGCTTAATTTCTAAAAACAAGGACAAGACTTGTTATGTTGTTTTCCTTTCTACTCCCTCCGTCCTCAAAAGGATGAGCAAAAAAGTAGAGGAAAGAGAGTATAAAAGTTCCAAATTTATCCTTAGTGGCCCCACAAGATTATATAAAGTGAAGTACTTTTATTTTCTTATACTAATGGACCCCATTAAATGACATATTAACACTTCACTTTTTGTACTTTATCTCACCCTTTTGGGGATAAAAAAATGTGTATCTTTAGTCATCCTTTTGGGGATGGAGGGAGTATTAAATAAAACCATTCTACTAGATGTATAGACTATGAAATTGATTATTATAGTATATGATTTATATTCGGCTCTCATCCCCAATCTCCTTTCTAAGGAAAGCACTTGTTAGTTATTTCTAATCCAGTATGGGCTACATGACGAAATGGGCAAGTACGTATACATAAACATTCATATACTCCAGTTCACTTGCTTCATCTGGACATGTAAAAGTTCAAGTAAAATTCACTCTGATGAATTTGTTCCTTTGTCTAGCCCTAGATTTTTTCCCCCCTACAAATTTAGCCCCTTTCCCTAACTCATCCATATTAATCAATTTGAAAGGTTGATGGAGGAATTTTATGTGAACCTTGCAATGGCAGAGGATGGTTGCTTTGTGGTTTTTGTAAAGGGCAGAAGACCAACGTGAAAGCTGAAAACAAAAGGATCTACCGCCGCTGTCCATCTTGCAGAGCTGTAAGTATTCTCTTTGTGCACCTCATTTTTAATTAGAATAACTCAGTTAAATCAATGAATGTAGCTCAATCTTTGAATGAGTACACAAAGTTTTAGTTTAACATTGAGTTTTAAAAGTAAAACAAAGTACACTTTGTACTATAGCATTTGGACCTAGGTTTCTTGAAAATTGATTTTTGTCCGTTTGGGGAACTGGAACATTGTAAATAAGTTACCAACAGTAAACCAGTGGTAGGCTTGTTCAGATTGATAGTGTAAACTGATTGTTTGAAATCACAGAATGGTATTTAGCAGCCATATTTTAAACATATATGCATGTCGTAGTTAGCATAAATTAATTGCCACAGCGATCCCCAATTTGGAATGTGTATCAAAATCATAGGACTATTTTATTAACAAACTAGAGGCAGGTTGCATTCCATTAAAAAACTACGTTGAATAGAGGTAGGGAGAGAGGGAGGACTATTTCCTTTACAAACTAGAGCAGGTTGCATTCCATTAGAAAAACTCTAACGTTGAATAGAGGTAGGGTGGGACGGACTATGTGAAGGGAGGTTGGGAGGAAGGGGAGAGGGATAGGGGGAGAGAGAACGGGAAGGTGGGAGAGAGAGAGAGGGAGAGAGGGAGGGAGGGAGGACGGAAGAGAGAAATCACCTGATGCTTGTTTCTTAGAGGGAGAGAGGGAGAAATCACCTGATATGCTTGTTTTGTGAGTATGAATGTTTTGGGTCTTCTTCTGTAGGTCATGAATACATCACAACATAGAAGATTAAAGTCATGAAAGGATGAGAGAGAGAGAGAGAGAGAGAGAGAGAGAGGTGACTGCTGACTTTTGTTATGAGGGTCTATTGTCCTTTAAGCTATTCTAGAGTGCATTTGATAGATAGCAACTCAAAATTTTATATATTGTAGAGACTAATAGATCGAAAACATTAAAGCAAAGATAATAAAAAAAGGCACATTCATCCGTTCTCTAAGTTTTATTTGACTTATCATCTTTTCTTTATTCTGTATTCATAGAAAAAGTACAGGAGATTTAATATCATCACTTTTTTTTTCTTTTCCAAGTTCATACAGATTTAATGGCTAAAGCTAAAAATTACAACGATGTCCTTCTCCAAAAAACAAAATGTCTTGTAGGTCTTTGAACATAATGACACATGCAAAATAAATACAATTTATTGATATCCCTTCGGCAAATGAATTTGAAGACGTGACTTCATAGTGTTTAAGAACAATCTATTTGATGATGAAAATGCTCATGATACTGAATTTCTGGGGAATGCTGTTGGTGGTGATAGTTATGGTGATTGGTGGATGCAAGTGATTTCCAAACAGAAAGAAAAAAATTTGATTGCATGTAGAAAGTTTGATTGATGAGGTGATTTTGAAAGGTACAGCTTGTGGAAGGAATCGTGGAGGTGTCAGTGTCAAATGTTGACAGGGTAAGCATTATTGTGTTTGTAAGTACTTATGTCTTAATCTATGCCCACATACATACTCATGCAGGGATAAACATTGAAATTGTGAGATGACTGACTTTTTAAAACACTGTGAAGACTTTGAACAAATTTGCAGAAAAAGTTGAAGATGCTGAAAGACAAGTTGTGTCCTATTTATTGAAGATTTGAAGCTTACAGGATGCCATGCACCTTCAACTCAAAACCCAACTTTTTTTTCTTCTTTACCCTGGTAACTCCAAAGTCCACTTGAAGAGTTATTTGAAATCATGGACATAAAAACACGAATGTTAATATAATTAGAGGAATGTGTCATTGGAATTTCAAGAAAATATCAAGGGTCACTGAAGAATTGGGATGTTGATTCAAAGACAACAAAAGGATTGCTCCCATTGTGAGATTAGAGTAGCTAGATTTCGTTGGAGGATTAACACTACAACATTCAGAGGATGTGTCTAAGGATTTCTGTTACCACATAGTGCTTTGAAAAAATCTTAACTTTTAGCACGTCTGTCCATGATTCCCAATGTTTCTTCACCTGGGCTTTGGATTGAAGTTTCACCAACATCATGTAAGCTTTGAATCCTTTAATGAAGAGGACTCACCCTCTCATTCAGCAACTTTGACATTTTATGAAAAATTCAAGTACTTCAACATTTCTTTAACAATGTGGAGCATCTAGTGATTCCTGTCATTTTCCGTGCAAGAGCCAAAAAAAAGTGGGCATCGATTCAAGTACAAGTACTTTCAAAATCCTTCTTGCAGTGATGAAACTGTCAACATTTGAACTACCTTCAGGGATTTTTCCCACCTACTCAGTATTTCGAAAGACTTAATCTAGAAAAGTTTTTCAATTCGCTTTACTTTCTTTCGTGAGTGGTGAATATCTTGCATTAGCACAACAATAATGGTCACTAGCATCATCCTCCCGCAGTTCAATACTGTCAATATTGTCCTTCATGAAATGGATTATTTCAACATTATGTAGTCAGCATCTTTAAGTTTATCTGTTTAATGGGCATCATTTATTCACATTTAATTTCTTGAAGGAGGGGGGGGTTGAGAGGTGTTTGTTTGAGGAAGAGGATGGCGATTCAGAAAAGATAGAGGATTGATATTTCCACAATTAAATTTGATAGTTCCACAAGCTCTTCCTCACATGAATAGTAAGTTTGGTCCACCTCATGTGAGTGAGGAGCTTGTGGAACTATCAAATCAATTCTCAAAAGATATTCTTTTGCGGAGAACTAAACGACCTGACAAAGAGTAGTTAAACCTGTATAACCTTTGGAAAGAAAAGAAAAATATGTGACATTTATGCTCCTTTTTTTTTTCTTTTTTCTACAGGTCGTGAATAAAAAAAGAGATGATAAATCAAGTGTTTAGGAAATTGATGAATTTGTGATTCTTGTCAAAGATCATATTTCGTCATTTTCTTAAAATACTACTTAGGATTCATGAGTCTTATTCCTTTATTATTAATTAGAAGCATTTATGATATAGAGTCGTATTCATTCTGAGAGTTGTTCATTAATTTTGCGAGCTGCTACCTAGCCAATAGACTATTGAGTGATTGTAGAAGTTGATCCCTATTTATTGCACTCAAAAATAAAGAATAGAGTAGATAAATGCTGCTAATAACATGCAGTTCTTACAAAGAAAACTAAAAAATAAATGTTTACAGACTTCTAGTGGAGTGATTGAACTCTGAATGAGGATTCAATTAGGATTATTTGTTGGCACGGGCCTATTTGAATATTAGTATGTAAAATTTATCTAAACGTTATAATTGTAAATTTAAAACATGTGTAATATATATTGTTAATTAATCCATTAATACCACGAAATTTATGAATAATATGAAGTGTGTCGCCATATATTAATGCATCTGGACATTATTAGACTTAAGTAAAGTTGGGAAACATTGTGAATGTTTTTTGTTAAAATTCATTAACCATTTTTTATTGCACAAATTTTATCTAAGATTTGTAATCCCCAAGCATAATTAAGTGGCCACCAGTAATAATTGAAGGATCACCCGAATGAATCCATATACTAACAGAGTCAACTCATTATATACGTATGTTGCTGAATAATATTGAATATATGTAGATTTTGTAGTGGTGAATATGTATACATAGCTTAGAGGGAAAGATTCAATCACATGAATTTGAAAATGTGAAAGGTTATATTGTTTTTATTCATTGTATACTATTACAACTGTGAATGTATGTGTAGATGAAGTTGAAAGGTCTTGGACTTTTTTGGGTTTTCCTATCCAATAAGAAAGAGAAAAGGAAGAAAAACAATTTGGCATTGATAAAGCGAATGAAATAGAAAATGAAAGATCAACTCGTTTGAGTCAACTCATTTGAATCAACTCACTAAATTGAATATCTTGTTTTTAGATATAGGAATAGATATTGATAGGCGACCCTGTTTTATGTTGGAGAGCATGCTTGTCTGATCCGAAACAGAAGGATCCACAATTGTGGTTGAATGGTCCAGAATGGATATCAGGGGCAGAGGGTAAACTTTTAGGACCCTGGCTTGGACTATGGGAGAGAATAGAGATATTTTAAAATGATAGTTTATCATGTACGGAAGGTTATTCCAAGCCAGGGTCTGGAGTGTGTGCCATAATATATCAAATTTCCGAAGTTTCCATATAATCCAAGAAAATGAATTACATGTTAATTGTCTTCTGATTATTGTCAAAAGGCAAGTCACTGGGAGGTCTCACATGATTGGATAGTCCAGTTTTGGTTATAGTAGTTTTTTCTTTTGTTGATATTGACACATTTAATAAGGCACAAATCAAGTAAATTTGACTAATTTCGGTTGCAGGTTGGATACTTATTGTGCTCTAATTGCAAAGTTTACAAATGTGTTACCTTTCCTAATTACAATGATGGAAAGGACCTAAACTAAGGAGCTAAATGTCAATTCAACAAATAGCATTGGCAGGCTCGTAGCTCGATTCATCCAACTATCAAGGTTGAGGTTAATCTGATTGTTGAGCTTTTTCATTCAGGTCTCCTCTTCCCTGAAGTGTACTCTTTCATTGAGGCAAGGGTAATTAAATAACTTGTGAATTGTGACCCATTGTATCTTTGATATTATCATTCCAGTAACTATGTTTTAAAGGTGAAATTATATTTCTCTTTGTGCAATATAGATTTTTTTTTTCTTCTGTTCCTGGTCTTTGTAGATATTGGAGTTTCCCTCTTAGTGTTTGTTTTTATTTCTACTTGTTGTAGGGTGGGTGGATTTCTTGTCCCCCCTATTATTGTCTTCTTCTTTTTCATCTAATAAAATATTTTCTTCTGTCTAAAAAAAATGACTGAAAGGTAAACTGGTTTGATTGAACATTCTCGATATGGGAGAATTTGAATAGTTAAATTTCCATGTGCCCTATTGTATAAACTCATGTAGCTGATAGGTTTCATGCACATTACCATTTGATGAACTGTTCCTACGTATTTACAGTTAGCTATAAAGTTAGTCCTTAAGCTTTTTGGAAGACCTAGTCAGCTGCACTTTGGACTGCCATTCTGCCACTTCACCAAACCTAACATAACCAGCAAATGAGCGGTAACATTTTATCTGTTCTAACCAATGATAGTTGTTCAAGTTATTTTGGAGGCAGGTTATTTTAGATATCTATTATATAAAGCAAGGAGCAGGGGTTTGTCTGTTTAAAATAAAAATTTCCACTTCTTACTCTCTCATCCCCTATTTTCTCTCCATAGTCTTCTTCTGTAATCCTACTTTTTCTATTTTATATTAAAATAGGAAGTAGTTTCGGTTAATTTTAATAATTAACTCATCCGCTACTTCAGAAGGTATCCTACTGTTTTGAAAATTTTCTATTTTATATTAATAAGCACACACTGGAGTGGTGTCATGTGGACTAGGGGACATAATTAGTTTGCTCTAATTAGTAGTTTCGTTAGTGCAATAGAAGCGTGTTAATAGAGAATGTCACTTGAAGCAAAAGTGAAGCCAGTGACTTGCTGATAGGTAAGAGTGGAAACTATGGCTGCAAGCGGAAAGATCAAAGAAGTAGAGAAGATTAACATGAGAACTTTTGGAGCCGAGGACTGTGGAACAGGTTTTACGAAGGAGATTTTAAGCCTGTCAAATAAGTGAAGAAGGGAGAGAAAGGTGTAGGAAAAGGTAAAGAACAACAAAACAAGACATGAGTTTTCATCACCTTTGGAACTTCCTTAATTTCGTGGAAGCTCCAAAAGGCAATACAGGGTAAATGAACAAATTTTAGGAAGAGATTAGATCTTAACCACTGGCCCACAGGTGTCCTTGTAGCAAAATGTTGATGGTATATAGCTTTTCACTTGAGTAATGAAAGTTTTCAGGTGGATCCCATGTGTTCAGCTAATTTCCTTGCATGGAAATCCAGAAAAGAAAAACGGAGAATGACTACGAAAAATACAAATTTCAAGCCTGCAAAAAACCACAGTTAGGTCCATAGTGGTGACAAAGATAAATAGGCCTAATTCTTTGAGATATAGCAGTTTTCTTCTTAGTCAATTCTTTTTGTAGCTTAGGAGGTGATATCTCATTACTCTAATTTCCTTCTTTGTTACTTTTTCTTTATAAGGGGTGTGTTGCACCAGGGTTTTTTTTTTTTTTTTTTTTGGAGGTGGGGGGGTTATTTATTTTCATTCCCGCTTTTGTTGGATTTGATTTGATTTTTGCCTGATGATAATTATTATGTTTTACAATAATGAATTTGGAATTCACCTATTGGGGGTTGGGGGGGGGGGGGGGGGGAAGTGATTTTTATTTTTCGTTTTTGTTGGATTGGATTTGATTTTTGCTTGTTGATGATTATTAGTTTTATATAAGGACTTTGAAATTCACTTATTGTGTTGCTAGTCTAGTCTTATGAATAACTGCATTCTCATTACCTAATCTAAAGAAACTTGACCTATTATTCTTAAGTATATATTATGCTAATCTGCAACTTTCAAGATTCTCAAATTAACTTGGAGATGCAGTTAATTAGCAACTTAATTTTCAATATGTCTTTGTAGTATAGGCATTCAGCTAAAAACAATTTGGCCATGAGTGAAGGCCACATGGTTTATATATAGGACCACAAGGTTTGACTTGTTCAGTATGAGGTCATATGAGCAAGCTAGTTTGTTATTATGCCTTACATGTGAATGAAATTATACTTGCTGATATAAAATATAAGTTACAAATAATAAAGTTACAAATTGCTTTAAAAGTTTTAGGTGTCAGAGAATGGGTCGAGCAATCTATATGATATTCAAATATCTTAATTTTTTTAATGCTGGCTTCATACACTTTTGGGAACTAGACACTAACCCCTGAAATGTGTTTGATGTCCTTAGGCACCTATATTTCTATCAATTTCC
The DNA here is from genome assembly GCA_020205605.1 of Panax ginseng. Classification (NCBI taxonomy): domain Eukaryota; kingdom Viridiplantae; phylum Streptophyta; class Magnoliopsida; order Apiales; family Araliaceae; genus Panax; species Panax ginseng. The sequence continues at coordinate 2,424,931 of CM035144.1, read as the reverse complement.
CTCTTTACACTTTATTTTACTGTTTTTGGATGAAAGTCTTGTTTTATGTTATCAAGATGAATTGTAACAGTTATATAACTACGTATGCCACCAGAAATCTTGTTGCATGGTAATTGATTCATTTTGGCTTGATATTTTATGTGGAATCTTTCCGACTTATATTGGATTAAAGTTTTTGACGATGAATGAGCATCTCTTCTCTAAAGGGTACTTTTTGAGTAGTTAAATGCTATGAGTAGTAGATACAAAATAGTCGTATTGTATTTTGTAAACTGCTAGTTACGCTGGTAATGTGTCTGTCAAAGAGTTAAAACAATAACAATAGTGTTTCTTGCATCTGAAACAGTAGGCTGCATTTGTGACATTTTATAGATATATTTATTATGATTTTAATGTTCTTTCATATCATAAGCAAAGCAAACACTTCCTCCGTCCCAAACTGAAAATTCCGTATTAAGTGACAATATAACAGTATTGATATAAAATAAGAGCTAGGGTTAACCATTTTTTAGTTTGTACAAATTTGGAATATCATGATACCTTTTAGCCTATTTTTTAGTAGGGATCTTATTGTAAGATGCACAAAGAAGGGAAGTGACTAGTGAGACTCACATTAAGACGGAGGCAGTACTAAAATAACCAGGAAGTTCTCATTGCAGGTCAGACTATAGAGGTAACTATCTACTTCCATTCTATTTTCTTGCACTCATTTTACTCATGGAAAATCTAAATCTTTTTTACTTTCACATCACGTAGTGTATGCTAGAGTTTGCAACGGTAATGTTTAATGCATTTTGATACCGCACCAAAAGTGTGTTGTGCGTTTAAGCTCCAAGTATTGCGTTTAAAATAATTTGTTTTTAGACAAATAAGATTCTCGAATACATTTGGAACTACAAACGCACACTAAACACTTCATAAGCTGGTAACAAGCACGCAAATAGTACGGATATGTTCAATTAAGAATATTCAAGATGGTATTTTGAGTTTTTTTTAGGCTTCTTTCTGTCCACCTCAAGATACTTAAACAAGGTAACTGCATGTTAATTCATACTAGTATATTATTTTTTTTCTTCTATTTGCTTGCATCTTTTAGATAACACATGGGTACTAGTACAGTTTCCATGTGAGAACTTCTTAAATTTAATCATAGGGTAGCATTCTGACTTTGACTAAGCAAGAATTTATAATGTGAACCTATTTGATATGTTCCACTGTTAGTAGTATTTTTGGATACCATATGTGGGTGCATGTGAAGTGAAATAAAACATATGCTTATCTTGTTTAGAGTGCAATGAGCTTCGTTAAACTATGTGCTATTTGTCAAATTCATTTGATGCTGCACTCACGGATCGTACATTTATATGCATCACTCATTGATCTTGATTGGCTAAACAATTTATTGGAACATGTTGCTGTCACTTCTATCGAAAGTATTAATTTTTAGAGATGTTGACAAAAGGACTAGTTCATAACTGTTTATTACTAATATAATATCAATACTTAATACTAATGGTACTACGTACTTTCACCATTACAAAGTCATAAGCTCATTTAGCTTTTAATTTTTATTTAATGCATAATACGGTTTATCATACACATGCTTGGACATAATTTTATCCTTTTAATTATTTCCTTAATTCTAAATTTGCTCTTAGGAAATAATAATTGAGAACATTGTGTCTAGATGTGTTTTGATAAATTTAAATATGAATAAAAAATTTAAATTAAAAAAAAAAAAGAGTCCAAAAGGTTTTATTTTGGGACAGAGGGAGTCCATTTCTCTGCATTACCACTTTTGTGTAGTCAAGTTTAGGTCTCCTAGATGCTAACTCAAATTTCTCAATGGAAATCTAGTCCAAATCCTGACTTGTAACATAATTATGGTTATTTAAGATCTAGCTACGGCTGTCATAATTTACCTCAAAAGTGTGGTTATTTGAGACCCTGTTGTAATGCAAATAAAACATGAATGAAACTGATGCATAATACAAAGTTTCTCTTAAAACAGACTGCTGGTATAATTCAAACATTGACTGATCTCTTATTATTGTATACAATACATGTCAAATTCAAATTCAAAAAAAAAAATTAATAATCAAATAACATAAAAATTGTTGAACATGATTATCGTCGTCTCTCATTGCTTCATCAAAATATAAAAATTTGTGAAGTTTAAACTTTAAACTCTAAAAATCATCTGCATATCGGGCTTTGTGGACGGTGAGAATTACTTAGTTGACTTTCTGCCAAGCTACATCCCATTGTATTTCCTTCAGTAAACACATACGCATGCATGAAATCTGCATCTTTCTTCTCCCCCAACTGCTTTAGTATCTCTTCAAACACAGAAACTTCGCAGGGAATCCTTAAAACGCCTTCTTGCTGGAACCCGAATTCTTCTTCTGCTTCTTTAAGCAGAATGTCAAATGCTTGACACCCCAAATACTCCATTGGAATGATAAATCTCTTCATTTCTTCTCCAACGCAAACGGCAAGGGATCCTTTAGGGACAGCAGCATCCCTCGAGATCCCTTGCACATTGTTGTTATCGGAGAAGGAAAGCGTTTTCTTGAAAAACTTGATGCTTTTTCCTCCATTGGTAATTGCATTCACTTGCTTGTTGCAGCTGCTTTTCTTTGAATTTGCAATTTTTCTCCACCTCTTTAGGATTTGCTGAAGCTTAACAATCTCACAGATCTTGTTGGACATCTTGGAATCAAAGTGTATAGATTACGCTTCTCTTTTGGAATTATTACTGATGTCAATCTGATATGTGATCTGTCTTGAAATTTATAGAAGTTGGGTCATTGAGATTGTGTTTTAATATTACCTGTTGAGAGAAGTACTATGTGATTATAATATAAGCAAAAGCTATTAGCTAACTTAATATAATCCCTGTAATGAGTGGTTTCCAGGTCTATGAAATTGGGTATCTTTAGATTTAGTATATAATATAACTCACATCTCTCTCTCTCTCTCTCATTATTAGGTTCTTAATTATTAAGGGGGTGGTTACCTTAAAAAAATATTAAGGGGAGTTGTGTTTCAAATGTATTTGTGTAGGACTAAGATTTTAAGGAGTTATACCAAATGTGATAGCCTACGGTAGAGGACTCTCCTTTTACCGTGCAACGTCCATATTTGTCACGGCGAAACGTGGTGGTAGTTGATCGCCAGGACGCTTAGACAATAAGACGTCCGTCATGACGTTCATATGACAATAAATCGTTAATAATATGTAATTTATATATTTTTTGTTTTACTTTAAAAGCATATTCGACAATAAAATTTTATATACATTAAAACTCAAAATATTATAACTAACACTATAGAATTAAAATTCCTTAGACATTAAAAATTGGTAGAACAAATTAGCAAATACTTGACAATTAAAATTCAAAAATAAAATACTTGATAGTAGAACAAGTTAACAAACACTAGGTAGAGAATAAAGGATCAACCAAGTCAACAATCACCACACATTACAAGTCTAATAAATAATAAAAATTATACCGTATAGTTAGTCCATGGGTTATGATGAGTCATGGGTAGTCCTGACAAAATATGGTTATGGTTCCATTTAAGAACTAAAATCATATTAACCATTTTTAATATGGGTTGTGTGGGTTGGAACTAGATGGTTATGGTTCAAAATCATATTAACCATTTTAAGATGTTTTGATTTTTAAACATAACTTTTAAAAAATGAAATTGTGACTGTCACAATTAAATTAATTAAGTAATAATATGATATAAAAATTATTAATATAAATAATAAAATGCTAAAAAAATTGTACTAATAAAATTTTAAATTGAAATTATTAATACCATTCTATATTTAAAATTCTTAATGATAAGGAACTGGGTTCAACCCCCACCCTAAAATTATCAAATAAATAAATAAATTTGCAATTCTATTTTATTAGTTTTTTACTTTTTTTTTCTTCTAACATAGATTGATTAAGGTTTTTCTAATATTCTGAAAAATTAAAATTTTTGTATATAAGACAAATCTATTTCACCAAGGGAGAGTAGAAAATTTTACTACTTTCTGGAAATCGAGTAAACTGTAACTTATAGAAAAAAAATTAGTTAACAAATATTGAAGTGGACAAGTATTACAAATTAAGTGGGTCGGTTTTGATGTTTATGTAATAAGTTTTCTAGATAGATTAGTTTCGGTTTATGCATATAAACATATATATATATATATATATATATATATATATATATATATATATATATATATATATATATATATATAGTCGGCCAGTTATTTGGTTTGACAAATTAAAATTAAAGATATCATGAAATTAAATTAATTAAATTCCCAACTTAACAGGAGCATCGGGGAGTTTACGTCAGTCAGTCCATTGTTTTCGCACAAACACTCGCCCCAGATTACTAATAATCAAGCCAACATGCAGGCATCCTTGATCTTCCAGTTTTACAACAACCCAATACATTTTAGAAATGAAATTTTTTTGTTGTTCCAGCATGCATGACTTGAGATCACAATACAGCAGCAAAATTATATTTGTTTTAAAATTATATTTGTTTTAAAAAATATGGGTCCAAATTTTAAACAACCTGAATAAATAAAAATGGTTAACCAACCCATTTGGTTCCAGTTAATATGGTTTGACTCAACAATTAACTAATTATATTGGCAGGTCTAGTCATGGGTACAAAATGATTTAAATCACTTAACTTGGGTCAGCTACCAAGTCGCAAGTCTTGACGGCTCAATGTCACCAGGATTTCTAGTTGTTGTCTAGGCGACACAATGACAACTATGACAATGTCACAAGTTTGAGTCAACCTTTTAACAGAAGTCGGAATTAACTAAGATGCTAGATGAATTTCGCTAAATTTTCCATCTTGTTCTCCTCCTGATTCTCATTTTCCTTTCTATGTTTCTAGGATGAAATGTATTTCTCAAAAGGAAAGAAAAAAATTGAAAATTTGAAGGAGTTAAATAGTAGTTCCCTTTTAAGGTTTCAGTTTCTTGTTTGAATTCAGTTATTTATGTGGGGTGCATTGCATTGGTTTCTGAGATAAAAAAAATGGATCAACAGTCCTGATCATGATCATGTGGTCCTTGTAGCATTTAATAGTTTTTACTCGAATTCTTAAACTTGTTAGTTTATTCATCTTATATACTGTAGTTGCCTAGAGGGATGTGACTTGACTTCACAGTTGAGATTTCAAGAGAATTCCATGTGACAATGTCGGTTAATAAGTTTGGAAGGGCAAAAAAGAGAGGTGGAAAATGGAAATGACTGACAAAAATCAACCACATTGGTATTCATCTTAGGGTTGTTTGATAAAAATTGAATGAATCTGAATCTGAATGAGTTGAATCTGAATCTGAAAAAAGTTGTTTAATAATTGACATATCTGAAACATCTGAATGACAAAATTTTATTATTTTACCCTTCTGAAAAAATTTAAAATTATTGTAAATTTATTTAATATTACTTAATATAATAGTTAATATATTTTTTTCATTTTTTAATTTTTTTTTACTTCATTAAGCTGCTCATTCAGCTAAAAAAATTTAACTTAACCATTCAGCTCGTCAGACCAAAACAAAAATAAATACATTGACCGATTCAATCATTCAAATTCAGCTCCATTCAGCTCTAAACAAACAGCCCCTAACTTTTTCTTTGAGATTGCAGGGATCTGGAATTCGAACTTATTTGTACAGTAATAAGAGATGCCTTTACTATTAGACTATTATTTTTTGTCTCATGACTCCCACACTATGCATGAATAAAGCGTTGTGAAAATATCAAAATTTCTTCGGGTAAATAGTAAGTGATGATGCTCTCAGTCGTACTCCAGACCTACAATCAACGCTCTCACGGTGTCCCAAAGAGGGGGGGAGGGTTCCACCATTAAGCACCTCCGCCATGATTGTTAGTGCTTGGATAGAAGGATAAAGTATCAATTGTAATTGTATGTGTTTCTATTTATATATGTCTTCTCCAGTGGAATGCTTCTCGTATGTGGCCCTAATCGGTGGGGTCCAATCGGTCAAGTTTGGGATTATTCTCAAGGAATGTTTATATCTCAAATGTGAGCCTCCACAATGTTTATTTTGAGCCCACTAGGTCTGAGTGCTCTCTGGGCCATTAGGCCTTTTCTCATTGCCCTATGGGTATTGGACCTCCGGCCCAAAGAATTATAGGGCCTATATAGCTCAATCACTCTCCCTAATAGTGCATTGCCAACCTTCGTTATTTAATATCATTAAAAGTGTGATACAATTTTGTATATAGGGTCGTTTACATAAGTATACAACAAATAGAAAATAATTACAAAAAAAGTATATCAACCAAATAACTACAAAAAGAGTGTAATTAGGATCCATATTACAAAAATAGTACAATTCACATTAATAAGGAAACCTAAAATCAAGGACAAATAACTGTCATAATTAATAATTCAAATTCAAATTCAAATTCAAATTCAAATTTTGGTAACTTAATAAAACTGAATTTAACCACTATCTTTTGTGGAGCGCAGAGTTGCCCATAATTGCAAAGAAATAGACGTTTTTAAATTCACGGCGATGTCTCATCCAAATTCGATAAATGGTCCTCACTATTAGTTCTTCAGAACATCAAGAAGCTCACAGATATCTGCGAACAGGGTTCCCTGCAATATAGGATACAAAGCAACATATATGTGGGCATTCTAAAGAGTCTAAATAATAGTGTTAAACTTTGTCTACATATATGTGGGCATTCAAATGGTCTCATTTCCATAAAACTTAATAAATATTAAAATGGTTACTTTTTGTATGAATGGTTGGCTACCAAAGCGCATCACATTCAAATGAAATTGGTAACTTAATAAAAGTGAATTTGTTACCTTGGTCTGAAGGTTTGGCTACCAACTGCACTATGAAAAAAAAATTCTATAATAAATTTTTTATAATTAATTAGTAACCCAATAAAACCTGAATTGGTTACCTTTGTATTAAGATTTGACTACTAATCAGATTAATCAAAAAAATCTATAATAGATTTTTTTTTAATTAATCGTAAATCAATAAAACTGAATTGACTACCTTGATTTAAAAGTTTGGCAACCAATTGCATGAAAGTTAAGTTTGAAATTCTATACAGGTGTGAATGTTTGAAAGCCATGTGTAAATGAAGAAGGAAGATTCCTAAAGAATCTGCAGGTGTTTGGTGAAGATGGTGGAGAGTAAGGGGTGTGGGTAAAAAAGCAGCGGTTCATGAGGCATTGGACTTGACCAATCACTGCTGCGATGGGGAGTTTTACCGAAACCCAACAACTTGTCACCCATCTTTCTATTCAACCATCTTTAAGAGAGCTTGCCCAAGCGTATAGTTATGCATTTGATGATGACACCAAAGATTTTCACACGCAAGGCTTAGAATATTCCATCATATTTTGCCCCAACATCAACGGGTAAAAACTTTCTTTTTTCTCATATTTCTTATTTTCCGCATCAAGAACGATAAATGAAGGAAAAAGGTCGGCGGAGGAGGCGGTGGTGAGGCCTCGATGGACATGTTGACGCTGTCGTGTTTCGCCCGGAAATCGTGGCGGTCATCGCTTAAAAAGCTACATGTGGGTCCGAGATCCTAAAAGGGTTTCATCTGCTTTTGGGGACGACGAGGGCATCATCTAATTAGAAGTTAATGATCTCTTCTTGTTGGACTCAAGAGAAAGCAGAGTTGTTGTTGTTGTGAATGTCGGCCATTATGAAGTGATAAGTGGAGAGGGGAGAGAAAATTAAAAAGAGATGGAGGGGGCTGGGGGTGTGTGGATGATGAAGAGAGGAGAGAGAAATTGTTAAATTGCAACCTATTAAAACACTCAACTGAATTAAAAGGATAAGAATGAACTTTTAATGTAAATAAAAATATTAAATGCATTAAATTATAAATATTATATGAGTGCACTATTGATGTAATTAATTTTAAAAAATGTATTAGAATATGTAATTGTTTCTTGTATATATATAGTGCATCCTAACCTTCCATTACATAAATTAAGGGTTGTGATTAAAAATACAAACACGTTTAGGGGTGGGCAACCGGTAAAAATCGGCCCGAATCGAACCGATATTGAAATCGGCCAAATTTTGATATCGGTACCAGTTGGACCGGTATACCGAACCGGTTTTTACCAAAAATTAATATAATTATTATTATTATTATTATTATCATTATCATTATTTTATTATTACTATTATTATTATTAATAAAAAAAATTAGAAAACCAAAGATATATCTGTCATTCGATTTAAGTGTAATAGAACCATAAAAAGGTAAATACTCTAAATCAAGATTAAAAGTTTGGTATACACCGATTTTTTTGTATCGAAACCGAACCGGTTCTTTTTGTACCAAATTGGCTGGTTCAGTCTGGTTCGAAAAACTAGAAAAACCGAGTATTTTGTCCAGTCTTAAACACGTTATCCTCTAGTTAAACTAGGGGACTGAATAAAAATAATTCATCGTCGATTATTCCCTGTATTACAAAAATTATATTGTTCTCTACTTAGTCTAGCGGATGTTAGGTTTCCTTTTATTTCTTATGTCCTGCAAAATCACACAAAGAATCAAACTCAAGAAAAAAGAAACAAAATTACCACTAGAATAATTTATTGTGTCAGGTGGTTAATTTAACTAGGAAAAGGAAACAAAATCACCACCAGAATAATTAATTATGTCAGACCGCTAATTTAACTAGGATATAATGTTTAATAAAAGGAAAATGAATGTATTCTAGGACCGATTCCAAATCACAGAAGTGGTTAGCATGAAGTTCATTTTTGGGTAAGTTGGTCAATTGGCCAATAGAGTACTGACACGCAGGTGAGGCTCTATATGTATCAGTATTCTATTGGTCAATTGACCAACTTATCAAAAAATAAACTTCATGCTAACCGGATCCCCAAATCACACAAGGAAAATATTTGTTCCTTTTGCATGTCCTCCATTGATTAATACTAAAAGAACTCTAAATGATAAATAAATTATTATATTTTTGGTCATCATAATTTCAACTCCAAATCGGGTCAACATTATTTTTGTGCATCATAATTCGACTTCATATTGAAATTATATTATACAAACCTACCCCGCAATCCTTCAATTATATATATATAGGATGTATGATTATTTAATTGCGAAACTATTTGATTTTGGTTATATATTTTGATTTATCACAATAGTTTATTATTTTTAGTTGTATAATGTAGACACTCGAAATTTCGTTTTTCTGTTACTAACTATATAAGATAGCAAAAACATCTTTTTCCACTCCAGGGACAGCCCCAGAGGATTACAACATCAAATCAAACTCCGGAGACAGCCCTGTGGTATATCAAATCAACCACAGAGATAACCCCGAGGAAAGACAGAGACAATAGTAGTCAAAGCCCCTAAAATAACCTTGAGGGACAACAACAACCATTTCAACCCCGGACGCAACCCCGGGCAGGCAAAAGTGGAATGTTGACAACACAACATCAAACCACAGACATCTATTTGAAAACATGGTCATATAGAACCATCACAATAATCCCGAGTGCAAACTACTCAAAGCCTACGACTCACATTTTTAATATTTTTCAACATTCTTATGAAAGCTTACTAATTAGGATTCATTAGCTTACTTAATACTTTTCGTTCGCTTTTTACGAAATTTCACCATAACTTCGTTATATGCTAATTTCGATCCGTTCTTCCTGAACGTTTCTTTAAATTCTCTAATTCCTAACCAAACATATGTTAACAAGCATATATATGATGGTTTTAAACTTGTCCATCAACAACAAGTTCTAATTAGATGGTTTTAAATTTGTCAACAGACAACTTATTCTTCATGTTCTTCTTTTGTTCTTCGTTCGTTCTTCGTTTTTAATCGATATTTTGATTACGGTTTTTTATTTTCTTGGGATTTAATGTTATAAATCACCAATACTTCCTTATTTCACTGAATCGTTCATATGATTCACTTAGATTGTCCAAAAACATCAAGCAATTCATACTTCGTATGAAAGCTTTTAGGAAATTTTTATAACTAAATTTTAATTTCTTATTTCTTCATTTTCTTATGATTAAATCATAAGAAAATCGTTTCTTAACATCTTTTATTTTCATTATCATTAAGCTATGTATTTAGACATAGAAACTTAAAGAATTTTTTTATTAAAGCTAGGTTTCGAATTACCTTTCTTCTTTAATCTTCTTCTTTTAGGTGAAGCTTGCGATTTGCTAGCTTTCCCTCTTCCTTTCCTTCCTTTCCACCATCTGAAATCTCCCTCCCTCTTTCTCTCCCTCTCTCTCTCTCAAGTGTTGGTTGAAATTTTCTAACCAAACAAATGAGCTTAAGCTTGGTTTATATAAGCTTCCAGGAGAAGCTTCGTGGTTTTGTCTTTCGAAAATTCGTCCGATAATTTGAAAAACTGAATTCTCCGGAATCCAAATATTCTTAGATATTTCGTCTTTCCTTAACAGAATAACTTTTACGCGCTCTTCGAAACTTCAAAAAAATTGAAAAACACTTTTTGATGAATAGTGTTTTCTGTCACGTTTTCCCAAAACGTAGTTAAATGATCGAAAAGTACATAACAATATTTTTTGTCATTTTTATTTTGTCCGATTTCTGCACGTTTTCAAGAAAAACTTTCATCGGCTTATATGACTTTTCACGACATATTTCCAATAAATCTTTCGACATTCCGAACTCTCAAAATGACTTAGGTTATTCAAACTCTAAACTCTTAGGGTTCATCGGTGAATAGTGCATATTTCGCTTTTTTCTGAAAAATTTCTTTCTTCAAATTTTTTTTATTTTCGTCTTAAAAATTCTTACTCGTCCATTCTAGCTCCATTTTATAGTTATCCTAGGTCATAGAACAATCTAATAAACACATAACACAGAATAATTAATAAAAATTTAGTTTATTAATTAATAATTCTTTAAACTTAACTTTCTGGACGATCCAATTTTTCGGGTTGTCACAGGTTCTGGTGAAGCTTGCGGCCTATCAGAAGAGAGTAGCCAGGCATTATAATAAAGGGATAAAACTTAGAAGATTTGAGGTCGGGAAATTGGTTCTTCGGGAAGTAGAGGCTTCTATCCCCCAAAATCTCGGGAAGCTAATGCCAAATTGGGAAGGTTCTTATGAGGTGATTGAGGTGCCGAAACCAGGTACTTATATGCTTCAAGCAATGGATGAGACAAAAGTCAAGAATACCTGGCATGCAGGCAGACTTCGAAAATATTATCAGTAAAGCAAACTAGGTGATTCAACTCTGTAATTTTTCAAGATTATTAATAAAATGAGTATTTAGTTTTTTAACGAATATTGTCATTGGTGTTTGATTTCGTGTTCAGTTCCCTGGAACGAACATTGTTAATGGTGTTTGGAGGAATATTCAGTCCCTTGAAACGAATATTGCCTATAAGGTTGTTCAGTTCTTCGAACGAACACCTTCTTTTGTGTGCATCCAGTTCTGTCGAACGGGTGTTCTTTTTGTTTAAGAACATTCAGTTCCCCGAAACGAACGACTCTTATACTTGTATTTAATTTCTCAGAACGAATATTACTTATAAGTTTATTCAACTTATTAAACGAATGTCTTCTATTAATTTCTTATGGGTATTCAGTTCTACCGAATGGGTACTTCTTTATTATAGGGTATTCAATTTTCTAAAACAAACAATTCTTTCATTTGTATTCAGTTTCCCGAAACAAATATTTTTATAGGATGTTCAGTTCGCCAAACGAACCTTTTTAATTATTTTGCCTAAGTATTTAGTTCTTCGAACGAACCATTTAGTTATTTATAAGTATTCAGTTTTTTAACGAGTACTTAATTATATTTCTAAGCGTTCAGTTCTTCGAATAAACTCTTTTAGTTATTTTGTATAAGTGTTCAGTTGAACTCATTTATTTCAATACATGTGTCAATAATCAGTCAAAAAATGAAAAGATGGTGAATTGAATTACAAAATATCTTGTACAGTAGGTGGGTACATCATCAAGTTCGAATAACAGAAGAGCAAAACAGTTGTTAAGCTTCGGCTTCATCATCTGAAGAATCCAATATTAAAGGATCGAGGCCGGCAGCTTGCATTCTTTCTTTGTCCTTGTCTCAACCACTCTAGTAGTCGTCCCCAAACTGTTGCATGACTTCTTGTGTAAGTTTGGATGACTTCCTGTACTCTTGACAGAGCTGTTGTTTTCTCTTTTCGGTTAATAGGGGGCCGAGAGCCTTATACTCGGCGAATTCTTTTTCTTCTGTATGAAGAAAGTCGGTTATTCTTCTATTCTCTTCATGCATTTTATGAAGTTGGGCTATCATGATGTCGACATCCTTCTTCATGTTTTGGTTTTCTTCTTGTGTTGCTGCATTTTGGGCTAAGAGGTCATTGTAGCATTTTTCTCCTTTAACTACCTTTAGATTTTCAGTTTTTTCAGCTTTTCATCTCGTCTTTAAGCTATTGGCAGTACAATTTTGTGTTGTCATGGTTGTTTTGCTCCTTTTTGTACCCGGCCATGACGACGTCCATTCGAAGCTTTGCAAGGTAAAAGTCATCTTTGAGCAGTTCGGCCTCGTCTAGCTAGTATTTGAGTTGTTGGATTTCGGTTGAAACGACATATGATATGTCCAGAGACTGCACCGACCTATGTACATGACCATACGGTAGATAATTAAAGATTGAACATGAATCCATAAAGTAGAAAGATTGTTATTTCTTACCCGACCCTGATGCATGATGTCAGCGTAAACTAATTCTTGAATGTCGATATCTTTAAACCTTGGCTCATCAGCTGGGAGGATGAAGCTTTTAAACAACTCGTGAGGGTATTCTTCGAGTTTGGATGACCATAGGGTCATTTTGGATCCGCCTTTTGGATTTCACTGGTGGAGGGTCCAGTTTGCTGAGAAGTTTGGGTCGGAGAGGAGCGTCAAGGAGGAGGTTTGGTGTGGGGTCTATTGGGAGGAGGAATGTCTTTGGTTATTTCTTCATTGGTTATGTGATGAGGACATGACATGCGTGGACTCAAATAATACTAAGGGGACGTGGGGATTAAGCAAGGCTAGAACTAAGAAATTCAAACAAGGTCTCAATGGATTGATTCAAGATGTTTGGGCTGAAGATAACGCAAGAAAACCCAAAGAGAAGGATGAGACACAAATTTGGGTCAATTTGATACAAGCCCAATTCTGATCATTCTAGTAAAGCCCATGAATTAAATATTCAGCAAAGACTTGTCAAGATTACCATATTAGATTATATGCACGTGGGCCTACATGCAGCAACAATCATTACATTACTTTTGCAAATCAAAATTGGTGCGACAACAATCATTACATTACTTTGCAAATTGGATATCAGCCTTCATACACAATTTATTTCCTAATTGATTTCAACATCTATTCAAATCAACATCAATGTTTCCTTTCCTTTTCCTAAATTCAGTAATGTCCAATTCATGAAGGAATTTCTGTGGCTTCACGTGGCAAGAAGAGTCCGAACGCGGCAAGGATTTTAATTAGTTTTTAATACTAATGTTATTAGAATTTTATTTAGTTAAAATTTCAAATCCAATTTTAAATTGGATTGTTATTCCTATTAGGATTAGAATAATTTGTTCTTATTGTTATTAGGATTTGGATTGTTTTGAGTAGTATAAATAGAGGTGCAAGTTGATGTAATCAAACACATTATTCATCATTCAATATATTTGTGAGGTTATTCTCTACTTTTGGTTCTTTAAAGAATTTTTAAGTAATTCTTAGTTATTTCTTTGAGATTCAATTTGACTTATCATACAACAATTTATAGTTGTGTGTGGCGTCTTCAATGCATCGATAAATCGATTGTCTTAGAGATTACCGCTTCAATATAAGGGAGGGGTCAAGGTATCGTTGGTGTCCATTCAACGCAGATTTTTGAACGCGAGTAATTGTACCAAGATTACCGTCAACATATAGGCGAGGGGTTGTTGCAAGCAATTCACCCAACAACTGTGCTAGAAATGATCCGGTCGACGACCACCTCACGCAAGCGTGCCGTGGAGTCTATCATTTGGTATCAAAGTTAAGTCTTTCTAGCGAGTTACTTATCTTTAATTTTCTGTCGAAATATATATTGTAAAAAAAAGAAAAAAAAAGAAAAAAATTCAGATTCTAATTCCATTGTGCTAACCAAATTTGTAGCACACCATCAAATCATCAAATTCCAACCAAGAGTTCACACCGTTCCATCATTATCATTTCTGAAACAGAGCTAAAATTTACAAATCTGAGGCATACAAGAGGAGTACAAGGAAATCAATCGGTGATTTTGTGGTATTCTGATAGTCACGCCATCTATATTTTTGTTTCGTGATAAGTAATTTTTGAATCGATTAGTAAAACCAAGAATTTTGCTAGGGGAATTCAAGAAGAACCTATTAGAGAGAATACTTTGAGGTAAAAGACTTAGCGGTGAGATTAATCGAGGGTAAAAGCCAATTTATTGAGAGTATACACGAGTGAAACATTGATTCGAGCGAAACACATAAGGGAGTGGTGAAGAAATTATTTTCTACTAACCCTTATTTGGCAGGAAATATGTCTAACTCGAAGGATAAAGCAACTTATGAGGAACAACCCTCAACAGTTGAATTGAAATTCCAGATGGAAGCCATGCATAAAGAATGGGATCGGAGATTGAGAAAGACTATGGAGCAAATGCAAGAACAATTAGAAGAGATGAGGGTGTCTATGGCGGAGCTATCCCAAAACACTCATGGGATGTAAAACAAGACGAGGACACAACAAACTAACGCAAGAAAGGAAGACCCTTACAGTGAGGACAGTAGTGCAGCGGAAGATCGTGAATCTAATTTTCGACATCAAAGACACGAAGGTGCTAGGGAAAGAAGAGGTCGAGACAGAGAAGATGGCAATTTGGATAACATAAAAATGAAGATTCCAGCTTTCCAAGGCACGGTGATCCTGAGGCTTATTTAGATTGGGTAACCAAGATGGAGCGAATCTTTGATTGTCACAACTATACAGACCTTAAGACAGTCAAACTGGCTGTTACAAAGTTTTTGGGATATGCATTTATATGGTGGGATCAGTTGATAGCTAATCGGAGAAGGTGTGAAGAGCGGCCGATTATAACTTGGGTGGAGATGAAAGCTGTCATGAAAAAGAGGTTTATACCAGCATACTAACGGGAGATCATTCGTAGTTTGCAAACTCTTAAACAAGGAAGTCGGAGTGTGGATGAATATTACAGGGAGATGGAAATGTTGAAGGATCGGGCTAATTTGATTGAGGATAATGAAACAATGATGGCTAGGTTCTCGACGAGATTGAACTGGGAGATTGCAGACTTGGTTGAACGACAACATTATTTGGAGTTAGAAGAACTGGTTCATATGGCTACTAAGATAGAGAAACAACTCAAGAGGCGAGGAGGACAACGATGACAATCTAATGCTAGTTCATCATGGAGACCTAATTTGGCAAAGCGAGAGGAAAAGAAAACTGCGATCAAACCAAAGGTGGAACCTAAGCAAGGATCAACTAGCTGAGATATACAAGGTAAAAATGAACAACCATCTTTTGGGCGTAATCGGGATATTGTATGCTTTATGTGTCAAGGCAGGGGATATATTTCTAGCCAATGTCCAAATCAGAGGAAAATGTTGTTGCTTGACAATGGAGATGTGGAGACCGAGGGGGAAGAGAGCGACACTGATTCTATGGCACCATTAGAGGAGATAGGTGAGGATGCGATACATGGTGAAATTATGGTTACAAGAAGAGCACTTAGTACGCAGGTTAAGGAGGAGAGCAGTGAACAACGAAAAAAATCTATTTCATACTCGATGTCTTGTGAATGGGAAAATCTTTTGTGTAGTCATAGATGGAGGCAGCTGTACAAATATGGCAAGCACTACGATGGTGGAGAAATTGGGGTTACCTACTACCAAACATCTGCAGCCGTATAGTTTGCAGTGGCTCAATGATAATGCAGACATTAAAGTAACCAAACAGGTGTTAGTTCCATTTGCTATTAGTCGGTATGTTGATGAGGTATTGTGTGATGTGGTGCCTATGCAGGCAGGGCATATGTTATTGGGTAGACCATGGCAATTCGATAGGAGGGTTCAACATGATGGGTTTACCAATGTTTATTCTTTTGTTCACGACAAGAAGAAGATCTCTTTGCGTCCTTTGTCACCACAACAAGTATATGAGGATCAAATTCATTTGTAGAAAGATTATGTACAAAGAAAAGAGAGTGAAGAAAAGACAAATCAAGAACAAAAAAAGAGAGAAAAAGAAAGAGAGAAAAAGTGATATGAGAGAAAAACAAATATACTAGCAAAAAAGAGTGATTTCTAAACAGCCTATGATTTTACTTCGGTATAAAGAGGCGTTTTTGAATACTAACGCTAATGAATCTTTTCCTAGTGTTGTTTCATCTCTCTTACAAGAATTCAAAGATGCATTTTCCGAGGAGCTTCCTCATGGACTACCACCTATTTGGGGAATTGAGCATCAAATTGATTTTGTTCCCGGTACGACCATTCCAAACCGTCCAGAAACATCGGAGTAATCCCAGGAGACGAAGGAGTTACAAAAGCAAGTCGATGATGATGGAAAAAGGATTTGTGAGAGAAAGTATGAGTCCGTGCGCAGTTCCGGTGATTCTAGTGCCGAAAAAAGATGGAAGATAGAGGATGTGCATCGATTGTCGAGCGGTAAATAACATTACGGTAAAATATCGACTTCCCATTCCTCGTTTAGATGACATGTTAGATGAATTACATGGGTCTTGCATATTTTCAAAAATTGATTTAAAAAGTGGTTATCATCAAATTAGAATGCAAGAGGGTGATGAATGGAAAACATCGTTTAAAACTAAATATGGTCTTTATGAGTTGTTATTATTACCTTTTGGTTTAACTAATGCACCCAACACTTTTATGAGATTAATGAACCATGTTTTGCGTCCATTCATTGGAAAATTTGTCATTGTTTATTTTGATGATATCTTGATTTATAGCAAAAACTTGGAAGATCATGCATTGCATTTAAAATTTGTTTTAGATGTACTTAAGAAAGAAAAGTTATTTGCTAATATGGAAAAATGCAAATTTTGTTCGGATAGAATTATTTTTCTTGGCTTTGTTGTGAGCTCACATGGAGTCCAAGTTGATGATGAGAAAATGCGTGCAATACGGGATTGGCCGAGTCCAACCAATGTGAGTTAAGTACGAAGCTTTCATAGACTCGCAAGTTTCTACTGACATTTTATTCAGAATTTTAGTGAGATTACAGCACCATTGACCGAGGTCATCAAGAAAAGTGTGGGCTTTAAGTGGGGTGATGAACAGGAAAAAGCATTTAACTTGATAAATGATAAATTAACAAATGCTCCTTTACTTATTTTGCCTAACTTTGCTAAAACTTTTGAGATTGAGTGTGATGCTTCAGGTTTAGGGATTGGAGTTGTATTGATGCAAGAAGGGAAACTAGTGGCGTATTTTAGCGAAAAGTTGAGTGGGGCAGCTTTGAACTATCCTACATATGACAAAGAGATGTACGATTTGGTTAGAGCTTTGGAGACATGGAAACATTACTTGTGGCCTAAGGAGTTTGTGATCCATACCGATCATGAATCATTGAAATATTTGAAGGGTCAGCACAAGTTGAACAAAAGGCATGCACAATGGATGAAATTTATCGAGACATTTCCATATGTTATTCGATATAAGCAAGGTAAGGAGGAGATTTCCATATGTTATTCGATGGTATTGGAAGACGCCATTGATAGATAACTTTGGGTTGTTTTCACTGGAAGGAGATTTTACAGGAGGTAGGAGAAAGTAGAATTCAGAATTGTGGGAAATGGGGTTGTTCGGTTTGGGGCAAGGGTTTTGAGAAGGTGTGACTTTTTGAATTTACGCACTTATCAAGGTCTGGCTATTGAATGTGCCGCTATGATTGAGAACGTGTGAGGAATATGGTGGGCCCACTTGGGATGATGGGGTTGGTCCCGAGGAGGTTGGGCTTGGCAGCATTTATTGTTAATTATTGACCTTTGTTTAGAGTATTCTTCCATTAATTGTTCCATTTAAAGGAAGACTGGGGGCAATGTTGGGGCGTGAATATTTGGGCCCAAAATTATATGGTGGGCCAAGGTTCACGTGGAGTTATTTTAATCCATATAGGATTCTGTTTTGGTAGTGGAGTAATTTGAGGAATTGCGGATTCCTAATTATGTTTGGTTTCCAATTATAAAGGAAATGTTAGGATTTAATCCAACTTTCTTTCTTTAGGGAGATTTTATTCAATCCCATTAAGGAATTATACCTAATGAGAATTTTTAATTCTATACGGGAAAGGACTCTGTGGAGGTGGTGTGATTACTATAAATACAAGGCTTTACCCTGATTCTAAGGTACACACATATTCAATTATTATATTACAGCACTAAAACATTAAGCCTCCATTGTTAAACCTTATTCAGCCTGTACCTATTCTCACACCAGAACTATCCCCCGACGGCCCAAGACGTCAAGCTTTTGGTGTGACTTTGTTTGAACGCGCTTTGGTGATTGGAACGCGTGGACGAATCTTGGCGTTAACAGGTAAGTTGACATTGCCTCTTCAAAACATTTGTTTTATTTTGGGAGAATCAAAATCATATGAAGAAGGCTAAAAACATTTATTTTGCTTGATGAATTTAATGTACATCTCATTTTAAAATTAAATATCATTCCTTTTTATTTATTTATTTATCATACTATTGAAGAGACTGATGAGATACAAAATATTAAAGTGGCAAATAATTCTCTTCAAATTGCCAAATAGGTCAACAAACTTCAATTTGAAGAGTTTTTTTTTGTTACTACTGTTGGAGATGCTCTAACATGTCTTTTATTTAATGACTCTCTAAACTTTCTTTCTCTATTGATCCTAGCTTTTAATACTTATTAGGAATGTGTGAATAACAAAAAGAATGATATAGAGAACTAAATTACATTGGATGTAGTAATATTTCATAGAAAAGTGGAGAAATATTTCAATTAATAAGTAATATAAAAGGAAAAATTAAGCAAAATATATATATTATTAATCAGCATGCCAAAATCAATAAGAAAGTTTATTTTTCGAAACAAATAGAGTATTTTTTAGGGTAAAGTTCAGATAACCACCTGGGGTTTGGGCTCTTTCCCACTTAACCACCTGTAGTTAGTAAAGCTACATTTAAACTCCCGACTTTTTGAGTTGAAGTGAAAACGTTACCTTTTCCATCCAACTTAGTTGTGCGTGTATGTCAGACGTCAAAAGCGCGTGAAAAGGGTTGTAAGGTCCAAAAAAGACTGTTAAATGTCCGAAATACCCCCTTCTTCTTCTTCCCCTTCTTCTTCCTCTGTTTCAAATGCTAACAGGGAACCTCTGACCATGGTATATGAATAATTAGTTGCGAAACTTATACTTACCCAAGTGACTGATTGTATGCATCAGGATGTTCGGCAAGGTATTTCGTCATCTTGGCAACTGATGTTGTAACGACCCCAAAATTCATACAATTTAATTATTAACTTCGGTCGTTAATAACACATCTACCTTCTGATTTTACATCATTATTCGATGTTAAACTTTATATAATGCGAAATAATTTAAACTTTTATGTCTTCTTACTTTAAATCCCTGAATCAAAACCTTTATCATCTACATGTCTTTGAATCATATATAATCCATGATTCACATCATATGTAATCCATGATTCACTTCATCACAGTTATTATATAAAATTTTACATTTTAATTCGATAACCTTTGCATATCAGAAACTCAAACTTTAACTTTACAACTCAACATAAAACTATACATCATAAAACATTTAGTACATCTCATGAATCTTAATCATGGTTTAAAGAAACAACAACTTTAGCTAAAATATTAATCTTCATGTATTATTTTTGATCCACGTCATTCAAGTAGCACATAGTGTTACCTTCAATCCTTAACCTGCAAAAATGGTTATTTGCAAGGTTGAGCTCGACAGCCCAGCAAAATTTAACAGTTTTCATGCATCACGTAACACATAATAACATGCTCAACATATATCTCATAAACATTGGACTAACATAACATACATGTTATAGTTCATATAACAAGTATAAAGATGTATAAAGATTGAATTCCTTACTCAATCAGCATGCTTTACTCAATCAACGTAGTCATAAGTTGACTTTAACATTTCATACATTCAACATATATATAACACATCATGCTCTTTGCAATAAAAATTTAAAAGCAGCTTAATCACCAAGTTCACATAAAGAAATAAGAACCGAAAGACTCACGATTCGTTCTTTACCAACCATAGCTTACTGCTTTGCGTTTATCCTACAATAGTTTAGAAGTTCATATATACAAGCATCATTTACATATACATAATGAAATCAATTAGATTGCATTGACTCTTCATCTTATCCTTTTATTTCAAAACATACCCTTCTAAGCGTAACTCGGTGTTCAATCTAGTGTTTAAGTCTTGTTATGACATCTCTTTGTTCAATCAGTTTAATTACATTAAAATTCCTTTCCCTTCTCATTACATTCCACTTTAATTGACATTTGACATTTAGTTAAGTCTTTAACATTGCATTTATATCACCTTAGACATATAATGGTTGTGAACATTATTTTAGTTAACCTTCGCCTCGTATTTCTTTATACTTCTCTTTTAGTCGACACTTAACATTTGGTTAAGTCGTTATAGCTTGATATACATTATATTAATGTATTATCTTCATTAAAGTTAATTAAATCAACTTCCATCTCATACTTTTAAATTACTTCATTCAAATGGTTATGTAACATTTAGCCAAGTTCTTATAATCTTGCATCTACATCCATTTAGATGTACATTAGGTTGGTTAAATTAATTAACTTAACCTTCCTATCATTATTTAATTTTTATTTCATATTTTCAAGTTATTTCTTTTAATTGGTACTTAACATGTGGTTAAGTTCTTCACTTATGTCTTTACATCATTATCATGCATGCTAAACTAGATTAGACCCTTGCTTGACAATCCTCAAATAGACAAACTTCTACTACGCCTCAGCTCGTGGCACGTGCAGTGCAAATGCTGCTTATCCCAAGCTTCGCACTGGCAAGACATCCATCTGCGTAAAGGCATCACAGAAGAACAATCTACAGAAGTCATTATATTTTTCAAGTGGTGGTAATGCTAAATGCACTTGATGACATGCATGTAAACCGCAGCAAAGCCTCCGCTTCAAGCCCGACTCCCAAAACCAACCCAATTCCTACTGTAAATTCATGAAACTTAACATCTAAACTTATGTAATAACATCAATAAACATGCTTTATACACCATTCCAAATATATAAACATTACATATACACATATTTGAAGAATCAAAACCTTAATTTTTCAAATTTCTTCATTTTTACACTTTTAGCTTAATTCGATCGCCACGTCTTCGCTTTCTTAACCAATCGACACGATTTAAACTACGTTGTTTTCGTTTCTCACATACTAACATAATCCATCACCAATTCGCAGACACAAACAAGTATTGACCATGAAATTTTGTACTTTCTAAGCCATATTCTATTACATAAACATCGTTATGTGAAATCTTTTACTATAACCCAATTCTCACTTAATTTGATCATCAAATAGCCTCACAAATGATGATTAACAGATTATAACACCATATATATATATATATATATATATATATATATATATATATATATATATCAATCCAACATGATTTAACCATTTCTGAGAGAATGATCATGAAAACTCAAAACATCACATTAAGTAAAATATACCTTTAAAAACCCTAGTTGAGGGCTAGCAAGAGATGGTGACCCTCTCTCAAAATCACTGTGATACTTCTTTCTCTAAAATCTTGTGTTTTCTCTTTGAAATTCTATGTTATCTAGCCTTAGGGAAACATCACATATAATATATACGACTCCATTTTCCCCCCACGTCGTCGGTGAAAAACCAAAAGGTTTGCGTCAGTTAAAATAAACCAAAGGCCATAAGGCTGTGTTTGGTTATAAACAAATTTCCCCACTAGTTTATTATTATTATTTTTTTTATAATATTATATTACATAGTTACTTTTGTCACACACCGCCACCAATTTAAATAGCTTACCATTAATAATAATTATAATAATTATAATTATTCTGATGATTAATAAATAATTATATATCTAATCTAATTAATAAATTAGACTTAAACATCGCTTTATTTAATTTACTTATTTCCTTTCATATTAAATAACTCATTTAATTTAATTAATTCATTAAATTAAATCTTTCAAATAAAATTACCATTATTCAATTTCATTACTAAATTAATGCACCACAATTCATCAATTATTTATTTATCTCAATAAATAAATTAATTAAAATATTTATTTAATTCAATAAATATTTAAAATTACTTACAAAATTCATTTAATTTCTTCAATAATTAACTTAACTATTAGACCTCACTTTCCCAATATATGAATATATATTTTTCTTCACACTAAATCACATATTTCAACATATATAGCACGTATATAACAATACTCAAACTCAAAACACATTATAATAAGAATTTTAATTATTAAATTTTTATTTTAATAATTTATAAAAATTCGGGTGGTCACAAATGCAATGTCTTCTAGCTCCTTGATATGTAATACTGCACCAGGTGAAGGAGCAAAATGTTGGATATTTGGAGCACCCACTACCACGGGAATAGTTCCTACAAAAATTGTAATGAGTATGTAAACCGCTTCCATAGTAGCAAATTGCAGGATCGTTTTTGGCTTTTTGCTAAATCCTCAAATAGTACTAAATAGTTAAAATATAATAGCTGTCCTTGTGCTTTTAGCATTCACCAATATGAAGAAAATGAGCTAATTAGATTGTCAATTATTTGAATATACATATATTTGACTGTGAAACAAACTACTATGGATTGGAATAGAACAGAGGAGATTAGGCTTGGTTGTGTGGAGTAATAAAGGAGCTAAACTGTTATTTTAGAGCAAATCAATAGTTATGAAAAGGGTGTTTTAAAATTGTGCACATAAGGTGCTTGTTAAAATGCTCCAATTAACTGTTTTGACTAAAAACCAAAAATTTGATGGAACTAAAACTTGGGTTATGTATATACACCATGTATGTGGATAAGTAAAGTGTTGTAACATATTAAATGGAACAAAGGGTAATTTTAAAGCTAAAACTAAAAATGGGATTTTTGGTATGTTAAGCTATTTTGGCAAACTGTTTTGGGCAGTTTAATGAATTTAATTGGAGGTCTAATGTTTTTTTTAGTTGGCTGTTTTGGTATGTTAAGCTATTTTTGGTATGGGTAATTTTAAAGCTAAAACTAAATTATTTGGGTGAGTATAATATGCGAGTATATTAACTGCCTTACCATGTGTGTGTGTAACAAAGATTTCTGACTAGCTTGCAATGTAGCCAAAATGCTGCTTATATTTGATTCTAGTTCTACTCTTTTGCTTTTTGAAAGTAATTTATGGAAGCATGATATTCAGTGAACTAATAATGGTGAAAAGCCTATGCTGGATTCAACCGAGAGGCAAAGAGCATATCAGCAAGATTTAACAAGCCCCACAATCTGAATAGGGCCACTGTCACAATGGAGTTTACAGCAACATAATGACATTAAGAAGAAACTCCAACTCTAGTGCCAAGAAAAGGGGGTCGAAAAAATTAACAAGAAAATGAAAATACAGAAGACGTGTTGTTCCTCTTTTATGCAATTTTCTTACCAACTAAAGTTGATTTCTTTTATCGCCCTTCTTGTTTAATCTTTTATTCACAAGCCAATTTGGTACAAAGCTGCTTAAGCAGTGCAAAAGCCTGAAATGCAGACAAGGGATATAAGCAGCTTCTTCCCTTGCATGTTCTCTCATTTGTCCTTATATACAATATATATAAGGAGGGTAATTAAGTCTTTAGCCAACTCAAGTAACAGTGTTAAGACAAAAAGCATTTATTCACTTCAACTCAAAAAATCGAGAGTTTAAATGTAGACTACAGGTGGTTAAGTGGGAAAGCGCCCAAATCCCAGATGATGATCTGAACTTTACTCTATTTTTTATTTTTAAACTTCTAAATTTTATAAAAAATTTATTTTACCTCATATAATTTACCGTATAAGGACTAACTAAAATGGTAACTCTGTTCTAAGATAATTTCATTTATGACTTTTATTCTTAATCGGCACGAGTATCTGGCATTATAAGGCGTACTAAAATGTTAACCGTTGTAAGATAATTTAATTTATGACTCCTATTTTTATCGATTTGACTGTCTTGCACTGTAAGGTGAGACGTTCAATAAGATACGTTAAACTATATTCTGTTATTGATCATCATTATTGACATACCTTGAAGTCTTCTACTTATATTCGCATAGTTTATTCTTAGTGAATTGTTATTGGCCTATATGTTGAAGTCTGTACATTCAGTCTATTCTCAGTGAGTTGTATATGCAGACAAATTTAAATGTTAAGAGACTATTAATTTTACTATTGTGCTCATCAAGACAATAAAATTAATAATTATATTTTAAGTGTAATTTTTATAAATAAACATAGTATAATAATTAAGATCGAAAAACTGTGACCAACTTTATATATCTTATATAAATTCAATTTTGATTTTGGTGAGTTTATTTTTTTTTATTATGAAAGTTTATTTTCTTTTTATGTGAGACTTGTTTTTAAGAGGTGTTTCTTCCTCCTTCAAAAAGTTTAATTTGTTATTGATATTATAATAGTAATAATGTACCTGATTATGAGATTATAACCGTTCTATTGGGAATAATGTTAGAGGCACAAACTATTTTATAAATATTTTACAAACTGCTGTTGTGGCATACTCTACCTCAACATATTGTGTGGGGTCGAAGACTACATTAAAGCAATTTTTGATCAATATGCTGAGGTGGAATATGTCACATCAACAGTTTGTAAAATATTTGTAAAATAGTTTGTGTATATAGCATTACTCATATAAAAAAGTAAATAATTTATTCTTCTAGAAAGTTATAAACGACAAATATTTTGAAACAATTTTTTTTTTCTAAAACAACAATCTTTTAAAAACGGAGGGAGTGATGAAATTTTTTGGGGACTTAAAAGGTCAAATTAATTGGGGGACACCTTGAATAGACACCTTTGTAATTTGCCTTAATAATAATGATATCTAGAATATTCTAATAAGTGACATTTCAAATTACTCTTACTATACAAGTATTATACAATTATAATTAATTATTATATAAAATATTCTATCCGTTCTATATTATTTAATTATGATTGATTTTTTAAAATTCATTTAAGATATTTTTAAAATTAAAATTGACATAGATTTTTATTTTTAATTTTAATCAAATATAAGGATGAATATTGTAAATTGTATAAAAAATATTTTCATTCTCATAATAAATGTGACACCCCCAAAATAGGTCTACATCCCCCATTCTGAGTTGTCAATACACTAAGATGTAAACAACTACAACTTTATTATTACAATAGTAAAACTGTGAGTTTAAATACGATATTGTCATCTGTACAATATCCACATACAAATAAATCCTCATCATAATTATTGATACATTATTTTACAACAATGGTGAGGACTACTAAACAACTCTCCCTAGAACTTTCATTCCATACCCAGACCGTACTTGCTGCTATATTCTCACCTCCCGAGAAGAAAAAATGGAACAAAAGGAAAAGGGTGAGCTCGATTAGCCCAAGATAAAGAATATTATGACTAAGATAATATACAACAAAATTATCGTTAGTCTTCAACAGGAAAAATATAATAGAATACAATAGACAACAAGTTTTAAATCAATATTAGCAATTGGAAATAATAATTCATTAGAAGAGTTAAGTAGAGAATGCAAACTACTATCTTCTATGTATGAATTTTAAAGTTCATCATCAATATTTTTATCCTCAGTAACATCAATCAATATATATCTGAATCATATATTCATCCTTGCACTATGTGCCAAGGACATTCACCATTGGGTCATGTTCATCTAAACACTGCTCATCTGCAGACCACGGGCCAAAGATATTCATCAAAAATCATTCATCTTTGACTGGGCCAAAGATATTCATCGAAATCATTCATCTTTGCACCTCTCTGGCCAAAGATATTCATCATAAATCATTCATCTTTGCTTACCTAGCCAAAGATATTCATCATAAATCATTCATCTTTTAAGACTGAGGATGATGAAAAATATTTTTAAAAAAAAAAACGAATCCAGTGAATCAAAATGACAAGGATTAAGGATTAAGGATTCATACTTTGTTTAATCCACGTCCAAAAATACCTCAAAAATAATCATAGTGGCGTAAAATTCAAGAATGATCAAAACATGGATACAATCAAAGCTAGTATCCACAATAGATATTTTGGACGAAAAGAAAAATTTTTATTTTTCGATGAATAGTCAGATTGATAAGTGAATAAGGTAGTATCGTGAATAGTAACCGACACCAAAAGTTCCAAATTTGATAAAAACTTCCAACCAATATTTTAGCATAATGATATTGAAGAAATAATATCATTTTTCGAATAAAATAACATCCCTTACCTCGAAAGATCAGTACTTCTAACTGGAATACTGGATATAGGCTATGACTTGAACTTGCACCGTATAACAATACTCAAAGTATACTCAAAATACTCACAAGAATACGCTCGATAATATAGAGAGAGAAAACTTGATTTTAGTGTGATTTTCAATTCTAACCTAAGACCTTTTTATAGGAAATTCTTAGAAACACCAAAGTAGAAAATTTAATATAATAATAATATATATAATCAAAATTCTCTACGACACAAATCTGGTCCAAACTTCAGCCACACATGTTAAATGACTTTCAAAATGAAAAAAAACGTTTTCATACTTTAAATATTTTAAACTTCCAAAAATCAATTATTTGAACTTTGAACTTCAATAATTCACAATAAATAGCCCTTTTGCGAAAAATTCAAATATCCTTGAGTTTTTATAGGAAATTCAATTTCTACAACTTTACTGAGTAAGAAAGTTTTTCTAAATTCCCAACGTAAATTGGAAGAAATCCATAAACGGGTGATTTTAGAGGCTATAATCAAATTTCAGTCAATAAATGGGGTCCACCGACATGTTTAACATGTTTTAAACATTTATTGCAACAAAAATACTCCTCCTTCACATATACTCATATATCCCACATTCATCGTAAAAATATCATCGTTAATATATTATTAAAATAATACATTTAAATGAATTATTTATCGAGTAAAAAGATAAAATATTAATTTTCAACAATTGTCACTATAAAAATTTTCTCCATCTATATCCACATAAAATCAATATTTTCCTCATCATATGAATCAATAATTAATTATTCACAAATAATATTACAGAATCACAATATCGACAACCGTGCGGTTCAGTGAAAGAGGGCTTTCCAATAAGAATTTCTCTTATTATTGCGCAATTAGGTGACCAAACCTCTCCTTGTATGTAACTTTCTAGACATTGCCAATAATGTTATCTAATAATATTATTCAGATAATATGAATTATTGTCTCGATAATGAAAAAAATCTTGTGTAATGACAATTATTCAAACAACAAAGAATATAAAATATCAACGCAACAATTATTGAATCAATAAAATAAAATCTTGAGCGAAGAATTACCGTAACAATTATTTAGTAAAGCCTTACGTAAGAATCAATAATTGGTGCAATACAGGTCATCTTCTTGTGCAATAACGCGTAGACATCGTGTTTTAACCATTTAGAGTATTCCAACAACGGTAAATCAGTAATAACTCTGCCGTTATTTTAAACAACTTATTTTTGTCGTTTTCTTCCTCAATCGCTTTCCGTTATGGGAATTACACATGGTCGCTACTTGCAGTATTTAATATTCTCGACAAGACGATCTAATATTCCACTTACCAAATGAATATTCTCAAACAATAATGAATATTATATCACCACTTGCTTATTTAAAATATTTGCGCATTTTACCCATAACTAACCACATTAATCAAATCCACCCTTACTATTTCAAAATAATAAATAAAGGAAATTCCTTTTTTATTTAAAAAAATTTCGGGGTCTTACAATAAACGTTATAGTTTGACTTTTATGGTTAAATTGACCGTTTTTAAAATTAATAAATCTTAAAAAATATCAAGATATCTGTCGAGAGACTATGATCCTAATAAACTACGAAGCAATTACTAGTAATGTCAAGTTTCGTAATTCAAAATTTCTATAAAATTATTTTTATTTATTAATTTTGAAAATAGTCAATTTAATCATTAAAGTCAAATTAAGACGTTTATTAGGGGACACTTTATAAGTTTTATTATTTTATAACTTTTAATGAATCTTCTTAATTTTAAATTTGAAAATATCTCAAATTAATTTTCAAAAATCAATAATAATGATATAATTTGAAATAAAAGGAGTACAATTTATTTCTATAAGTTACCAAAAAAATAAACTATCCATTTTAAGCTATTTAAAATAAGGATTCAGTTGAGGAAGACACGAGTCTCCATTATATTATGATATATGCTTAATATATACCGACAGAGCTCTTATATTTGAATATGATAATTAGATATCAATATTTTATAATTAATTTTATTTATTTATAAAAATTAAAATATAAATAAATAAAATTATAAAGCACTCACTCACTAACATAGTGATTGATGATGGTGTACATACATGGAGTACATACGTTAGTTGGTTCGTTTTCTCTATGAGAATATAATTGTGTGCTTGCAGCTGGTTGGCCACTTTGTTCCCATCATTCCTAACCAACGCCCAGTCAGATTCTCACTCTCTTCCCACCTCTTTCTCTCTCCAAAATCACCCCTCCAATTTATTCAAACTACTCAAATGCCATCCGTTTGTATTCACCTACTTTTAAAGTTGTATATTCTAAATTAATTTGTAGGTATATTGGATGAAAATAACATGTATAAATTAATGAACATGCCATTAATTTTAATTGGGGTTGTATACTTAAGTGCCTTGTTCGGTTCTTGATATACCAATGTGCATCAAACATTTTTTTTTTTCTCATTTGTTATTATTAGTGAGTAAGAGAAAAATCGATCCGAGTGAAAATTTTAATGTTACGTTTGAATTAAATGAATGAAATAAGAACAGTTAACAGAGTAAAATAAAGAAAGAAATGGTAAAACGCAATGCTCTCTTATCCGGCTATATATGTTCAAAACTTGGAAAGAAAAGGGAAAAGAAAGGAAAAATAAAAACAATTAAAATCAGCATAAACAAAAATTACAAAGAAAATTATTTATATAATTCTGAAAAATCTAATATGAAGTACAAGCTAAATATGTTTACAGTTTTGGTGTCAAATTTGGACTGATAATCACCTACAACAAGTTTACATGAAGCCAGTTTGAACTTTTGAAGAAAGGGAATTTGATGATCTAACAGTGATAGAATTTATAAGTTCAGTAGCAGATGTTATGTAACTATAATATGTTTTTGAAGTATGAGTACAACATGTTTATTGTAATATGTTCAGACATGTGAGGGCAATTTGGTAAAATGAACTTTGCAATATTGTTAACTTATTGCTGCTATCTCAACTGTAGTTAATTAATGGGCCCTACCGTGCGGAAATAACAAAAAACAGTGTAGATTTAACAGGTCCCTAATTATATTGATAACTTAATTTGGATGTTAATACTGTTGTACTATATGCAGTACAATATTTGTATTGAAAACTCATAATTTATGTGTTGTCGTATTTTGCATGACAGTATAATAATTGTAAATAGTAAAATTTGTATTTTATAGTATATATTTTTAAAGATTCAAATTAGATTATGTAAACTTTATTTTGGAGTGTCACAAAAATAATATTAAATTAAAATAAATAGTTGAATTACAAGTATGTTTTTTTTTTGTAAACAACATAACCTTGTATTTTATCAGTGGGCAGATAAGTGAGAATTAACCTCTCTTACTTTTCCATACTATTTTCGTTTATTTTGCATATTCGTAATACCATAATGAGACAAAAGTGGAAAAGAATAAAAAAAAATAGGCAAAAAGATACGTACCTAACAATTCAAAATTCTAAAGGAACCAAAACTGATGCATGATTCCTAAACAAGACTATCTAAGTGGATTAATTTTGCCTTTTATTTTATTCAAATCCTTTAACTTTTTTTTGTTGCATGCATTTAGACACATAATTATGTCCATGTTCATTTTCTCTTTCCTCTATAAATTCTAGTGCAAAGTTACCCCAAAGGGAAAAGAAAGTGTAAAGAGAATTGAGAAACCCACACACGTACATATTGAGTGAGGGAGAAATTAAGAGAAATGGAATGGAAAAAATGTTATTTGGATTTGATACTAGTACCCTTAGGGCTTCTAACATCCTTGAGTTACCATGCCTGGCTATGGCACAAAGTTCGTACGCAACCACTGACCACCGTCATCGGAACAAATGCCAGGGGGCGCCGCTTGTGGGTATCGGCCATGATGAAGGTAATTTCACTTCTTGTATTAGCTCTTTTGTACGTACGTCCAATCTATCTCAAGGTTTTTTCCCTCTAGAAACAGATACAAAATAATTACCAATAACTTGTGAAATTTAAATCTCATGTTTCATTCTCAATCTCATCTCTCGTCATGTACGTACATGTTCCTTATTTATTTACAAATATAATTGTAAATAAGCAAATAAAGTGTGCACATAAAA